>CP136069.1:98131938-98731938 GCA_032622095.1 Siphonodentalium dalli
ACATCCAAGTTTTAAGAATAAAGTTATTCGCCACCCCCCCCCCCCCCCCCCCCACCCACCAACCAATTCAGTTAGCAGATTTCACATTTTTGTTCGCAATTCATTCAACTTCCAGTTCTATCAAATGATTGATTATGATTGCACGATCGTCTAATCTAATTCAAAACAATAACTAGCTCATCTCCCATCCACATTTTAAGAATAAGTTATTCGCCCCCCACCAACCACCACCAATTCAGATTTCACATATTTAGTTCGCAATTCAAGTTCCAGTTCTATCAAATGATTGATTATGATTGCAGGATCGTCTAATCTAATGCAAAACAATAACAAGCTCATCTGACATCCACATTTTAAGAATAAAATTATTCCCCCCCCCCCCCCACACCAACCAATTCAAATCGCAATTTTTTGTTCGCAATTCCACTTCCAGGTCCTACGAAATGATTGTTTATGATTGAAGAATCGTCTAATCTAATGCACAAAATAAAAAGCTATTCTGACATCCAAGTTTTAAGATAAAGTTTATTCGCCCCCCCCCCCCCCCCCCCCCCCCCCCCCCCCCCCCCCCACCAACCAATTCAGATTTCACATTTTTGTTCGCAATTCATCTTCCAGTTCTATCATATGATTGTTTATGACCGAAGAATCGTCTAATCTAATGCACAAAATGAAAACTCATCTGACATCCAAGTTTTAAGAATAAAGTTATTCGCCACCCCCTAAAATTCCTTCGTCATCGGTCAAATCCATTTTCCAATGATGACGGAATAGTGTGCGTATTCACATGCGACAGTTTTCAGTTGACCAATACGGAAGTTCACTCGTTTTATGTGAGGCGTCAGCGACCTCTTACGTGGTGGCATTTTGGATATAGTCAACTTTTGATGACTTGGTGCCGATTAGTTCACCTTTCCCACCCATCTATATCAGCATCAAAGATCTCACCGTGTCAACGTTCTTCGCTCAATAGGAAATCCAAGTCCATAAGGCGTCTAATTGCCATGCCCGGTATATGCCTATACCATCAAAGTCCTTGGTCAAAGATGAGGACCGCTATAAGACGGCATTCGGTACAAAACACGGAAGCTGGGAATTTGTCATAATGCCTTTTGGGCTCTCGGTAATAAAACCTGGTTCCCCAAGGCCTGAACTAGTCAGTAGCTTTGTGCTATCTCGACGACGTAGTTATTGGAGGTTTTTCAGTGTCTAATCACCTCCAGAATCTCAGGAAGTACTCCAGAGATTCCGTAAATATAACCTTCCAGCACAAAATCGAGTTTCTAGGAAGAATTGTCAGTCAGATGGGGTTAAACTGAATGACGGGAGTCACTAGAAACAGTTTAAAAAACTGCCAATTCCCATCAAGTACCAATGAAGTAGAAAGCTTTTGTGGCCTGGTGAACTACCATCGGGCTTTGTCAAAAGTTATGCCGAGATAGTTAGACCATTATATGCTCTCACTGGAAAACAGCCATTCATATGGGGGAAGAACAGCAGGGTGAAGAACGAGTGATTGCCAATGGTAGCTTTGTCCTTACCCCCCGAGCAAAGCCAGTATTGCACAACCAGGAAAGAACTCCTGGCTGTCATAAGGTTTAAACCGGCCAATTCGTCACTACCTTTTGCACAAGCCCTTCCTTCTAAGGATAGATCATAGCAGCCCCAAATGGTTGATGGATTTCAAGAGCCCCCAGGAGCAAATAGCTAGATGGTTGGAGCAGCTCAGCCAATATGACATATAGTGGTTGAGCACCGACCGGGAAATAAGCATGTATACGCTGACGCCCTCTCCCGAATACCAACTGAGGTCACTTGCCAGCAGTATACCGCGGGCTGTGACGCTTAAAAAGTTGCCATGCAATGGCTGCAAAAATACTGTCAGCGTCTCCAGCGAAACTGGGCTAGATTTGAAGAGGAAGTTGATAACATTGTTGCCTTTAGCCCAGGGGTCGTGTGAGTTTGTAACCGAGAATGACCAAGTGACTCCATCTGTCTCAATGGTAACCTCCGCTAATTACTCAGGGGAGAAATGCTGGCAAGATGGATTCCAAGGGCTGCCTTGGGACACAGGAGGCGACTGGTTGGATTGCGAGCCATGTACGGGTTGTGTCTGCCCAGAAACTGGATGGATGCACTCAAAATTGGACTTGCATTACCACCATATACATAAGAAAAAGGTGAATGTGAGACAAGTTACAAGTTCAGATCCCGACCTAAGCTTGGCCGGTATATGCACCCTAGTTGAACTGGGGAAACAACGTAAGGATCTGGATCTATCCCCAGTCATGCGTGGATAGAATCCGGTCAAGAACCAACAGAGGGTCAATTATTCATCTCCATTAAGGCCACTAAATATATCTGGATTAATCGTCAGATATTTGTGATAGTAAATGAATTACTGTATAAGATAAGAAGGATTGGGGAGCAGGTTTAGTCATTCCCAGCCAATTTGCGGCTGAGATCTTGGCTATGGCTCATTATATACCGCTCCTTGTCATCAGGGAGTGGTGCGTACCAAAGCTAGAGCCAAAAGTACATATATGCATGGAATTACTCAAGACATTGAATCATCCATATGGGCCTGCCACAATGCAATCAAGGGAAGAAACCATCGAGGCATGCAAAATGGGAAATGCAAACCTTCGATGCGGGTAATCCAATTGAAGAGTGCACCTGGATTTCCTGGGACCATTGCCACTTAGTAAATTAATTCTTTTGCACGCTTCGGATGCCCCTTGCAAATTTTGACGGTCCAGGCCCCATGTTTTGAAAGTAAACTTTTCTGTGCGATCTGTGAGTTACTCCAGATATACATAAAAACCAAACGACCCCTTATCGACCTTCGGCAAATGGCCAGGTGGAACGTCAAAACCGGACCCTGATGAATGCGGTCCGATGTTTCGTTGACAAAAACCAACGAAACTGGGACAAATTCCTTCCCCAAATAGCGAGCGCACTAAGATCATCAGTGCACAGACTTACTGGCCAAACCCCAAATAAACTTATTTTGGGACGTGAAGATAATCACCCAGTAGACTTGGTGTTTGATTTTACGAAAGAAACTCAGCCTAAAACTGATACCGGTCAATACCTGAAAGACCTTGAACAAGAAATGAAGCGGGACCCATGCGGGGACCATGAAATTGCCAGGGAACATTTAAAAACTACTTAAAGGGGTACTGTACGCCAAATGTTGTTGTTGGTTTCTATAGTCTCCGAGTCGGAGAATAAGGTAACAATTTTTTCATTATTTGAAAGTCTGTTGAGTACGAAGTAGTGTTACGGATGACAAATTTACCGGAATGCAAAAATACAAATTGTCGTTGTCGAGTAATTTTTGTACAGTTTTCAACCAAATGAATCAAATAAAAGTTATATTATAGGCATACTAGTCCCATATAATCATTTAAGTTATTGTATCGTCGCTAGTCAGTGAGTGGCTTGAGTGTTCTCCCCGTATCATCATAATATTTTAAGCGATCGTGGTGTGCGATCGGTTTAACAATCCAGTATCCCTCAATTACTTTGTTTGATTACGGAAATTCGTAATTTAATTGACGCCATTTTATGGCTCCAGTCATAAACTCAATTTATATCAAATTATTAACTTTTAAATGATTAAATTTTAAGATAGCCTATTAACCTGAGCGTTTACATAATACATCTTCGACTCAAATTACTTATGTTTCTATATATTATCGATATTAGATCGTTGTTGTCACCGGAATTTTAATGAAAATGGCGTACAGTACCCCTTTAACGTCATATATAAATTTCTGGCACAGATAGCAGCAATGTTTGTCATATTAGAAACTATAAATTATATGCATACATGTATCTAAATCATAAATTTTCTCTGTTTTTTTGTATCGATCGTCCATTCATAAAGATAGACTGTTACATAGTAGTCTGTGTAATAAAAATTGCATGAGGTGTCGTTTCGATTTTGAATATAGGGGTAATGTGTGGCATAATGAGACACATAAGCACATTAGACCCCACCATGCCACTAAAATCCATGGAAAGGCACAGATTATTAAACTTAAAGTTAGATAAATATTTCTAGTATACATATTATTACCCACACTTGCCTGTGAAGCACCCATTTCTGAAAACCATTACTCCCCGTCGACCTACCCAATTTGTCGCATTATGCCCCATACACGGGGTACAATGAGACGCCTTTGACATTACAACATCAGCATATACCGGACTTAATAAATGCAAGAAGGTCTGCAGATTCTTTTCTTTTGTGGATTGAAAGAAGGTATAAGCTTTATTTAAAGTCATAGCAGCAGACCAGTGCGACATTTTATTGATTTCTTATGGCGGGTAAAAAATAGCACAATAAAGTTTTATTTCCGGAAAAGGGGCTAACAATAATTATTTACCTATATCATGTTTTAATGTTTGGGAATTATCTAATATGTTTTTTTATTTCTATTCTTTTGAACCAATGTCACGATTTGTGAATTTGATTCTTGTTGATGTTTAGTATGTTGTTTATATTAGATTTATATACTTATTTCTGTATAGAAAAAATACTCTTGATCACTGAGGATGTCACCCCCTCAGACGTGGCGACACGGGGGGGGGGGTCAAAATTTTCAACAGTTGGAAATTTCATACCTGCCAAAACATTAGTTGGAAATTTCACACCAACACTAGCTTGAAAATGTTCTTGTATTTTGATTTTCAAACAATTCATTCGGGGAATTAATTGTTTTTGGACCAATATTTGAATATTTTACTATTTTTGGTCAAAATTTTGGACTGAAATTGCCATCAGTTGGAAATTTTTCAACCTTAGGGGGGGGGGGGGTGACAGATTGGAAATTTCCAACACTTGGAAAGCTTGTGTCCTGGTCCCTCTCCGTGGCCAGTCAAAAACTGCTAGTTAATTTAAGAAAACAATATTGTCATACATTTGGTCAACATTGTCATCAGTTGGAAATTTTGGGGGTAAAATGTTCGTAATGTAAACAAACCGAGATTTCGCCACCTCAGAGTTTAAAAACACAATAAAACATAAGAATCCGTCTCTTGTGTACAAATTATTGCAGAATATAAACGATCTATATCAAAGAATTTTAAATGCGGAGACAAATTTGTTTTATTGAATGTAAACTGTGAGAATATTACTGAAATTAGCCAAATAATAACGCTATTGATAGTAACGCTGGGGGAGCACTTCGGTTGATGGCGAAGCAATTGCAAATCATTGTTGATTGTCACTTTCATATGTCCATTTCATAATTCCATCCTTAAAATACCGCCCGAACGCATGTCGATTTCGAATTCGGCGGATACGTCACCATTGACCGAATTCATATGAACCTGCATGGATATGTCTTCTGCTGTGTTCGTTATTATAATGTTTCTTCTTATTCAAGAAATAGTAGGATTATATGGTATCGATGGATTATCAGATACACGTATGTACTATCATCTAGTCTTAAAGTTATAGCAATTTCATGTTTAACATGTTTTGTTTCGTTAAATGCAGTCGTTTTGCACAATAGTCTCTGTATAGACAACAGACACATGTTCTAGGGACGTGGCTAGAAGTTTCCTCAAATTTCCGGCCAACTGCACCCCCCATTGAACCAAACATCAATCTCACAGGTTCGCAGAATTCAATTTGCTCCCCTTGGAAATATCCAATCTGACAAACACTAAGATTGGAAAATTACCAACTTTTACTGGTTGAAAAAAATCAAACAATGCCAACCTATATATGGTGTCAAATTAATGTCCAACTAATTTTGTGTCATGCATGAAATTTCCGACTGCTGGAATGTACCAAAGTTTAGTTTAGATATATTTATTTCAAATATATGTCAAATTTAGATAACACATGATATATAACACATACATTTGTTTATACATACAAAGGAATTGGGGGACAAGTACTGACTCACTTAAGGGTATCCCCTCTCCCACATGTTATTACACTGAAAAAATATATAATTAGTAATGGCAAAGCAACATGACTACCAAAACAAGTTGATCATATATACAGATCACTGGACACCCCCTCTCCCGAGTTAGTCATAAGTTTGTATATGTATTTATTTAAAATCGGGGTTGTTTGTTGGCTTGTACGTATCATTATTTGAAACAGTTAGTCAAAATAATCCTGATTTTCCTCACGTATGAATGACTGCACAGCTTAGCAAATTGTACCAAAGTTCGGGGTGGGGGTCGAGACACTCAATAAACCCCTGTCGTCACGACCCTGTTCAACTGACAAGTTTCGTGTGTTCTTCACAACATCTTCGGAATTTGATTCAGGAGGCCTAGAGCTGTCATGTTTAGATATGCTTGCCATCATCAATAAACACACTTTAATTTGAAGAAAAAAAAGATGCGATTAAGTCGGATTGGCAGCAAATTATGTGCCGTGTATATACACATAGAAGAAAAGCATGACTTTCACAACAAACATGCACTTTATAAATATAAGATACAAATGATACTTGTGTCAAATACATGAGCCATGTTTGACGCTGGGAGAGAGTTTCGGAGACCACGTGGATTTCAAAATCTGACCTAGAATCGGGAATAAGCCCCGCCCCCGTAATCGGCTTCGGATTCTCAATCCGGATTTTAGCGAAATTACGACTCTGTATACATATATTGAACTTTGCTCTCCATAACCTCACTTGTGATTATTTTTTATTATTTCAGAGTTGAAGCAATGCCGGGGGAAGAATCCTTCAACGAAGAATCAGGCTCAACGTCTCAGATAACGAGTGGTCAATCGGACTCAGACAAGCGATTCAGATATGTTTGTGCATATTGTGCAAATTCCTTCATCATGAAAAAGCATGAGAATACAGACACAAATTCACAACCACTCCCGTGTGGTGATGTAGGCCAAATGTTTATTGAGAAACATTTGCACATCGTGTAAAGCACGGTGGTGGATCTAAATTTTAATGCGACAAATGGCCCAAATTTTGTTCTCGCATGTACACTTTGAATCACCATATAGCAAGTCACCAAATTGGAAAGTGGTACACATTGTGATAAATGCGGTTCTGTATTTACCAGGAAGGATACCTTAAGAAATCACATGAAAGCTGTACACGACAAGGATGTTCTTCGTCGATGCCACAGCTGCGGATAGTATATCTGGCGCACAGCCCTGTCTGCCCACGTTGGCATGTGTCACTTACTGACAACGGACATTTATAGACACAGTATTATGCATGAAAAAAACACACATATTTATGTTGTTATTATGTTTTGAAGATTGGAATTTTTGAGAGTAAATAAATAAATAAATAAATATATGTTATGTATATATGTTATGCGTTACTGAATAAAGAGGCAGGGTCTACTTTGTTTATACTTTGAATGGTCTTTATTCAAAAAAAGTGAAGTTGTCACAAAAATACCATAGCCTGTAATTATATAAGGCTTGTCACTGAGTCGAGACCATCAATCCAGACCCGTTCTATTGTTTTAGTGATACAGCTGGTCAAAGTTCTGGAGTAGCATTCCATATATGGAATTCATGAACATTCAGAACTTAACAGAAGCTCCATATATGACAAATATAAGAAATTATTTTTATTAAGAGTAATTTATGGAGCTTCTGAATGTTCATGAATTCCATAGTTGGAATGCTACTCTAGAACTTTGACATTGTACGTATATATAGCACTAAACGGAACGGGGCTGGATGGATCCAATATGGCAGCGAATCAGTGCCAAGGCTTATTGTATATGTCAATATACATTGGAAAATATATCATGCCCTGCGGGGAACGAAATAAGCCCTTATGAGGGTGACGACCCCCCTCCCCCTGGCATCCGGCATCCGGCTTAAAATGGACCCCGGCATCCGGAATACGCCATAACAGAGAGGCGGGCATCCGGAATACTATTTGATTAAATTTATTGAAAACAGACTCGGAAACGAAGTGAACGTTGGCATGAGGTATTGGAATTAGTCTCCGTATTGACTAGTAATGATTTGATTTAGCAGCTTTACGGAAAGATTAAACTTTTTACTAAATGTATGATCTCATATCATACATATATATATACGCCCTATCTAACTTACTCGCGGCCATATTGGATCCACCAGGTCCGGTTCCGTGGTTTTACTGCTACAGTTCAAAGTTTTGGAGTAGCATTTCCATATATGACATAAATGGAAGTCATGAATATTCAAAAGCTCCACATATGGAAATGCTACTCCCGGCCAGAACTTTGATCTGTAGCAATAAAACAACCGGGACTGCATGGAAGAATCTCTGATACCATGGAACCGGACCTGCATGCATGGTGGATCTAATATGGCCGCGAGTTATAATGACATGATAGGGCGTATTGGGTGGGGGTGAAAGGCATAGACCATGTTCCAAATGACAGGAGTGGTATAATATACTGAATGAGGAGAAGTTGAAGTGGCATACGTGCGGAAACCACATATATAGCAAATCTCGGGTGACCGTTCATGGTCGTACACGGTAGTATTGAACACCAGGGACACGCAAATAGAAAACTAACATCTTTTTAATATTTAATATTTCAAATTAAAGGTACTCAATCAGAGGGTCTCCATATCATCACATTCCAACAAAAACGACAACATGTTTTGAAATGCCGCTTCAGTTATCATAATCTAATAATTGCCCAAATATAACGAAAAGCACAATCAACTATAGTATAAAATTCCACAAAACCCTGCAAAACCTGTTATTTATCAACATTTTGTTCAACGAAATTTTGCCGGTTTGTCAAATATCTAACACAAAAAGCCACTTGATTTTAGAGTTATCCATCTTTACCCGCAATTTGGTCAATGGAATTCTTCTCGTTGACTGTCTATTGGGCCACCTAAAATAATAGATTTCAAACATCGATATTTGATCACTCTGAGCTGTGATGGATGGGTTCCTCGACTCGAATCAAATATGTTTACCCCCCCCCCCCCCCGAAGCCAAGGAAATAGTAATTTGCGAGCGTTTATTCGGATTGAGTACCTTTAACAAACGTATAGCATTATACATGTGCAGTATAGTATAATAAATCTAACAATGTTATGATTTCACATAACTCTAGGAGTTAAGATTATAATAATTCATGTTTACAAACACCTCATCATGTCACACCACACACTCGCAATATCATGCAATTTGATCAGTGATTAATTATTGAAGCATTTGTGAGGCACGGGCACTCATGGTCCCGCCCAATTATATTTTGTAGCATATTATTTCATATCCGTGAACTTGTAAATATTTGGCACTTGTCGCCTCCCTGCATTCCATGTCGATACAGTACATATGTCCATGCCACTCTTTCTCCGTCTCCGCCTGTAAAAAATCTTCCATTTGGAGACTCGGGATCTTTTTCAAGCCTCTTCAGTGCAACTTTGAACCTGTAGTTCGAGACTCCGAGTGTCTTAACCCATTCGCCAAGGCCAGGGCATATTCTTTTGTCAACACCGCCCTGATTGTACTTAGATTGTCTTCTCCGTTGAAGTTTTAATGGTGTTATTAAATTGAAGTCGCATGCAGGCTTCTAAATACATTTTTCAAAATTTATTAAAAATTAATTACATATTCAAAATTATTGCCAAGCAGACATCAGATGGGCGACAATTCTATCGGATTATATAACAAACCGATATCGCAGATCAGCATTGCGATTTATTTTAACAGTAGGTACTAAATATTAATTATCACTATTTAGATATGTCAGATGTGATAACGAGACGTATAATTAGCTAAATTGTGGGAAATAGAGTGTCCAAGCAAAGAAATATAAATTAGCGGACGTAATTTCGTTGTGTTTTTGCTGTTTAACGTCAAGAAAAATTATCAATGGAAGCATCCGGCATCCGATATATGTGCCTGACGGCATCCGGCGTACGGTGGTCTGGCATCCGGAATACGCCATAACAGACCCCGCATCCGGCGTACGGAAAGGGGGGTCGTCACCCTCCCTTATGTTATAAGAATTCACGCATTGCAGAGTAACCATTCTTTCCGACGAGTGGGGGTAAACGGGAAGGGCAACAGATATTATACATATCGTGTGTTTATTCTTTATATATTCTGAAAGTTTAATCCCCGCCTGATATCTGCAAATATTTTTTATTCCTGCATGAACCCGGTGAAATTCTCTCACAGGAAATGGGTTTCTCTCTGCATGGTTCCTCTGGCTGTGACACTTTCCCACTTTTAAGCGTTCGTTTAAGATGTGTGCGCTCTTCTAAATCGAATTAATGATCCTTGCAATGGAGTAAATTATATTGTATGTATATTAATTGTAGCTATGGCATCATTTTTACGAAGAATGTCATGACTTTGTGACAATCGACTATATATAGAGCTTCAGTTGATTCACCAAACATACATTATCATGGAACATTATAATTTGGGACCAATATATCTTAATGCGGAGTTTATATTTACATTAAGACACACATCCTTGTGGTGTTTGGAGTTGTTTGTTATGCATATCTAATCGAGCGTCACCGGTCATTTTTCATGAAATATATCTACCTATATATAGGTACCACGCATTCCCCTGTAGATTATCTCAATGTCGGGGTCAAATATTACTTTTTATGAGGCAATTATATAATTTTGTTTTCTGCTTTTTCAACTATTTCAATTTCGAACCTATTCCAATACTAACGTAGCAGTCGTCAAACAAATATTAAGGGTTGTATGGTTTTCGGAAACATGATACACTGGTATCCATCCCAATGAACAAATTTCTCTCTCAATGTATTCACCAGAATATGGAAGAAAGGGGATGATTTTTCGTGTTCTCGAAATTAATTGACATTATTAGGCAAGTGACATCACGTCATTTATATTAGACAGGAGGGTGTACTGGGGTGTAGGATTCTGATAAGACACGACATCCATGTACATACACTCTTATGACTAATGTGTAGGTTTTCTACACAAAATGTGTAGCCCTGCTACACAATCATTATTCAATTTTGATCTTAAACATATTTGTGTAGTATATGTGTAGTTTCATATTCGTACACAAATTGTGTAACAATTTTTACACATAAATGGGTAAATTTTTACACATTTATACACAACTGTGTGTATAAAATCAACACATATCCCTTACACATTTTGTGTAGGTTCTTACACACACAGTTCGTAGACAAGAAATGCAAGTTCAGTAGTCCGACCTGTGGGTATAGTATTAAAGATATATGTAGATTTATATGTTAAAACTTTCATGGCGCATAGTGGTATGTAGTATTTTGTTCTGTACTGTGAGTTTTTGCTTTGAATGAACAAACCAGGGTCGAGGCGTGTTTGCATAATATTAGTATTATTACAACAATCATAACAGTAATTGCCATGAAAGTTTTAACAAATAAATCCTCATATACTATTAATACTAAACCCACAAATTGGAATTCTGAACTTACATCCTTGTCTACGATCGCTGTAGATTATATTCCAAAAAATAGACTCAAACAATATGGCCGTCACGTAGCAGACTATGAAACTGAATGCACCGCATTGCGCATGCTCTACATTCTTACACAACTGTGTGTAACAAAATATACACATTATGTGTAGAACGGCACTTGGTCAATGTATTTGTATGTAAAACTACACATTGCTATGTGTATTAACCGGGTTTACACATTTGATGTGTAATCGTTTCTACACATTAGTTATAAGAGTGTACCTTATAATAGCCGGATCGCAGATACATCTAGCACATCTGATATGTCTTGTGAACTGGATGAAGATGCCAGCTTTCGATTATGGCCATTTGTATTATAGTATATCACGATTTTCCCCAACACCACCATGTGACCATGTCTAAATATCATCTACACCATCATCGTGTATTTCATCTGCACCATCATTACTAATTGTTATTCGCAGTAACCATGCAGGCAACATTCTGCACCGTCATAAACATTCATCTGCACCGCCAAAAATGGTTGTTTGTATTGATGTAAATTCAACCGATTTTGAAGGTGACCATGCGTAGTAACTTACTCCTGTGTATCTAGAACCATCAAATATACATTCCGGTGACGTTTCATGCCCATTAACAACATCCTGACCAAATAATACGGTAAAATAACAATTTACTTCCACCTCAAATTTTAGCAATATCATGAATGTTGGATTCGAACATGTTTCTAACATTAACAGTGAAGAAAAACGTCAATTATTTTGCATCCCCCTAACAGCCAATTTATAACCAGTAAAGTTGCGGAAATGTGCGGTTACTATACTGTCCGAAATATACCACTAATACCAGGGGGGGGGGGGGGGTCGGAAAAAAAACTCAGGCCTATGGCATTTTTCCCCTTTCGATCATTTTTTGTACCCACCCACCCCCACCGCCAAATTTTTGTCCGTTTTCGGCCGGGGTGGGTGGGTGGTCAAAGCCACCAACAAGCAATTTTTTCCGCAACTAACAGCAACTAAACAAAAAATTTCCTGCTTGATTTTTAGTGTTTTGGCAATGAGTTGGGCTTCAAAACCACTTTGAATGAGAGAAATAATGTCATTCTAACTGGTAAACTGACTGCAGGCAGTTATCGTGTTGTATTTTGTTGCAAATTTTGAAATCCAAGATGGCCGTTGGCAGCCATGTTTTTTTGGCCGAATGACCTCAAAATGACTCATTCCTATTTACATGTCCATGTTAACATCCATGATAAATAGTATGCACAGAAATTCATATACAGCTGTTTACAGTGAATTTCCTCCCGCAAATCTCTGTTTTAGTGTTAAAAGGGGGGGGGGGGTACAAAAAATGATCGAAAGGGGAAAAATGCCATACGTGCCTGAATTTTTTTTCCGACCCCCCCCCCCCTGTTTTCGGCAGTTTCAATCAAAATGTCAACAACAATGTGAATGTCAACATCACCTTCACCACTCACGATTCACCGTCAGCACAGTTGTTGGAAACATGTCAAAAACCCGAAAAGAGATGTCACCACCACTACTTATTAATATAATTGACAATTATATTAATAAGTAGGGGTGGTGACATCTCTTTTCTGGTTTTTTGACAAGTTTCCAACAACTGTGACCGTCAGTGTCACCCGAACTTCGATTCAAATCGAGTTTTTAACCAGTTTTTCCAGGCAATAGTCGTTGAATTCATATGGAAGGATGTAACGTTCCCACTCAACACCACATTCAATTTCCCTAAACTCCGATACTCGTATTCAAATGCGTGTTCTAAACAATTAAGTTTGAATTCACCTAGAGAAAAAAACTTTGTTTGCGTCATTTTTTATAAGTACGCAAAAGTGATTATAGCGCATGCGCGAAACGTAAATTTTACTTCCGTCGTATACGGCGTGTCCGTCAGTGTACTCCCTTTCGAGTTCAGCCAGATGAAAAACTTTGTTCGCGTCATTTTAACTCTGCATTTTAAAGTACGAAATATTGTACATAGCGCATGCGCGAAACGTAAATTTTACTTCCGCCATACCGGAAGGTCAACTCGGGTTCAAGACTGCTACATAGAACCGCTTCCTCCCTCCCTTTCGCTGCAAGGAAACAACAAGCGCGAAAATATGCCAGATCCAGTTGTTTGTTATTTTTATGATCCAGACGTGGGGAATTTTCATTATGGTAGGTCGGAAATTAGATTCTAAAACTTCGAGCGCCGATGTGACTGTGAGTCATAATAATGTAATATTAGTATTATTACTAATATTAATAATAATCAATATGAATAATTGTTGTTGTTGTTGGCATCATAATCATCTGTAGCTGATTAATGTCACTGGTGCATTAACTGCTGGTGCTGTATTCACTAGGTGCTATACTCTGTATGTGTGACGTCTTCTATCTGGTAAGGGAGAGTTATATACATATATAAAATCATTGTTTAGACACTGATGCCTGAAGATCTGACAAAGTTGTGAACAAGTTTATGTCGAAGAAGTTCTGTATCTGCTGACAGTCCTTCGCATTGCCCGAGGAGAAGTTTTATTGTTTTGCCGCTGTCATTTATAGAATCCTGGAGTTGCGGACTTTCGGTGAGATCAGAAAACAGTATGTCCCTGTACCCTTGGTTTAAGCTGCAGTTGAGAATGTAGTGTAGTATAGTTCCTTGTTCACCACAAGAGCATTTCGGTGTGGCTACAAGATTCATTTTGAACATATGCTCATTTAGGAGAGTGTGACCTAACTTGAGTCGGTTAACTTTCACCTCCGTGGCTCTGTCAGAGAATGAGAATTTGGTAGGCTTCATACCAGTTATTGGAAACAATTCTTGAGTGTGCTGTGAAGTTTTACAAAGGTCCCACGAGGTTTGCCACTTACATTTAACAGAGTCCTTTATTGCATTTTTATGTTCTTTGAAAGAGTTCAGATTAGAGTGATCTGTGAAAGAAGCTTGCGGGACAGTAGAAGCTGCTTCTTTTGCTGCAATGTCTGCCAAATCATTACCCGTAATGTTAGTATGACCTCTCATCCATTTCAGAATAACCCTGGATCCCGTTTCATTAAAAATATCATTTATTAGAGAGTTACATGCACGAGTGTGATCTATGTGACCTTTATAATAGTCTCGATTGTATATTGTCTGTAACGCACTTTTTGAGTCACTGATAACAATGGTTGCTACAGATAGCTTTTTTGTTTTGACAAACGATTTGGCATATATTAGACCCAGTCTTAGTCCATAAAGTTCAGCATTGAGACTGTCATCAGAAGATTGAACAGGTTCACTTATGATAACCGGATCGCTGAGTAGGCCACTAGTGTATATAACGGCAGCAGAACCACTGTGTCCATTATTTAGCACTGATCCATCCGTAAAAATAATCAGGTCTTTTCCACCTGTGCTCTGTAGGAATTTACAGTTATCATTACTTTCGATGTCTAGAGATGCTGCTTGAGATGTATTACTAGAGTTTGGTACAGTTTCAGGAGTTGAGTAGATGGCGTAAGTGCAGAAATCGTCACTTTCAGGGAGATATATTGGTTCTTTTTCTATAGAGCCGAGTTTGTTACCCAACAGATATTTTCCAAAGGAATAGAGTTTTGCCATGGGAGTGTTTTTGTTGGGAAATAGCATGGCATTGTTTAACATTAGTTTTAATTGAGAGTTGTCGGCTTTCCGAAGGATGCAGAGATATTCGGTGGCGGCTATTTCTTTTAGTATAAGAGTTAGAGGTGTAGTGTTTGTTATCACTTCCATAGAAACAGTACTTGTAGAAGACAGAGCACCAGTCGCTCTGATCAAAGCCGATCTTTGTGCACTTTCAAGTTTGTTTAACTGAGAATCATTTATTGTGCACCATACTGGGAATCCATAACTTAGGATCGGAATAACAACTGCCTTATATAGTTTTATGGCTTTCTCCGTACTCACTCCGGTAGGATTTACGAGTTGGCCTATCCTGTTCATAGCACTTGCAGCTAATAAATATTCCACTTTTCATAGACAATAATAGTTAATACAAGAAAACTAAGATGCATGCATCAGGTCGGCCGTGAACTATCTACCATAGAATTGTTGTAGCTATCGATTATACATTTTGGAACACCTGTCTGTATGTATGTGTGTATGCATGAATGCATGTGTGTATGTGTTATAGACTCTAACACTGCTCGACTGATCCGACTCGGATTTGGTATTTAACGTGTCAACTTGACCTCGCTCATAGGCATGTTTCTGGACCTTGACCGATCCGACTAAAAAATTGTGTGTAGGACTAGTTCGATCCCGGGAGCAATATGGACGGGTCCAATTTCACGTGGGACCATGTTCTCGAACGTGCTGATGTAGGCATGTTTCTGGACTATTTGGACGGGTCAAATCTTGATCCCGACCTGACTTTGACATTCAAAAAGATCAATTCAAGGTCAAATCTGGTAAAACGGAAGTATTTCAACGAAATATAATACCTACTGTTACTTTTGTCCCAGGAGTGTTTCGGGTGGGTCAAATTATGACCCTGACCTGATCTTGACATTCAAAATTGTCAATTCAAGGTCAAATCGGGTAAAGCCGGGCGGATTTCGACGGGTATTTTTGTCGTGACTTTTGTCCGGGGAGTGTTTTGGACGGGTCAAATCGTGACCCGACATGACGTTCACCTTTAAAATGGTCAATTCAAGGTTAAATCGCGCAATTCTCCGAAAATCAGAGGGGAACATCCCGGACGAAGTAGGGTCCACCAGTTACTATTATATAGGCAATCTCACACGACTTCCCCGTCGAGTAAATTTTGGGCTGAAGTTTGTTTCAATGAGGGATATGACTGTACAGTTGCTAAACAATTCAGTCACGCAAAAGAGGATCAAACAGTAAGATACCAAATTGCTGCCTGTGGTAATGTTTTTTAACGAAATTCGGGAAAATTAGATTACTCTCACCCTGGTTATCCAGAAGATCATTGTGGAATCTGGTGACGATCGGACAAGGGGTGTCGTCTGTAGGATCAACCAAATTATTTAGCCATAAAAATAGTAAAATTCCAGATCACCGCTGGCAGTGATGTCTTCACAAGGACAGCTTGAGAACAAAACATGGCTCACATCTAGCGGTGACCCAAACTATCCACATGAGAAAAAGTTCTCCAATAAAAGCTGGCTGCAGGGTGCGCCAATTGATTCAAATTCGAAATTTAACAGGGTGTACTGCTTGTGGCCATGTTTTCCCCGCATATTTGATAGACTTATGGACAAAACCACTGAATCCGTTGAATCAATATACATGTATACATGGATTAATTTATATGCATTGTTATACACAGTACTGGTATATAAAGGTACTGAAAATAACAATATTACTAGTATACACAAAATAAACCATATATCATGGGTATCGGTTCTAATATCCGAATATGACAGCTGATAACTTGGTGTGAATTGAAGAGTGTTGGTGTCTCAAGCATATCTAACCCTCCACGTTAGAAACATGCCATTAAATGTCATAAGTATAATCTAGCTTGAGGACAGAAGTTATCCATAAAACCCCCCTTAATTCAACCAGGTCCTCGCGCGATGTATGGTCGATCACATGATGATCTAGGGGGGATTAGAATTGTTGTATAAAAACAGCACTGCATGTAAATATAAAATAAAATAGTGCTACATCTTATTACAGATTATTGCCATATATAATCAGTGACTATACAGACAGTCTGACAAAATAAAGTTTCAGTGACACTCTATCCGAAGAGGGGAATAATTCCATCTGTTACAGTCAATGGAGCAATTATGAATCTGGAAAGGTGAAATTTCTAAGTAATACTAGATATCGACATGACGCGATAACATATAACATAAATGTAATATGGCCGCTGGCGACCATTTTTTCCTATAAAATAAAAAAAATATTTGATAGCTCTCATCTGATAGATCAATATCAAGATAAATATCAAGTTTAGTGATGATCGGATGAGTGAAGTGGACTGTGCTAAACGGTTTAGTAATGCTTAAAAATATTTTTACCTTAATATTTTTATGTTCACTTTATAAACTTCACTGAGTCATCTTTGTCATGTATTGAGTTTGATATCTTTTGTTAACAGTTTATAAATCATGTATGTCTCATGTTTGTTATTTTAATTTATGTGTTTATTATCATTAAATAAAGTTGCATTCCTTAAAAAGATTCTTACCTCAATGTTTTTATGTTCACTTTATAAACTCCACTGAGTCATCTTTGTCATGTATTGAATTTGATATCTTTTGTTAACAGTTTATAAATTATGTATGTCTCGTGTTCGTTATTATATTATATACACTTTATAGTGTGTTTCAGAACGAAAACAAAATGAATAAAATCAACAAATTTGTAAATTTAAAAACAATTCAAACGTTGTTGTATTCCATGTCCCAGCCCGGACATATACACCAAATTTCAATAATATTCATTGAGAAACAACGGACCAAACGCCATATAACACCCCGTATGCATCTTTTATTCCGAGTTGGCACTCGCCGATTGGGGCGAGTTAGCCATGAGGCGAGTACACCGATTCCGACACCTTTTCTATTTGCAGCAGGTTAAGTTTACGCGTAATTTAATTCACAAAGTTCCCCAATTGGTATCGTAAATAGAGCGACCTTATTTGACAGAGAATGCCTCTGTTATTGATTATAAAGTTGCTATACATTAAAAACGACAATTCACATGCTCGTTCAAGCGCAGTAGTCTATTTTCCCCATGTTGAAGGACATCCACAAATACTAAATAACGCTAACTTACTGCCGAATGTTTTACACGACAACTGTTAACATATTTGGGCTGAATTCATCTGACGCGGTATTATTCCTCAAAATAAACAACAAAACCATCGTTACTTGGAAATGTAGTTTGGGCTAACATTTACATAAATCCTCCATATCATTATTCCGACACACACGTCAGATGAAAAAGTCACATGAAGTAACCGGCCAAATTGGCCGAAATAATAATACTACTAGTACTAAAAAATAGTAATACTAGAGTTTCCACACCGGGGGGGGGGGGGGGGGGGGGGGGGGGGGGTGGGTGATTTTTTTTTTTTTTAGTTACTACTATCACCAAACCGGTTAACCCTATAATAGGTCAACATGACCGCTTTCGCAGATTGCTGCTTCCAATACGCACTACGTTCATGACTGAACTAACCCTATAAGTGCCCATTGCATTGATCTTTGTTTTCTCGAGGCGAGAGACGTTTGGGTAAGAAACTTGTGTGCTAACGCGCACTCGTTTCTTACCAACGTCTCTCGCCTCTCGTGAATTATTTAACGCAATTATCGGAATCAATTGATTACTCTATTTATTACATTTCTGCATCAATTTGGTTCACCGATAAGGATTAAAACACACGGAATTAATGCACGAAAGTCCACAGACTGACAGAGCCCCATTACCATATTGTAATATATATATCATATGGTTAATTAGTCCGCAAATCTGACTTTTATTATCAGAGCATAGCTCCATATTCGAGAGCGTCTAGCTCTGTTTGAATAGTTGGGTCCACCAACTAATGGCTAATATGCATTGATCATCAATGTGGCGCATAAGATACTATGGGTGGCGGGATGGGGTGGTGGGTGGGAACTCATTATACTTATTATTTATGTGGGCAGTAGCCTCTATACGGGCGCCTGTGGCGCATAAGATACTATGGGTGGTGGGATGGGGTGGTGGGTGGGAACTCATTATACTTATTATTTATGTGGGCAGTAGCCTCTATACGGGCGCCTGTGGCGCATAAGATACTATGGGTGGCGGGATAGGGTGGTGGGTGGGAACTCATTATACTCAATAAAATCGTTTTGAGTTTGAGTTTGATTTGGGGAAAGATCAACCATCGGAAATTCAATCTAGATCAGTAAGTGACGTAACTTCAATGACGTCATGGGAAATGACATAATTCACTAGTGACATTACCATTTTTAATTAACAGCATTTTCAATGGAAATCGCGCATAGGAGTGTATCCTATGCGTATAAGACATGATAGATCAACTGAGATGGCACTCTTTACAGTCCAGGAGGCACCAGGCTCGATTATTCATGATGCACAAAATCCACCATCAACATGCTGCAGTCAAAATAGATGAATATGCTAAAATAACAAGAGAATCCAGGCACACTAATGCGGCTGGCTACCTAATTCCACAATCCAACTACGATCAGCACAAATTTTCTTTCTTTCCCCGGACCATAAGAGAATGGAATGCTATAACAACTGAAATAGTCATCATCATTCCAGTCGATGAGTTCAGGACCAGGATGATGAGGTCTAAAAGACGTTTGTTTCCGCTAACCCGACCGACCCTATTTTAAACCCCCGACCCTAAACTTTTTATTGCCATTGGAGAAGAAAAATTGGACCAAAAAAAATAAAATAATTATTTCAAGTTTTTTTTTTCTTCAAATTAGGTCCCAATTCATATCATAACAAGATGCAATTTAACATTTATATATATTGACATAAGAAATTTAAGTTTACAAAAAGATTTAAGTTTAACAGTTGGAATCATACTGTAAAGTATGTTTGGCTTTATCTAGCTTTCATCTGTGAAAACTTCAAATAGTTTCAGTTCAGGTTTGTTATGATTCAGACTTCAGTATTTCAATCAAATACAGTACAGGAACATAAAAATTTGATCGAATCAACCTGGTTATCAGGTGGGATTGCATAATACTTGCAAATCCCGTTTTTATGTGGATCAGTCATATCAAGGTTGAGTTTGAGTTTGATCCGATGATTTTTCATAGAGTTTTTCGACTTAGAAAATTCTATTTTATTCTTTTTTCTTTGGTTTCCGGATGATAACTCAAGTTTGGACTGTTCAATTGAAAATTCAGTTTTTTTGTGAGTCATTGATATCAAAATACAGGTCAAGTTCGAATTTGAGTTTGATCCGATGATTTTTCTCAGAGTTATGGGCTTTTCGACTTAGAAAATTCAATTTTTCTTGTTTTTTCTTTGGTTTCCGGATGATAACTCAAGTTTGGACTGTTCAATTGGAAATTCTGTTTTTTTGTGGGTCGTTCATATCAAAATACAGGTCAAGTTCGAATTTGAGTTTGATCCAATGATTTTTCCCAGAGTTATGGGCCTTTCGACTTTGAATTTGTTTTTAATAATTTTCTGTATGAGGCAGTCCTTCCGATGAGGAAAACACATCAAGAGCATTTATTTGCTCCCGTAATTCAGAAGACGGGTGTAATATTGCACCCATACTTTAATTGTAAGTTGGGTTTTTCTCAAACAAAAGGCATTGTGGAATAGACCTATGTCTAGTTACACTTTAATATGCCATAGTTGAACTGAGCTGGTAACGGATCTAAATAAACCTTCCAATCGTTCACTATTGAACCAACAATTATAGTCTCCATTAGTATTTTTGAGATTTTAGCACCCGTGATTTGAAAATTACGAGTGTGTACGGGTGCGCGAGCAATCACTCCCATCTCCTGGGAAGGACTGGTATGAGGGTACCTTCATGGTGTAATCAACTCCTCCTACAGTTTTGATCGTAGATATTTGAAACTTCAGAGTATTGTTACCCACATATTGCAGATGTGCAACATGTATATAGATGAAGGAAAAATTATTTTTTTATGGAATTATTAACCCTTTTGACCTAGAACATATCAACGTTTTTTTTTATTTCTTTAACAAAGCGGCATCGACTTGCCACGTTGTCGGGGGACAATGTGGTCGGTCGACCTTTTATTAACAATAATAACGGGTGTAAGATGGATAACTCTAAAATCAAGTGGTTATTATTAACAATAATAACCACTTGATTTTAGAGTTATCCATCTTACACCTGCAATTTGTCCGTTTGAGACGTGGAAGTGAACCACATCTCCAAATATTAACACATTTCAAAAATCGATATCTGATCACTCTGAGCTTTGAAGGGTGGGTTCCTCGACACGAATCAAATATTTTTTACCCCCAAAGCCAAAGAAATAGTAATTTAGGGTGCCTAATCTGAATCTGAATCTGAATCTGAATATTTTTCTTTCATATATTACTTTATAGCATCAACAAAACTCAAATCATTCATTCGGATGATATATGAAAGTGTGCGAGTATTTATACTATTGTTAAGCAAATGAAAAATTGTAACTTCATGATTATATTCAAGGCTTTGATTACAAAAATATTGCATTGTATTGTATTGTATTGTACGCGATAACATCAACCAAAAACAAAATTCTTCACCTACACGATCACCTTGATCCATAGATTGGCCCCATACTTGACATGGTTCTCCAGGTTTACTTCTAGTATTACTTAAACATTTAAACTTGCTGCATTTCTTATTGCTCCATTGACTGTAATGTATGACATTATCCCCTCTCCGTGTTGAACTAGTACTAGTACAGTGTCATTTACAATTTCATTCACTATGCTATCATGGAAATACTTAGGGTCCTGCGAATATTCGATATTCGATTCGAAAGTCAAATTCGATTCGAAATTGCCAACTCGAAATTTCGAATATACACTGATGGAAAAGTAGGCTGTTTACGGGCAGATACACACGTCGATCCTAGCTGTTTTGTGCCATTTAATTACAGAAAATGATGTATATACATGTATGTATATATAATTATCATTGTGCATCGCGATTATATATATTAAATATAAGTATAGACAGCAATTAGCCACTATAAGACAACTAAATACGTCTGATTTCTATCGTTGAACATGGTAGCCAAAAGCTCGGAGATCGCCATTGGACCGACGACGCGCGTAAATTATAATAGCTATGAAACTGATCAACCGCTAGCGTTATCCGCTGTCTATCCATCTCAGATTCCGCGTTATGTAATGTAGCTCAGAATTTAAACAACACGTGTTCCCGGCATCGAAAACTGCATTTTGGCGGTGTTTTCTTTTGAAGTTTACTTTCAATTTCGGAGCATTCTTTGGCACTTGACAAAACGTCATCCGTTATTCATTTTTAGCTCAACTTACTTTTGTAAGTTTGAGCTATTGCCATGGCTTGGCGTCCGTCGTCGTGTGTGCGTGTGTTCGTGTGTGCGTGTGTCCGTCAACATTTTCCTTTGGCGTGGGTTACAGGTCGTACCTTTGGTCTGATCTTTATGAAATTTGTCATGAATGTTGACATTGACATGTAGATGGGAACGAGTCATTTTGGGGTCATTCAGCCAAAAAACATGGCCGCTGGTGGCCATTTTGGATTTCAAAATTCAATCCATTGGCGCGGGCTACAGGTCGTACTGTTCGTCTGATCATTATGAAATTTGTCATGGATGTTAATATTGACATGTAGATGGGAACGAGTCATTTTGGGGTCGTTCAGCCAAAAAACATGGCCGCTGGCAGCCATCTTGGATTTTACTCTTTGCATGACTAAATCCTTTGGCGCAGGCTACAGGTCGTAGTTTTGATCAGAACTTCATGAAATTTGTCATGGATGTTAACAATGACATGTAGATGGGAACGAGTGATTTTGGGGTTGTTCGGCCAAAAAACATGGCCGCCAGCAGCCATCATGGATTTTACTCTTTGCATGACTAAATCCTTTGGCGCGGGCTACAGGTCGTACCTATGGTCTGATCTTTATGAATTTTGTCACGAATGTTGACATTGACATGTAGATGGGAACGAGTCATTTTGGGGTCATTCTGCCAAAAAACATGGCCGCTGGTGGCCATTTTGGATTTCAAAATTCAATCCATTGGCGTGGGCTACAGGTCGTGCTGTTCGTCTGATCATTATGAAATTTGTCATGGATGTTAATATTGACATGTAGATGGGAACGAGTGATTTTGGGGTCGTTCAGCCAAAAAACATGGCCGCCAGCAGCCATCTTGGATTTTACTCTTTGCATGACTAAATTCTTTGGCGCGGGCTACAGGTTGTAGCTTTATCAGAACTTCATGAAATTTGTCATGGATGTTAAAAATGACATGTAGATGGGAACGAGTGATTTTGGGGTCATTCGGCCAAAAAACATGGCCGCCAGCAACCATCTTGGATTTTACTCTTTGCATGACTAAATCCTTTGGCACGGGTTACAGGTCGTACCTTTGGTCTGACCTTTATGAAATTTGTCATGAATATTGATATTGACATGTATATGGGAACGAGTCATTTTGGGGTCATACGGCCAAAAAACATGGCCGCTGGCAGCCATCTTGGATTTCAAAATTCAATCCATTGGCGCGGGCTACAGGTCGTACTGTTTGTCTGATCATCATGATATTTATCATGGATGTTAATATTAACATGTAGATGGGAACGAGTCATTTTGGGGTCGTTTGGCTAAAAAACATGTCCGCCAGCAGCCATATTGGATTTTACTCTTTGCATGAATAAATCCTTTGGTGTGGGCTACAGGTTGTAGCTTTGGTCGGAACTTCAAGAAATTTGTCATGTATGTTATCAATGACATGTAGATGGGAAACGAGTCATTTTGGGGTCGTTCAGCCGAAAAACATGGCCGCCAGCAGCCATCTTGGATTTTACTCTTTGCGTGACTAAATCCATTGGCACAGGCTACAGGTCATATCTTTGATCAGATCATTATGAGATTTGTAAAGGCTGTAGATGGGAACAAGTCATTTTGGGGTAATTCGGAAAAAAACATGGCTGCCGTTGGCCATTTTAGAATTTACTCTTTGCATCAATAAATCCTTTGGCACACCATAATCACCACATCCCTGATCCGATCATTATGAAACCTGTTATAAATGTTGATATTGACATGTACATCTAGTCTTACTTAGACATTTCAATTAGCACTTTTCCTATTCCTCCATTTACTGTCGACCATTAAATTATTCCCCTACCTAAGTTGAGCTACAGTGTCATTGACACTTTCATTTTTACAATTATCAGGTTGTTATACAAGGTTTTTTGTGTACGGAGTGTATTTAACTCTCATTCTTGACTCATATTAATTCTTTTGTTGGATATTTTCTGTTATACACTTATTATGCCCCCGACTTGAAGTCGGCGGGTATATAGTCGACGTCTACGTCCGTCCGTACAAACATTTTGCATTATTGTTCAGCAACCGCTGGGCAGATTTAGCTGATATTTGGTATGGTGATAGAACAGCATGGGAGAACAGCTACATGCATAGCGCGGGTTTTGTCCACCCATTTTCACCAGAGTTATGGCCCTTTTTATACGCCCGTTTGAAAAAACGGCCGTATTATAGTATTGGTCTGTCCGACCGTGTGTCCGTCGTTCCGTCCGGGCGTCCGTTAACCTGGTTTCCGGATGATAACTTTAGTTAGAGTGAACCAAATTTAATAAAATTTGGTATGTGGGTTTATTAGCCGAAAAGTAAGTTCAAGTTCGAATTTGGGTTCCGCCCGCCAATTTTCACCGGAGTTATGCCCCTTATTTTACGTTTTTATACGCCCTTTTGAAAAAAGGGCCGTATTATAGTATTGGTCGTTCCGTCTGGGCGGGCGGGCGTCCGTCCGTTAACCTCTTGTCTGGATGATAACTTTAGTTAGAGTGAACCAATATTAGTAAAATTTGGTATGTGGGTTTATTAGCCGAAAAGTCAGTTCAAGTTCGAATTTGGGTTCCGCCCGCCAATTTTCACCGGAGTTATGCCCCTTATTTAACGTTTTTTGACTTAGAAAATCCGAGGGGGGGTGGGTATGGTTGTGTAACTTGTGTATCGATGTCATGCCTGGAAGTAACAGTTAACGGTTTAAACCGCGTATGCAGCACAATTCCGTTGCGGCGTCCTCTGCCTTTGATGTTGCCGCCGACATTTGGCGGTCATCATCAAAGAATTATGTGTGCGACATGTTCACACAGAACGTGCCTGGTTGGCGGCATCCTTCAGTTTGTCTTTGATGTCTGCGCCGACTTTTCAGAGTCATCGCCGATGTGTTGGGGAATCTGATCAGCTATTGGTTGGAATATCTGTCAGCGTGTTAGGCCATGGGCGGACCTGGGAACGTTGCAAATAATTACCATTACATGTATTCTCGTTTGGTGCTTCAAGAAAACAATCCGATGTTTGCGGGTTCTTTGACAAGGGGTTGCGTATATATTATAAACTATTAATTTGTTTCATTATTTCTTGCAATTCTTTATTGAAAATGTCCAGGTTATACACGGCAGTAATTGTGACTGCATCCCCGTCACACCAGGGTCCCCCACAAATACCTCCCACTGTCTACTAGTACCTATGTCCTCGTTAACTGCATTGTGTAAGTGCACGCCTTTCGCCGCAATTTCACCGATTAATGGGAAGCACGTGACTTGCCGAAATACGTAGCGGTGGCTTGGGAGTCGCGATCGAGATTAGCTTTACTTCGTGCAATTTTGCACAGTTACTGTCACGTCGTGCTCGTATGCAGTTTGCTCTAACTTTGCCAGAAACATCGGCAATATGGGCACTTGGCAGTATTTAATAGTAAGGGCCTGTTAAAAACTACATCGCGACGAATGAGACTATGAGGGCATGAGTATTCCTTGTTGTATATGCAATAAAACAGTGTAAACACTAAACACGGAACATTGACAGTTTATAACTGTCTTAAAAATGAATGTAAAGAAGTCATCGTAATTTAGCATTTATCACTTGTTTACCTGGATGTAATACAGGCGCATATATTACCGATTAATCGACTAAATGTCGATTATAGCTGCCGATTAGTCGATTATGAAAACTCATAATCGTGGCAACCCTATTCCAAATATAATTACACAGTTTAAAGACATTTGCTTAATCACAAACTTATAAATGGTAAATCAAAAACTCAATTATGCGATGTGTCGTCTGCCAATTTGGGGATGTAGAGAAACTAAACTAAAAAAGAAATAGAATCGATGTGAAGAAGTTTCTACAGAAATTTGATAATAAAGAAACTTTCCAGAGAAGATGACGCCTAAGCAGAATGAGGTCCCCAGAGGGTGAATTTGATGATGCTAGCCTGCTATGAGGGATAGTGTCATTAAATTCACCCTCTGGGGACCTCATTCTGCAAATGACAGGCACCTTATTCCCAGGCCTGCTCACTACAACAACAAACTTAATAAAGGTACCTGAGTCTGACTTGAATTACAATGACATTTAGTCTTGCCTCAAATGTGTATTATATTCTGTACATAGTGCACATTCTATACAGTTTATAAAACAAATGGTCAACTTTTAATAATATCAATGTGACAGGATAGCACACATTGTTGGGCTAATTAACAATTGAAGCTACACAAAAATCTCTTCAACCTTAATGTTTATTTTTTTTAAATCTGAGTGCTTCAACTTTCCACTGCATTACATAGGTGTGCCATTTAGGAGATAAATATACTATTGAGTTCTATTGAGTATGATATTCGGGATTCAAGCATGAAAACAGCCTGCGAACGAAACAAACTGTTAATGTGTGAATCTCCAACTCAACAATTAATAACATTTGAAGCTACACTATAATCACTTCCATCTTGCAGTTTATTAGCTCAACTTACTTTTGTAAGTTTGAGCTATTGCCATGGTTTGGCGTCCGTGTGTGCTTGTGTCCGTCAACAATTTCCTTTGGCGCGGGCTACAGGTTGTACCTTTGGTCTGATCTTCATGAAATTTGTCATGAATGTTGACACTGACATGTAGATGGGAACGAGTCATTTTGGGGTCATTCGGCCAAAAAACATGGCCGCTGGCAGCCATCTTGGATTTCAAGATTCAATCCATTGGCGCGGCCTACAGGTTGTACTGTTCATCTGATCATCATGAAATTTGTCATTGATGTTAATAATGACATGTAGATGGGAACGAGTGATTTTGGGGTCGTTCGGCCAAAAAACATGGCTGCCAGCAGCCATCTTGGATTTTACTCTTTGCATGACTAAATCCTTTGGCGCGGGCTACAGGTCATTGTTTTGGTCGGAAGTTTATGAAATTTGTCATGGATGTTAACACTGTCATGTAGATGGGAACGAGTGATTTTGGTGTCGTTCGGCCAAAAAACATGGCCGCCAGCAGCCATCTTGGATTTTACTCTTTGCATGACTAAATCCTTTGGCGCGGGCTACAGGTTGTACCTTTGGTCTAATCTTTATGAAATTTGTCATGAATGTTGACATTGACATGTAGATGGGAACGAATCATTGTGGGGTCATTCGGCCAAAAAACATGGCCGCTGGCGGCCATCTTAGATTTCAAAATTCAATCCATTGGCGCGGGCTACAGGTCGTACTGTTCGTCTGATCATCAAGAAATTTGTCATGGATGTTAATATTGACATGTAGATGGGAACGAGTCATTTTGGGGTCGTTCGGCCAATAAACATGGCCGCCAGCAGCCATCTTGGATTTTACTCTTTGCATGACTAAATCCTTTGGCGCGGGCTACAGGTCGTAGCTTTGATCGGAACATCATGAAATTTGTCATGGATGTTAACAATGACATGTAGATGAGAACGAGTGATTTTGGGGTCGTTCGACCGAAAAACATGGCCGCCAGCAGCCATCTTGGATTTTACTATTTGCATGACTAAATCCTTTGGCGCGGGTTACAGGTCGTACCTTTGGTCTGATCTTTATGAAATTTGTCATGAATGTTGTCATTGACATGTAGATGGGAACGAGTCATTTTGGGGTCATTCGGCCAAAAAACATGGCCGCTGGCAGCCATCTTGGATTTCAAGATTCAATCCATTGGCGCGGGCTACAGGTCGTACTGTTCGTCTGATCATCATGAAATTTGTCATTGATGTTAATAATGACATGTAGATGGGAACGAGTGATTTTGGGGTCGTTTGGCCAAAAAACATGGCTGCCAGCAGCCATCTTGGATTTTACTCTTTGCATGACTAAATCCTTTGGCGCGGGCTACAGGTCGTTGTGTTGGTCTAAAGTTTATGAAATTTGTCATGTATGTTAACACTGACATGTAGATGGGAACGAGTGATTTTGGAGTCGTTCGGCCAAAAAACATGGCCGCCAGCAGCCATCTTGGATTTTACTCTTTGCATGACTAAATCCTTTGGCGCGGGCTACAGGTTGTACCTTTGGTCTAATCTTTATGAAATTTTTCATGAATGTTGACATTGACATGTAGATGGGAACGAATCATTGTGGGGTCATTCGGCCAAAAAACATGGCTGCTGGCGGCCATCTTGGATTTCAAAATTCAATCCATTGGCGCGGGCTACAGGTCGTACTGTTCGTCTGATCATCATGAAATTTGTCATGGATGTTAATATTGACATGTAGATGGGAACGAGTCATTTTGGGGTCGTTCGGCCAATAAACATGGCCGCCAGCAGCCATCTTGGATTTTACTCTTTGCATGACTAAATCCTTTGGCGCGGGCTACAGGTCGTAGCTTTGATCGGAACATCATGAAATTTGTCATGGATGTTAACAATGACATGTAGATGGGAACGAGTGATTTTGGGGTCGTTCGACCGAAAAACATGGCCGCCAGCAGCCATCTTGGATTTTACTATTTGCATGACTAAATCCTTTGGCGCTGGTTACAGGTCGTACCTTTGGTCTGATCTTTATGAAATTTGTCATGAATGTTGTCATTGACATGTAGATGGGAACGAGTCATTTTGGGGTCATTCGGCCAAAAAACATGGCTGCTGGCAGCCATCTTGGATTTCAAGATTCAATCCATTGGCGCGGGCTACAGGTCGTACTGTTCGTCTGATCATCATGAAATTTGTCATTGATGTTAATAATGACATGTAGATGGGAACGAGTGATTTTGGGGTCGTTCGGCCAAAAAACATGGCTGCCAGCAGCCATCTTGGATTTTACTCTTTGCATGACTAAATCCTTTGGCGCGGGCTACAGGTCGTTGTGTTGGTCTAAAGTTTATGAAATTTGTCATGTATGTTAACACTGACATGTAGATGGGAACGAGTGATTTTGGAGTCGTTCGGCCAAAAAACATGGCCGCCAGCAGCCATCTTGGATTTTACTCTTTGCATGACTAAATCCTTTGGCGCGGGCTACAGGTTGTACCTTTGGTCTAATCTTTATGAAATTTTTCATGAATGTTGACATTGACATGTAGTTGGGAACGAATCATTGTGGGGTCATTTGGCCAAAAAACATGGCTGCTGGCGGCCATCTTGGATTTCAAAATTCAATCCATTGGCGCGGGCTACAGGTCGTACTGTTCGTCTGATCATCATGAAATTTGTCATGAATGATAACAATGACATGTAGATGGGATCGAGTCGTTTTGGGGTCATTCGGTCAAAAAACATGGCCGCCAGCAGCCATCTTGGATTTTACTCTTTGCATGACTAAATCCTTTTGTGCGGGCTACAGGTCGTAGCTTTGGTCAGATGGTCATGAAATTTGTCATGAATTATAACAATGACATGTAGATGGGAACGAGTGATTTTGGGGTCATTCGGTCAAAAAACAATGCCACCAGCATTTTACTCTTTGCATGACTAAATCCTTTGGCGTGGGCTACAGGTCATACCTTTGGTCTGATCTTTATTAAATTTGTCATGGATGTTAACACTGACATGTAGATGGGAACGAGTGATTTTGGAGTCGTTCGGCCAAAAAACATGGCCGCCAGCAGCCATCTTGGATTTTACTCTTTGCATGACTAAATCCTTTGGCGCGGGCTACAGGTTGTACCTTTGGTCTAATCTTTATGAAATTTGTCATGAATGTTGACATTGACATGTAGATGGGAACGAATCATTGTGGGGTCATTCGGCCAAAAAACATGGCTGCCAGCGGCCATCTTGGATTTCAAAATTCAATCCATTGGCGCGGTCTACAGGCCGTACTGTTCGTCTGATCATCATGAAATTTGTAGGTCGTAGCTTTGGTCAGATCTTCATAAAATTTGTCATGGATGTTAACAATTATACGTAGATGGGAACGAGTTCTTTTGGGGTCAATTGGCCAAAAAAAATGGCCACCAGCAGCCATCTTGTATTTTACTCTTTGCATCACTAAATCCTTTGGCGCAGGTTAGACATTTCAATTAGCACCTTTCCTATTCCTCCATTTACTGTCAACCATTAAATTATTCCCCTGCCTAAGTTGAGCTACAGTGTCATTGACACTTTCATTATTTTAAACATGATAAAGCTGCAGGCTTACACATGTGATGAATGCAACATGGGTGTATAAATCGTAAGCATCTGGGACAACGACCCACCTATGGAATCATCTGTCCAAGAAGCATCCAGCACTACATAAATAGGCTACACTGCGACTGTTGTTGCATCTTCAAGTTTATAACAACGGGTGATTCCGAATATTGATTTGAAATTTTGCATGCACATGCAATCTGTACAAATTTTGCGTGATTTTAGTTCCAATAATCCGTTTAGTGGTTATATATTAATCGTCGTGACGGCCGCTTTAATCAATTATCAATTGAAGTTTAATAATTAGTATTGCAAAGACGGTTCATCGCCACATAAGTTATGATTTAACTTCGTGCATGTAGTTCATGGAACGTTTCACAAATCATCTAATCATTGACAAAATATGCCCAATTGAGAATACAACATACAGATATGATTCGATATTCGATTCGATCAAAATCTCCAATTCGCAGGACCCTAGAAATACTCTCCACAACATATATAGATACATTGTACCATGTCACATCAAACCTAGGTAGTTCTATATATCAGCCACTAACAAATAAATATTTAAAAAATACATAATATCAATATTTGATAACTGAATTTTTCACCCGTGTCGGTGGAAACAGATAATATTTTACATTTGATGAGTTTAATTTCCATATTGCAGGAATCGGACATCCAATGAAACCACAAAGAATTTCTCTCACTCACTGCCTTGTTCTCCATTATGGACTTCACAGTAAAATGAAGGTATGTTCATGCAAACAATTCAAATGAAATTTCACAGTTGTTCCAGCTGGTTGTTGATTCCAAGACATGCCGTTTATGCGGTGATGAGTTTCATTTCATAATTTTATATGAAATCTGAGAGATTTGCATCAGAAATATATCCCACTAGATGGTGGACCCGACTTTGTCCGGCCCTCTGCTTTTCAGCGAATTGCGCGATTTGACCTTGAATTGACCATTTTGAAGGTCAATGTCAGGTCGGGGTCACGATTTGACCCGTCCAAAACACTCCCCGGACAAAAGTATCCGACAAAAGTACCCGTCAAAATCCGTCAGGTTTTACCCGATTTGACCTTGAATTGACCATTTTAAAGGTCAAGGTCAGGTTGGGGTCACGATTTGATCAGTCCAAAACACTCCTCGGACAAAAGCAACCCTTGGTATCAAATGTTGTCGAAATCCCGTCAAAATTTGCGATTTGACCTTGAATTGACAATTTTGAAGGTCAGGTCGGGGTCACGGTTTGACCCGTCCAAAACAATCCCCGGACAAAAGTACCCATGAGTATCAAATTTTGTCAAAATCCGTCCCGTTTTACCCGATTTGACCTTGAATTGACTTTTTGAAGGTCAAGGTCAGGTCGGAGTCACAATTTGACCCGTCCAAAACACTCCCTGGACAAAAGGAACCTTAGGTATCAAATTTCGTCAAAATCCGGCCGGCAGTTTTCCCGGCCATAGCTAACAGACAAACAACAAACAAACAGACAGAAGTCCCAAAATATATATTAGACTAGCCGATGAGCCCGACGTTGTCCGGGCTATTCAAAAACCAAATTTCAAGTCGATAGCTCCACCCGTTTCCGAGATCTGGTCTGCGCATGCGCGAAGCTTGCGTCGCACAGGCTCGGCGACCCGATAAAAATCGTATCCGGGGCAAGATACATTCACATAGCAAATTTCAAGTCGATAGCTCCACCCGTTTCCGAGATCTCGTCTGCACATGCGCGAAGCTGGCGTCGCACGGGCTCGGCGACCTGATAAAATTCGTATCTGGGGCAAGATACATTCACTTAGCAAATTTCAAGTCGATAGCTCCACCCGTTTCCGAGATCTCGTCTGCGCATGCGCGAAGCTGGCGTCGCATGGGCTCGGCGACCCGATAAAATTCGTATCCGGGGCAAGATACATTCACATAGCAAATTTCAAGTCGATAGCTCCACCCGTTTCCGAGATATCGTCTGCGCATGCGCTGCACGGGCGTCGCACGGGCTCGCCAATACGACAACGACGACCGCCTGGTCAAACTACACACACGTACCAAGTTTCGTCCCGATCGGTCGAGAATCGTAGATTTGTATAAATGACATACAGACAGACAGACAGAGGTCTTCAAAATATATAGGAGACTAGCTGGTGGACCCGACTTCGTCCGGGCTGTTTCCCCTCTGCTTTTCGGCAAATTGCGCGATTTGACCTTGAATTGACCATATTGAAGGTCAAGGTCAGGACGGGGTCACAAAACACTCCCCGGACAAAAATACCCGAAAAAAATACCTGTCGAAATCCGTCAGGATTTACCCGATTTGACCTTGAATTGACCATTTTGAAGGTCAAGGTCAGGTTGTGGTCATGATTTGACCTGTCCAAAACACTCCTGGGACAAAATTAACCCTAGGTATCAAATGTTGTCGAAATCCCGTCAAAATTCGCGATTTGACATTGAATTGACAATTTTGAAGGTCAAGGTCAGGTCGGGGTCACGATTTGACCCGTCCAAAACACTCCCCGGACAAAAGTAACCATGGGTATAAAATTTTGTCGAAATTCGTCCGTTTTACCCGATTTGACCTTGAATTGACCTTTTTGAATGTCAAGATCAGGTCGGGGTAACGATTTGACCCGTCCAAAAGACTCCCCGGACAAAAGTAACGGTAGGTATCAAATTTCGTCGAAATCCGTCCCGTTTTACCCAATTTGACCTTGAATTGATCTTTTTGAAGGTCAAGGTCTGGTCAGAGTCACGATTTGACCCGTCCAAAACACTCCCTGGACAAAAGTAACCGTAGGTATCAAATTTCGTCAAAACCCGCCTGGCAGTTTTCCCGGCCATAGCTAACAGACAAACAACAAACAGACAGACAGAAGTCCCAAAATATATAGTAGACTAGCAGGTTAGCCCGCCACTGGCGGCGTTCGTCAGAAACATGACAATTTTTTATTTTTTTATTTATCAATGAGTTAATTGTATTAATTTTTTAATTTAATTTTTTGTTAATTTTTTTGAATTAGTTTTTGGTTTTTCAATATTTGACCCGATTTGACCTTGAATTGATCATTTTCAAGGTCAAGGTCAGGTCGGGGTCACAATTTAACCCGTCCATGACACATCCCGTAGGTAGCAATTGTGAGCTCAATCGGTTCGATTCTATAAAGGACACACACACATATATAATTTGTGGGTACCCGTTTCAAGGTAAAGATCACCTAGGGTGGAAAAACTGACCCGATCTGCGTTCCTAGGGAGCCCTAAGTAAGTAAGAATCACATAACACGCTCGTGTCTGTATAATGACGCACATGCCCAGACCCAGACGTAAGAATCACATTACCGACATACGCTCTTTATCAACTACACTGCGGATAGGAACACTCTTTAACTATCAGCGCGATTAACCCCGAAGTGCCGATTGCGGTGATTTTTGTGACTAGGAAGGGAGAAGCAGTGCTCTGATCTTGCCAAAATGCGACGTGGACGATCCCTGTGGGTTTTTACCCTTATATTTGAGCTCGATCCGACCAGCCGTTTTCGATTCTATGAAGTACCCACATACACACATATATATATACGGAAGTCTCAAAATATATAGTAGACTAGCAGGTTAGCCCGCCACTGGCGGCGTTGGTCCGAAACATGATATTTTTTTGGCTTTTCAATGAGTTAATTGTGCCTTTTTAATCAAGAGAAATTATGGTACCCGTCCCTAAAAGAGGTATGATTTAAGGTACAAACTGACCCGATGAAAATTTCCCCCGTTCCTAGGAACGACAGACATAAGAATCACACAACACGCATTTTTTAATGAGTTAATTTTGTCTTTTTAATCAAGAGGAATTATGATACCCGTCCCTAAAACAGGTATGCCAATGATGTCGTTGTTGTTGGCATTCACGGCTTGGGGCAACACGCATTTTTTAATGAGTTAATTCTGTCTTTTTAATCAAGAGGAATTATGATACCTGTCCCTAAAAGAGGTATGCCAACGATGTTGTTGTTGTTGTTGGCATTCACGGCTTGGTGGCCACCCAAAAATTCTCGCCCGAAGATTCTCACATTGCAGTAAAGAGAAAATTCGCATGGTGTGGATTTAGTAAATATTTTCTCGCCAACAATGTCGTTGTTGTTGGCATTCATGGCTTGGGTGGGAGTGGACCCCCCCCCCCCCCCCCACCTTTATGAGATGGTCATTCACAGTTTGGGGGCAACACGCATTTTTTAATGAGTTAATTCTGTCTTTTTAATCAAGAGGGTATGCCAACGATGTCGTTGTTGTTGGCATTCACGGCTTGGTGGCCACCCGAAAATTCTTGCCCGAAGATTCTCACATTGCTGTAAAGAGAACATTAGCATTGTGTGATTTAGTAATTTGAACTAATTATTTTCTCGCCAACAATGTCATTGTTGTTGGCATTCACGGCTTGGGAGTGACCCCCCACCTTTACGAGATGGTCAAAGGAGAAGGCAGTGGAAGTCCCGTCAGATTCAGGGACGTTTTGCACTGCCTCGTATTTTCTAAATTTTAGCAGCCATATAAGGTGAGCGACTTAGCACGAATCGAGGGGTGTAAGTTTAGAGCTTGTTTATATGAATGTATCGAAAATAGACTAAGATTTTCAGCCGTAACAAGAAATGTATATATGAGAAAATGTAAATTCTATATTTTGGAAGGTATTAGCAAGTTTTGGCTCAACGTGTTTAGCAGTTTGAAGTGAATATGGATATAAAAATATACATATACAGATATAAAACAAATGTAGAGTTACGCCTCTTGGATCGCGAGCGAATATCAACCCGATTAACCCCCGCCGTGTTTGCGGTCATTTTATTGATTGAGAGTGGAGAATGAGTGCTCAGAGCTTGTCCAAAATGCGACGTGGATGATCACCGTCGCTTTTTACTATTGCATATTTGTGCGAGAACTTGTGTTGTGGCCGAGCGCTTTGGGCCTTTTGGGAAAAGCGCTATATAAATGTTCTCTATTATTATTATATACAAAGTTTGAGCTCGATCCGACCAGTCGTTTTTGATTCTATAAAGTACCCACACACATATATATATACACACATATATACGGAAATCTCAAAATATATATATAGACTAGCCGATGAGCCCGACGTTGTCTGGGCTATTCAAAAACCAAATTTCAAGTCGATAGCTCTACCTGTTTCCGAGATCTCGTCTGCGCATGCGCGAAGCTGGCGTCGCACGGGCTCGGCGACCCAATAAAATTTGTATCCGGGGCAAGATACATTCACATAGCAAATTTCAAGTCGATAGCTCCACCCGTTTCCGAGATCTCGTCTGCGCATGCGCGAAGCTGGCGTCTCACCGGGCTCGGCGACCCGATAAAATTTGTATCCGGGGCAAGATACATTCACATAGCAAATTTCAAGTCGATAGCTCCACCCGTTTCCGAGATTTCGTCTGCGCATGCGCTGCACGGGCGTCGCACGGGCTCGCCAATACGACAACGACGACCGCCTGGTCAAACTACACGCACGTACCAAGTTTCGTCCCGATCGGTCGAGAATAGTAGATTTGTATAAGGGTCAAAATCTCAAAAGTGACAATTTTCACGTAACACCCCTAATCATTGGTAGAAAATTAAAACAGTGCTTAGCTGTGGTTATATTTCTATTTTTATTGATAGCTGAGGTTACATTGAGATTTTAAAATGCACGCGTTTTATTATAATCATTATATTATTCTTGCTCCAGCCTTCCAAACATTGCAATACCTGTAAAAATGCCATGTAACAGATGGGATTTCCAAACTTTGAGTATAATTTCTTTAAAAACTACCAAATGTAATTGATATAATTTTCTCTAAAAAGTTTACATAAAACTAGATAATTATTCTGAACGTGTAATTATATCCAGTATGTAAAAGGTGTTTCTGAATTTCAGCTGTTTCTGCGTGTAACACTTTTTATGTCATTCCTGTTACCATATAACAAAAACTGCAGTTAGCAGTTATGAGGATGCGGACATAGTTGGCTATTTGAGCCTAAGTGATAGGACATGTGATGGCAATGTATGTGAAAGTAAACATATATGCATTTAAGAAGCTGTTTTTCGATGCTGAAGCGATTAAGTTGTTACTTTTAGGGAGTATGTTAATTCGGTGTCATTCCTGTTACCACGATATAGCAAGAAAATATAATTAAATCAGTATCCGCTTTATTTTTTTAGTTTACTTTACAAAAGTTCTTTAAAACTAAAATAAAATGGATTTATCTCTCTGGTTATTTCAAACTGAAAAATCTCATAAAAAATAAAAATGTCATTCCTGTTGCTGTCATCCCTGTTACTTGAACCAATAAAAAGTAACAGATATGACTAATAGTAACAGGAATGACAAACATATATCAGTTGATAGGATTTCTAAAATAAGAACAGCAAACATTATCAAACCTGTATTTTCTGTTGTGGTGTGTACACAATTTACGTTGTCAGGTAGGATATCTGTGTTGGGTTGCAATCTTGGGATTGGGTGTTGCCCGAGTTTTCGTATCTACATTATATCTTGCAGGTGGGTTAATATGGGGTAGGGAAGGGTGGCATTGCGAATGGACCTCGTGATATTGATGCAAGTTCATTCAACATTAATTTTCATAACTTCAGAACATTTAGCTGGACAAGTGGGCTACTAGTGGTATATTTGTCTAAGGTTGGATGGATAGCCAAAGTTAAATATTTTCAAGGAACGGTTTGGGTGCTGTGCACATTACTTGGACCGAATAAGTGGGTACATTGGTTGGGTTAAATGGATAGGACACAAAATCTTGCTTGCACCTATCACCACTACATGTAGCATATTGTCATTGGAAACAAAATTTTCGCCATCAATCTTCATCAGCATATTTGTTATTTATGGTGTAATGGAATTAATTCTGCTATTCTTGCTGTAGTGTAATGCTAGCTGTTTAGAATATATTAAACATACAGATACTGATATCTAGAGTGTCATTACTGTTACCGTTGTGTCATTCATGTTACCGGCAAGTCATTCCTGTTACCATGTACATATAGTTTTGCAACAAATATCTACAAAAATAGTTCAAAAACAATACTGATCATGTTGTTTAGTCTGGACACAGCAAACATTCTAACATATCATTAATAAATGAGGTATCATTTTTTTAGAATCTACAGGAGGAAGCAAGCAATATTTTTTGGGGTTTTACATGGAATGAGCATTAGAATGATGTAAAAGTTATTTATATGTTGGGATATTCCATTGTATGCTTTATATTATGTTTGGGTAATTTTGTTTATGTAGTGGTCATAATATGGGCTTCAATAGTATGTATTTGATAGTTAACTGGATCTATTTTTGTTAGTAACAGAAATGACAAGCAGAAAAGCACCAAAGAGAAACAATGCGTTGCTATGGCAACGGGATCTTGAATCCAGCTCTGCTGAGACACGTAGGATGTCCCCTGTGGACTCACCTTCCATATTAAATGAATAAACACTCTCCCTATGAATGTTCTAAATTTCAGAAAATGGAACCCCAAAATGTGCACTTTTGACAAACAGAGGTCTTCAAAATATATATGAGACTAGCCGATGAGCCCGACGTTGTCCGGGCTATTCAAAAACCAAATTTCAAGTCGATAGCTCTACCCGTTTCCGAGATCTGGTCTGCGCATGCGCGACGCTGGCGTCGCACGGGGTCGGCGACCCGATAAAATTCGTATCCGGGGCAAGATACATTCACATACCAAATTTCAAGTCGATAGCTCCACCTGTTTCCGAGATCTCGTCTGCGCATGCGCGAAGCTGGCGTCGCACGGGCTCGGCGACCCGATAAAATTCGTATCCGGGGCAAGATACATTCACATAGCAAATTTCAAGTCGATAGCTCCACCCGTTTCCGAGATCTCGTCTGCGCGAAGCTGGCGTCGCACGGGCTCGCCGACCCGATAAAATTCGTATCCGGGGCAAGGTACATTCACATAGCAAATTTCAAGTCGATAGCTCCACCCGTTTCCGAGATCTCGTCTGCGCATGCGCGAAGCGGGCGCCGCATGGGCTCGCCAATATGACAACGTCGACCGCCTGGTCAAACTACACACACGTACCAAGATTCGTCCCGATCGGTCGAGAATTGTAGATTTGTATAAATGACAAACAGACAGACAGACAGACAGAGGTCTTCAAAATATATATGAGATTAGATCATATTGTTGGGGGGAAAACCTGAAAAGAGAGTAATTTTATGGAATGTTCTCTGTACAAAACAAGCCTCTTGAAAAAAGTTAGCATATTGCTGAAGTTGTCATCGCAAATGATCATGTAATAATATACAAAATATATATATAGTGTTTGAGACACAATGTTTTGACACAAGTAGTTACTTTATTGCTATCTGGTGCTTTAATTATTATTGAATTGTCATATTCAATCAGTAAGGAAATTGTATATGAAACTTAAAATTGTTGTGTATATAACCAATTTGTTAAATTTGTTATGTACATGTATCTGTGTACATAGTTTTGTGTATTTACATTGTGGTTGTTCCATCTCATAAATTGATGGCTTAGCAATCAAGCATTAGAAATGTTCAATTCCTAAATTTAAATTGTTATCCAAGTTTCTTCAACGTAAACATAAACCAGCTTGTGATATTGGTAGATCATGATGCTAGTTTACTCTGAAGACCATTCACATTAGTCTTTTATAGCGGACTTTACTTCCAGATCCAGTGGCAGGATTTTTCATCAAATGTAATCAACTTTATCCTACATATCAGCATGGAATGATATAATTATCAGAAAATGTCTTGCAATTAGAAGTAACCATGCATTCTATCATGCTATCATTAAAATTAAATTAAATTAAAATTTGCACCGACAACAGTTTCGACTCGGTGACAGATCGAACGCGCCCGAACAACAAACATGTAAAAGCATGCAATGTACTTTTATTCCAATATTATATTGCAATAATAATGTTTTTAAATGGTAAGCGGTGTCCTTACTGGTTAGTTAAACATTTCTTACATTGGGTGTCTCATATATGTATTTCTATTTTGTTTTCAAAGAGACCATGCTACTAATTATTGATAACTCCTGTGTCAAGTTTGAATCTGGGTTTGGTCCAATGAATTTTGTCAGTGTTGTGTCCCTTTCCTGGTTCATGGCGGAAGCCAGTGATGTTTCAGCTTGATATATGTACAGGTCTGGGTGCCCAAAGGCCAAACTATGGAAGCCCAAGTGCCAACAAATTTCTAGTGAATTGTATTCAGGGGTTAGGGCCCAATGAAGCTTCGAGATTCGAGTCGATTTTGAATCTTACATTCCAATTCGATTCAAATTGATATTTTGAATCGTAATATAAAAGTCCTTTATCTATGGTAATAGCCTGCATTAAAACAAATTTCATTAAATCCCCAATACTTAACCTAAATCTCCTTTCGCGACCATCTGCGACCTCCATGGTGTAGGGTATTAAAGTTATAAATAACTCACAGCTTGATTACAATAATAATCATACTTCTATATCCAGGTTTATCGGCCATACAGAGCATCAGGTCATGACATGTGCAGGTTTCACTCAGAAGAATATATAGACTTTTTACAGAGGGTCACACCACACAACATACAGAATTTCACCAAGAGTTTACAAATGTTCAACGTGGGAGATGATTGGTCAGTATACATCTATATTTATATAGAAGAATAGGATCTGTCCATGTGTCTATTCACAATTTTTGTCCCAGTCCCCTGGATCCTTTTTGAACAAATATGGTGGATGACTCAGAGTACCCCATTGGATGTTTTAATGGCATTTTTATGTGTAACCATACCATAGTATGGTACACATAGTGTCGACATCAGGATTGACTGAAGGCTTTTTCAGGGCTACTCACATCAACAATTATTGCCTTATTCTGATAGACAGCAGATGAAAGCCATGTGGTTGGTTACGTCGCGATTACGTTCTCAAATAACACACTGTTCTGAGTGGTTACCCGCGAACTCAAATTGATGTTTTGTTGGTAAATTTGTGGTACCTAAACAAATATACAATATTTTATCAATGTTTATATGCATTGCCAAATGACAACACCTTTTTAGCTCATACATTGTAAAGTTTGAGCTATTGCCATGGCTTGGTATTGTCATCCATGTGTATGCGTGTGTGTGTCTGTCAACAATTTCCTTTAGCACGGGCTACATGTCGTACCTTTGGTTGGATCATTATGAAACTTGTCATAGCTGTTGACATTGACATGTAGATGGGAACAAATCATTTTGGGGTCATTCGGCAAAAAAACACATGTAGATGGGAACAAGTCATTTTGGGGAAGCCATCTTGGATTTACTCTTTGCATGACTAAATCCTTTGGCATGGAGTACAGCTTGTACCTTTGGTCACATCGTCATTAAATTTTTGTCATGGATGTTAAAATTGAAACTGAAAACGATTCATTTTGGGGTCATTCGTCTATAGAACATGGCCGCCGGTAGCCATCTTGTATTTTACTCTTTGCATGACTAAATCCTATGGCACGGGCTATAAGTCGTATCTTTGGTCGGATCATCATGAAATTTATCATGGATGTTACCATTGACATGTAGATGGGAAGGAATCATTTTGGGGTCATTCGGCTATAAAACAAGTTGTACCTTTGGTCGGATAATTATTAAATTTGTCATGGCTGGGAACAAATCATTTTGGGGTCATTCGGCAAAAAAATATGGACGCCAACAGCCATCTTGGATTTCGAAATTCAATCCATTAGTTCTGAGTGTTCATCTGATCATTATGAACTTTTTCGTGGATGTTAATATTCACATGTAGATGGGAACGAGTTATTTTGGGGTCATTCGTCCATAAAACATGGCTACTTGCAGTCATTTGGGATTTTACTCTTTGCACAACTAAATCATTTGGCACAGGATCCAAGTCGTATCTTTGGTCGGATCATTATGAAATTTGTCATGGCTGTTGCCATTGACATGTAGATGGGTCAGTTTGGCATTAATCGGCAAAAAAACATGGCCACCAGCGGCCATCTTGGATTTCAAAATTCAGTCCATTAGCACAGGCTACATGTCGGAGTGTTCCTCTGATCATCATGAAATTTTTTGTGGATGTTAATATTGACATGTAGATGAAAATGAGTCATTTTGGTGTCATTCGGCCATAAAATATGGCCGCTGGGAGCCATCTTGAATTTTACTCTTTGCATGACTAAATCCTTTGGCAGGGCCTACAATTCATACCTTTGGTCGGATCAATATGAAATTTGTCATGGGTGTTGGCATTGACATGCAGATGGGAACGAATCATTTTTGGATCAGTCGGCCATAAAACATGCCGGCAGCCATCTTGGATATTACTCTTTGCATGGCCATCTTGGATTTCCAAATTCAATTCATTTTAATGGGCTACAGGCCGGAGTGTTCGTCTGATCATAATGAAATATTGACATGTAGATGAAAACGAGTCATTTTGGGGTCATTCACCTATAGAATATGGCCGCCGGCAACCATCTTTGTATTTAACTCTTTGCATGACTAAATCCTTTGGCACAAGTCATACCTTTGGTCGTACGTATCATTATGAAATTTGTCATGGCTGTTGGCATTGACATGTAGATTGGAACGAGTCATTTTTGCGTCCTTCGGTAAAAAAAACGTGGCCACCAGTGGCCATCATAGATTTAAATTCCATCCATAAGCACGTGCTACATGTCCGAGTTTCTTCTTTAATCTTTTTCATTTCGCCATGATACATGTACACCACTGGTATAGGCTTGGTTGATGAACGAGGTTGGACAGTCGGTCGAAGTTACATGGAAATTTTCTGACATAATATCCATAAAAGTCTTTGTAAAATTAATCCTAGTGTGGGTACTCTTGGTGATTGGAATGGAAAATTGACAAAAATGATCAGACACCCGCTTCTACCATTCTGGCAAACATATATGTGTAGGAAGAAGTGTTGATGATTGCCTCATGCTTACACTGCTTCTTGTCACCAGTTCGTACAAAGTAGCGGTACATTTCCACATGTGCATTAATATGATGACCAAGATGGGATTGGTTTGTCTGATATACAAGTAGCGCTAATGTGTATCTGGACCATGAATATAAAATGATTCCCGGAAATGACTCACATAAGCCTGCACAGTTGATGTCGAATCTGATTCACAATGAAACATATACTTATTGTTGTTGTTTTATTCATGCAATAAATATTGTTTAAAGCCTCACCATGTTTAGCTTTCTGCTCAAGTTAATCTATGTATGTCACTTGGTTGGGGTAGATTATCACGATGCATATATACAGTTTATGGGATATAGCTAGACTGATTTGATAACTCCTAGTCGAACAGAATTAGAACAGTTTGAGGCATTAGTACTAGTATACAGACGGATCGAAGTATATAATATGATCTGAACGGTGCTATTATTATTACAGTGAACCATGGCACCTACATAGTTACGCATGCTAATTCAACTGCCTTCATTTCTGCATTTCCTTTTGTTCATGATAACGTTCAAACCAGAATCAACATGACACATCACGAGCTGTTATTAACTCCCAACTATTACCCCATAATGTCATTCAGTTTTAAGAACCTGGATTCCAGAGTATATTGGACATAATAAATCTAACTGATGACATGACACCTGAAGACTCATCACTCCCAATGGATTCTTCACCCGTTACCCACCGTGTGCTTGTACTGTTCGTCAAAATGCGGGAATTAGTAATATAATAAGTATTACGTCTATTTTTGGCTGTATCTATTGTGTTTACCATATACATTCTTTCATCATCTAAACTACAGGGTTGGATATGCAGACCAGCTGCGCAATCACTGTTGATTTCGATAACCTTCAAAATAATCATTAATCAAGTGTGACCGGCAGCACAATCATAACCTTGCCAAGAACCACTTTTCATAGAAATCAATATCATTTTGCTGTATTCTATCAATGGTCCATACCAGCCTACTGTGTTCATGCCAAGACATCAATCGTATATTGGGCAAATCACTTTGTGGGGTTACCACCAATTAAGTGAACATGAGGAAAGCCAAGAACCCGACACACCACTTCGTCTGGTGTTGGGGGTCTAGCCTGGTGTATGATAATGTTCATTTCAACTGAATAAACATATACTAATTTCTTTAAAGGACTCCAAGTATACGCTATGAAAGTAGTTGGACTACTTTGTTGAATATCATCATTCATATTTCAGAACCTGGTATTCACAATATATCACTTTAATCTTGAAGACGAGACGCTCCCCCTTATTATACGCCCATTTGATAAAACAGTCGTATTATGTAAATGGGTTGTCCGTCCATCCGTCTTTCGGTCGTCTGTCCTTCCGTCCATCCGCTTTTGATTTCCGGATGATAACTTTAGATTGATTCGATATAACTGAACCAAATTTGGTATGTTAGTTTACCACACCAAAATACAGATCAAGTTCGAATATGGGTTTCCTCTGCATGATTTTGACTCAGTTATGCCCCTTTTTCGACTTAGATTTTACCTGATATGCGGTTTCCAGATTATTGTGTTTTATTTTTGTTTTTATTTCGTCTTAAGTCAAAGGTTTCAAACATATGAATTAAACCTTGCCCCACTCTACTCCAGAAACGGGCGTATTATGCCACTCCCCCGACGGCGTGCTCTTGTACAAATATATTATCCACCTATGGCGGTCTATTCTATTTTGATCTACCATGGTTATCAATACGAAGTTCAGCTAAACAAGGTTCAAATGGTGTTACTATGCAAATTTAATTCAAGATTACAACTCAACTAACAGTGAGACAAGCAGGCCAAATGAAAACCATATAATTAATTCTACTATTGTTTGTGTTTTAGTAACAAGAATGTGTTATTTCTTGCTTGCCAAGAATCATGGTATAGCTGAGAATTGCAATCCCCACTTATAGCTATCACAATAAACAGTTGTGTATCACTACCTTATATGATACACTTTAGGCATTTTCTACTGAGGAGATGTCATGAAAAGAACTAACACCAACACTTATCTGCATCCTCAATTGCCATTTGATATGGTAACCACCAATAATTCTTAATTAGTACTCTGGCTTAGAGTATAGCACAGAAAGCTAGACATTGGGATGGTAACACTTCGCGACCTGATTTCCATTCTGTCCTAAGTGACATGTTGGTACGAAACGTTCGTATGGGTATCGTTGGAATCGGCATCAAATTCCACGTCTAACGGTACCGACCCATAAGCGGTGATATTAGCTATTCTTTTCTGTCCGTTTCGCATAAAAACACTATTTCTTAGAACCAGTATGTCCTATAAATAAAATATACTTATAAAGCCAGTTATATCCTGTCATTTAAAAACAAAGATGAATTCTATCTTGAGTTTCAGACACAACAAATAATTATTCAGATCGATGTTGTTCTATGTGCAGAACTTTACTGCAGGATGGAACTGAAATATTTTGCTAAATTCTCTCACATCGAACAGGTTGCAACTCAAGTTGCGATCGAACAGAGAAACTTTTTCCCGCGAAAAGAACACACGTAGTCGAGGAGATATTGTCGACCTCTGCACCCCAGGACTCAACTTCACCCCACTAATTTTCTTTCTTAATGTCTCCTCTAATTTTTTTTCGGTTGTTAACACGAACAAAAAGTGGCCACAGAGACTCCAGACAAGATGGCGTCCATCATGGCGTCCATTTTTAGCTCAACTTTACTTTGTCGTCCGTCGTCCGTCGTCCGTGTGTACGTGTGTACGTAAGGCGTCAACAATGCAGGCTACAGGTTGCACCTTTCGTCGGATCATTATGAAATTTGTCATAGCTGTTGACATCAACATTTAGACCAGAATAATTAATTTTGGGGTCATTCGGAAAAAAAACATGGCCGCCAGTGGCCATATTGGATTTCAAAATTCAATCCATTAGCACGGGCTACAGGCCGTACTGTTTGTCTGATCTTCATGAAATTTGTCATGGATGTTAATATTGACATGTAGATGGGAACGAGTAATTTTGGGGTCATTCGGCCCAAAAACATGGCCGCCAGCAGCCATCTTAGATTTTACTCTTTGTATGACTAAATCCTTTAGCACGGGCTACAGGTCGTACCTTTAATCTGATCATTATAAAATTTGTCATGGCTGTTGAAATTGGAATGTAGATGGGAACGAGTCATTTTGGGGTCATTCGGACAAAAAACATGGCCGCCAGCAGCCATCTTGGATTTCAAAATTTAATCCATTAGCACGGGCCACAGGTCGTACTGTTCGTCTGATCACCATGAAATTTGTCATGGATGATAATATTGACATGTAGATGGGAACGAGTAATTTTGGGGTCATTCGGCCAATAAACATGGCCGCCAGCAGCCATCTTCGATTTTACTCTTTGTATGACTAAATTCTTTAGCACGGGCTGCAGGTCGTACCTTTAGTCTGATCATCATGAAATTTGTCATGGATATTAACAATGACATGTAGATGGGAACGTGTAATTTTGGGGTCATTCGGCTAAAAAACATGGTCGCCAGCAGCCATCTTGGATTTTACTCTTTGTATGACTAAATCCTTTAGCACGGGCTACAGGTCCTACTTTTAGTCTGATCATCATAAAATTTGTCATGAATGTTAATAATGACATGTAGATGGGAACGAGTCATTTTGGGGTCATTCGGCCAAAAAACATGGCCGCCAGCAGCCATCTTGGATTTTACTCTTTGTATGACTAAATCCTTTAGCACGGGCTACAGGTCGTACCTTTAGTCTGATCATCATAAAATTTGTCATGGTTGTTGAAATTGGAATGTAGATGGGAACGAGTCATTTTGGGGTCATTCGGACAAAAAACATGGCTGCCAGCGGCCATATTGGGTTTAAAAATTTAATCCATTAGCACAGGCCACAGGTCGTACTGTTCTTGTGATCATCATGAAATTTGTCATGGATGATAATATTGACATGTAGATGGGAACGAGTAATTTTGGGGTCATTCGGCCAAAAAACCTGGACGCCAGCAGCCATCTTGGATTTTACTCGTTGTATGACTAAATCCTTTAGCACGGGCTACAGGTTGTACCTTTAGTCTGATCATCATGAAATGTGTCATGAATGTTAATAATGACATGTAGATGGGAACGAGTAATTTTGGGGTCATTCGGCCAAAAAACATGGCCGCCAGCAGCCATCTTTGATTTTACTCTTTGTATGACTAAATCCTTTAGCACAGGCTACAGGTCGTACCTTTAGTCTGATCATCATAAAATTTGTCATGGTTGTTGAAATTGGAATGTAGATGGGAACGAGTCATTTTGGGGTCATTCGGACAAAAAACATGGCCGCAGCGGCCATATTGGATTTAAAAATTTAATCCATTAGCACGGGCCACAGGTCGTACTGTTCTTCTGATCATCATGAAATTTGTCATGGATGATAATATTGATATGTAGATGGGAACGAGTAATTTTGGGGTCATTCGGTCAAAAAACATGGCCGCCAGCAGCCATCTTGGATTTTACTCTTTGTATGACTAAATTCTTTAGCACGGGCTGCAGGTCGTACCTTTAGTCTGATCATCATAAAATGTGTCATGGATGTTAACAATGACATGTAGATGGGAACGAGTAATTTTGGGGTCATTCGGCCAAAAAACCTGGTCGCCAGCAGCCATCTTGGATTTTACTCTTTGTATGACTAAATCCTTTAGCACGGGCTACAGGTTGTACCTTTAGTCTGATCATCATGAAATTTGTCATGAATGTTAATAATGACATGTAGATGGGAACGAGTCATTTTGAGGTCATTCGGATGAAAAACATGGCCACCAGCAGCCATCTTGGATTTTACTCATTGTATGACTAAATCCTTTAGCATGGGCTACAGGTCGTACCTTTAGTCTGATCATCATAAAATTTGTCATGGTTGTTGAAAAAGTCATTTTGGGGTCATTCAGACAAAAAACATGGCCACCAGCGGCCATCTTGGATTTAAAAATTTAATCCATTAGCACGGGCCACAGGTCGTACTGTTCGTCTGATGATCATGAAATTTGTCATGGATGATAATATTGACATGTAGATGGGAACAAGTAATTTTGGGGTCATTCGGCCCAAAAACATGGCCGCCAGCAGCCATCTTGGATTTTACTCTTTGTATGACTAAATTCTTTAGCATGGGCTACAGGTCGTACCTTTAGTCTGATCATCATAAAATTTGTCATGGATGTTAACGATGACATGTAGATGGGAACGACTCATTTTGGGGTCATTCGGCCGAAAACAAGGCCGTCAGCAGCCATCTTGGATTTTACTTTTCTCTTCATGTCTATAAACATGTATTAGATATTCAACTTTCCACATTCCTAATGGCTCCATTGACTGTAATACATTAAATTATTCCCTTTCAAAGTTGAGCTACAGTGTCATTGACACTTTCAGTTGTTTTCAAAATTCAATCCATTAGCACGGGCCACAGGTCGCATTGTTCGTCTGATCATCATGAAATTTGTCATGGATTTTAATATTGACATGTAGATTGGAACGAGTCATTTTGGGGTCATTCGGCCAAAAAACATGGCCGCCAGCAACCGTCTTGGATTTTACTCTTTGTATGACTAAATCCTTTAGCACAGGCTACAGGTCGTACCTTTAGTCTGATCATCATAAAATTTGTCATGGCTTTTGAAATTGGAATGTAAATGGGAACGAGTCATTTTGGTGTCATTCGGACAAAAAACATGGCCGCCAGTAGCCATCTTTGATTTCAAAATTCAATCCATTAGCACGGGCCACAGGTCGTACTGTTTATCTGATCATCATGAAATTTGTCATGGATGTTAATATTGACATGTAGATGGGAACGAGTCATTTTTGGGGTCATTCGGCCCAAAAACATGGCCGCCAGCAGCCATCTTGAATTTTACTCTTTGTATGACTAAATCCTTTAGCACGGGCTACAGGTCGTACCTTTAGTCTGATCATCATAAAATTTGTCAAGGATGTTAACAATGACATGTAGATGGGAACGAGTCATTTTGGGGTCATTCAGCCAAAAAACATGGCCGCCTGCAGCCACCTTGGATTTTACTCTTTGTATGACTAAATCCTTTAGCATGGGCTACAGGTCGTACCTTTGGTCTGATCATCATGAAATTTGTCATCGATGTTAACCCTTTGAACCCCAGCGGCCGCTGTGTGAACCTCCATATACGCTGAACCGGCCATTATAACGACCGCCACGTGTTTATAGTTTATAGCTATGCGATTCAATAACAAATCGACGTCTAAACTCTAGTTATATATATCAAATATAAAAAGCCTGTTCAAATTATATTTATATGGTGAAGGGCCTTGATCGCATATCAAGTTGATTTCTTCGCGCATGCGCAGAGCAGCGATATGCGAAATAAATGGTTTATAGCGTACTTATGCACGACATACCCACTAATAATATTGATTAGCAACCGTTGCTACCTAAAATAATTAATTTCATTCGATCTCTCTTAAATTCTTGTCGGATATATCTCAAATTTCACATTAGGGTATTATCGTCATCAAAAACGCAATCACTGGCATTGAGTTATGACATACCATGCTATAATTGCCTTCTGCAGTCAATTCGGGGTAGTTGCCTAGCAACCGTTACCAAGACGCTGCCGCGTGGCAAAGTCTTCCGATTTTATAATGATCAGTGATCAATGGGAGGGGGGACCTGTAAAGTTTCATACCTGTGTCACAAATTAAACATAACCAACATCATCCAACAAGACACTATAAAATTTAAAGGAAAATCCCACGAGGAGCCCAGGGTCAGGGTGTTGGTCGTGGTAGGGCGTCAGGGTTCAAAGGGTTAACAATAACATGTAGATGGGAACGAGTCAATTTGGGGTCATTCGGCCAAAAAACATGGCCGCCAGCAGCCATCTTGGATTTTACTCTGTGTGTGACTAAATTCTTTACTGCTCATTTTTACACTCCTTTTTAATCTCTCTATTCATTGCTCATCACAAAAAAATTAACTTCTTTACAAAGTTCATTTATATGCACCAGGTCTCTTTGATCGCCGTTATCGTAAAGATTATATCAAACGCGGTCTTGTTTTCTGCTCGATTCGTTATGCCAATAAATAACCCTTACAAATTAGCCAAAAGTCCGACACCATAATCTAATATGGCGGTCAAGATGGCCGCCAAAATGTGAAAATATGCTATTTTTCTGACATTTGTCCACTTTTTGTTTATCTCTGTGGGAATATATTGGCATCTTGGCATGAATTTATACATTTATCGTATAGAAGAATTATTGACGAACACAATGGGATCATAATATATGTTAATTGTGGGATATTTTTGTCCAATATCACGTTTTCCCAAATGCCGATATAATAGGTCAAAGCCGAATCGACGCTAATAACGCGATGTAATGTTTCGAATCAAGGAAAGTTATTGCTATCATAACAACACCCATGCATATATGTGCAGGAGATAATCGAGCTATGATTCCACTTATACCTGATTTGAGGAATATTCACCCAAATCCAAGATGGCGGCCAAAATGGCCACCAGAAATAGAAAAATTGCCGAAAATCGCTGATTTTAACATCACCTGCTCATTATTGTGAATTGGGAACACTTAGACGAAGAACTGTCATTGTACCATATCCAAATAAAAGTTTCCAAAATGTTGCACCGAAATTCCCTCATATTAACATCATTGGATACTATTGTCGAGACAACTCCACCCATGATTACACTTGAGTTGGAAATACTGAGTTACAAGAATTTTTTTTCCAAATCGAACATGGCGGCCAAAATGGCCACCGAAATTTTAAAACAGGCCTACATTCCTTAATTTCCTATACTTTCTTACGATGGGCGTTAATGTTTCGCGATTTCTACCCCCATTACATGTTGAAATGGAATATTGATATGAAGTATTCATTTGAGTTTGGCAATTGATACTCACAGTCAAGATGGCGGCTAAATTGGCGTCCAGAAATTGAAAAGAAATCGATATTTTCACATACTAATTTCAACTTTTTGTCATAATATCAATATGTCTGGACGAAACTGTACATAAACAATCTATTAGTTTAACTTAATACGTATCAACATGCATAAAATGGCTTGTATCCATCTGGAAAGTCGAAAACCCACCATTAATATCGCGATGTGGCATTTCGAAATCCATTCTCCACTTAGCACCGATAATGGCCGTAACCGTAGGTGCGCCGAATAGTAATATTAGAACAATTACCTGATAACAGATTCTGATTTGCCACATCACGTCCATAATTATCTGGACCAGCTTCCATTTCTTTGTCTGGTAAATCTGGGTCGCTCACACCGACAAAGTATTCAACACCTCGTCCTCCTGGGAGAAGGGTCCCTCTAATCATAACGTTTCAAACAATTCATTCTCCGGTGTCTAGCTTACGATTTTAAATATGCTAAATATGGGATTTGTGCGTCATCTTAAACTAGAAAGGCATATGGTCGATGAGTATACAAGCTTGCATAATGTCATCTCTATGTATGTGTCTCATACCCCATGGGGATAACGACATGTACACTAGGGTTGAAACGATTAATCGACTAGTCGTAGACGACGCTGAAATGTCAGAACATCGACTCTGAATTTTGCCGTCGACTAGTCGGAACATAGTGTATTAGTTCCATGTATAACGTTTTTAAGATCGATTCCGACATAAACGGTGTTAACTGCGCGTAAATTACGGTAAGTATAACGTTTGGTGGCACCCGGAATTGACAGTGTTACTAGTATAGACACACACAGTGACCCGACTATTAATTGAAAGAATGAAATTGACAACACAATGTCTCACTCGTCGTTTGAGGTCAAAGACATCACTGCGACATGATGGCAATGATTGACGCGGCTTTATCGTTTGTCGGAGACCGCTTTGATCTCGACACTGTGTATATTTCAATTGAAGGTCGCTTAAGGTGACGTCATTGTTGCTACCGTATATAAATGGTACTGACATTAAGAACTGGCTATCGTATTCTACAACATAGCCTATTCTATAGGGCGTATTTAGTCGGAACATTAACATTTTATAGTGACACCGCTCGGCACCGGTTTATTGGTGATCATGTGACTAAACGAAATCTCGAACGCAGATATTAAATTTAAAACCTGTATAAATGATCGAGTTTCTAATCATTATCCACCACATGTCTAATTATATAATTACATTCAGTGTGTTGGATAAATATCAAGATGTTTACAGTATTATTTCCCAAATAAATTGGTGTCTATGCAGGGAAATGCGCTACTAGTACGCAATAGACCGTCATTGGATCAGTCATCAGTGTACGCCATGTATGATGAATTTTCCGTACCATGTTATGTTTGAAAGTTTTGATATCGGGTACCGACTAGTCGACGCAACGCGACTTTTGGGTCTCGACTAGTCGACTCTGAAATTCACTAATCGTTTCAACACTAATGTACACCTGGCGAACCAATTAGCTAGTCACTTCTCAATAGATGGTTCGTCAACTCACAAACTTAGCGAACGCATTGGCATATGTGGACAACTTCGGCATTGTTTCGAAGGTTGCTAGCTGTCTTATTCCCTTGGATAGATGTATATCTGCTAAGGAGAAGACAATAATGTACCGACTACCCACACTTCTTGACCATGATCCTAAGGAAACTGTGTGATGTCCCGCAGTCGTCTCGTCGAATAGCTCCCAGCAGAGAAGAACAATACTCGCGGTGTTAGTTTGTGGACATACGCCATGATAGTGGGAATGAAATAAATTGGCCATGGTAAAATGGTCGGAATGGTGATGTTGCCAAGAAATCACTTGGTGTACCCAACGTATGTTGAACTGAATGCAAGATCTCATCAACGTAACATTCCTCTGGATGTTCTTCGCGTTGAACATTTCACCCTTGTGTTGATGGCATTTGTACGTTCTTGAACCATATCGACCACCACCCAGTGTGTGTATGACATATCAACCAACTATGAAAGGCATCGTCTTTAAGACTGCACCCCAGTCTGGGTGGGGCTTATATAGTAGTAGCCAGTGGTACACGCCTGGTCCAGTTGATTGTGAACGGCTTCCAAACGGATGGGAACAATCTTAGCATACAAGGAAAGCAAAGCCACACATGAGATCATGTCTGAATCTAAAACATACCAAAAGAAGGGCGGTGCAGTCATGGTCCAATTTCATTTCCACTATCATGACACATGCCCACAAACTAGCACCGTGCGTATTGTTATCATCTGCTTGAATTTGTTCAATGAGACAATTGCTGTACGCAACAAGATTTTTCTCTTGTTCATGGTCAAGATGTGTGGGTATGTTATGCATTATGATCTTCTACGCCTTAGCAGAAAGGCATCCGTCAAATGTCTGGCTTTCAACATTCGAAGCCATATACATAAGTTGTCCGGGTACGTCAGTGCATTAGATTAGTATGTGAATTGATGAACCATATATTGAGAAGTGGCTGTTTGGTAAGATCACCAGGTGTATATGTTGTTATCCCCATTAGGTCACCAAAGCTGAAAACACGCAGATAGCGAGGTCCTTCTGAAAGCTAGTATACGCATCGACCACATTCCTTTCTAGTTTATCGCACAAAATAACGCTCAGATCCCATAATTATGTAGCATCTGAATTATACCATAAGCTATACCACGAATGAAGATCGCGAAGAATAAGGATAAGAATTCCCAGCTTTCGAGACAAACGCGTGAGCTGGACACCGGCTTATGTATTGTTTGAAATATTCCGATTAGTGGGGCCTTTCTAAAAAGAAGTGTAGAATACTGTGATGGTGTGAGAGATATAGATTAATCTGACGAAGAGACGAAACTGGTCCATGCAGATAATGCTGAATGTGGCAAATCAGAATACGCTCAGGTACTGTTGTTTTGATTTTTGGAGGCCATACTATGGCTATTTGGCGCACCTAAACGGCCATTATGGGCGCTTATGGTGTACAATGGATTTCGAAATGCCACATCGCGATGATTAATTGTGGGTTTTCATCTTTCCAGAAGTCTACGACTTATGTTGAAACTAATAAATGGCCTATAGTATGTACAGTGTCGTCCATACCTATCTATATAATGACAAAAAGTTGAAATTAGTATGTGATAATATCGACTTCTTTTCAATTTCTGGCTGCCAGTTTGGCCACCATCTTGACTGTGAGAGTTTGCCAAACTCAAATGAATACGTCATATCAATGTTCCATATGAACATGTAATTGTGGGCAGAATTCGCGTAACAATAACGACCATCGTAAGAAAGTTAAGGAATGTGAGCTTGATTTCAAATTTCGGTCTCCATTTTGGCCGCCATCTTCGATTTGGAAATCAATTTATTGTATGAGATGCAAGGTAATTACTTCACCTCAGTATTTCCAAATCAGCTGTCTGCATGTGTGCAGTTGTCTCAAAAATAATGCCCAATAATGTGAATATGAGGGAATTTCGGTGATTTTTCAAAATCTTTCCGCCATTGTGGGTGCCATTTTAGATCTGGGGAACTTTTATTTGGATATGGTATAACGAAAGTACTTCGCCTAAGTGTTCCCAACTCACAATAGTTAACAGGTGTGGAATTGTCGTGACAATAACGCTCACTGATGTTAAAATCAGCAATTTTTGGCGATTTTTCTATTTCTGGTGGCCATTTTGGCCGCCGTCTTGGATTTGGAAAATATTCCACAACTCAGGTATAAGAGGAATCCTAGCTCGAGTATCTCCTGCACATATATATGCATGGGTGTTGTTATGATAGCAATAACTTTCATTGATTCGAAACATTACATAGCGTTATTAGTGTTGGTTCGGCTTTTACTTTTATTATACCAGCATTTGGGAAACGTGTTATTGGACAAAACTATCCCGCTATGAATGTATATTATGATCCCATTGTGTTCGTCAATGACTCTTCTATACGATAAATGTATAAATTTACGCCAATATTCCAATATTTTCCCATAGAGACAAACGAAAGGTGGTAAAATGTAAGAAAAATAGCATATATTCACATTTCGGTGGCCATCTTGGCCGCCATATTGGATTCTGGTGTCGGACTTTTGGCTAATTTGTGAGGGTTGTATATTAGCATAACGAATCGAGAGGAAAACAAGACCGCTTTTTATATCATCTTTACTATAAATGCAATCAAAAAGACCTGATGCATATATACAAAATGGCCACCACGATGGACGCCATCTTGTCTGGAGTCTCTGCGGCCACTTTTTTTCTTGTTAACAACCGAAACAAATTAGAGGAGACATTAAGAAAGAAAATCAGTGGGGTGAAATTGAGTCCTGGTGGGGTGCAGATGTCGACCAATATCTCCTGGACTAATATATACGCGTCAAATTCGCAATGTATCATTAACGAAGAGTACATTCCATGAAGCCATATCAACATTACGTATGCAATATATCATCAAGAGTCGTGTGCTTTCCATACAACACCAATTCAAAATGCTTGTTTCTATGTCGATGTGCTGGCTAACTGTTCCAAAGAGCGCACATATCACACTCTGCTCACATTGTAATCTCTAATTCTATCATGTTATACGGTAAATTGAGACTAAATATTTCTTCATCTTGTCCCAAGTGCGTATCATCTCTTTTATAATCACCACTTGGAACAGACCGGTCCTGAAAAAAATTCAGTTTCCATAGTGTCCCACGAAAAATATTCTACTAAGACCGAGTCCATATTGTGCTAAATGCAAAAAATCGCACCCCACCTCCCGAATCTGGTCGAAATATCATATAAGAAAGAGCATCTCCTTATCGAAGTTGATGGTTATTGGCAGAATGAAGACTGATTTATCGGCAGATACCAGGATATCCACCATAAGTCTAATAACAACCAATTGCCAGAACCTTGAAATTTAAAAATCGATTTACTCGGAAACACAAAAAATGCACTTAGGACAGAATGGAAATCAGGTCGCGACTTGTCCGTAAGCTAACAACAGATGGAGGTCTACATATACTTTCTAATTTCACATAGAGAGTTGGATTTTCTGTTACTCTCTCCTCACTTAATATCAGGAAATTTAAAGACATGGCACATATGCAGTATAGGACATCTGTTAATTTGAATAATAAATTAAAGCTACACATATTTACTTGAATGTAGCCGATTAACCTAATTCCTCATGATGGAATGCTATGGCGACATTTGGTGGTGTAACAAACATTGACTTTTGTATTTTGACTGCCATTTTTGTAGCCATCTTGGATGAAATTGAACAGTTCTATTTAAAGTGTGATAATAATTCCATATGTGGCAAGAATATTTCTTTCCCGTCAATGAATTCCGCTCATTTCTTTAAATCTATTGCTAGAATATCAGAATAGATTTTTGACAAAATGCTATAATTTGGTTGTCTAAAGTGGATTTTTGACAGATCGAACAGGTTTTGTACAATATAATTGGTGCACTACATTACTGAAGCAATAAGTAAACACTGAATTGTCAAAATTCACAGTCGCTACCAAACGGAAGATCATTTACATGAGATTCTTGAAAATAATTTTTTTTTTATTTTCTGATGCCATTTTGGCAGCCATCTTTGACTGGAATAACATTTTCCCATGAATTTGGGAGTGTACTTTGAGAACCACTATTGATGAATTGCCCTTTAGTACTGAAAAAATGTATAGCAATTTAGAAATATGCGCAGAATTTGTCAGTTCTTAGGAAAACCCTACATCTGGACTGAACTGACAATGACGTCATCTTTGTTGCATCATAATTCCCTCCAGTCGCGGACCCATGAAGTCTAACAAACTTTTTCCGACAAAGTAACTGATACCCTATCATAATATCATAGTACATACATGTAAGCGACTATACTGTATAAGAGACATGCCCTAAGATGTTTTGATCAAGTTTTAAAACTGGTCAGGTACACCTATTTTGGGCAGAATTACTGCCCTCAATTAGTTCATTTTCGTGAATTTTGATCATGATAGCATGATAACTTGAACAAATATAAACTGATATTCTGTTAATATTCAATATATGAGACTTGCTTAATTATGTCTTGATCGAGTTTGAAAACATGCCAGGTCCGTTTTCTTTTTGGCAGAGTTACGACCCTTAATTAGTTCATTTTTGTGAATTTTGATCGTGATTGCAAAATAATTTTGGCAGGTTGGTTCACCAGGGAATATTTGTTAAGTCAGAATTCCTCAACAGTGGATGATTAGATTAGATTTATATTTAGATTTAATGCATTTTCAATCCAAGCTCATGTTTGGCATGGCTACCACAACTCGACGCCACATCTCTGATTCTTGTTTTTAGCCCAACTTTACTATGTAAAGTTTGAGCTATTGCCATGGCTTTGTCGTCCGTCGTCCGTGTGTGCGTGTGTACGTGATGCGTCAACAATACAGGCTACAGGTCGTACATTTGGTCAGATCATTATGAAATTTGTCATAGCTGTTGACATCAACATTTAGACCGTAACGATTAATTTTGGGGTCATTCGGAAAAAAACATGGCTGCCAGCGGCCATCTTGGATTTCAAAATTCAACCCATTAGCACGGGCTACAGGTCGGACTGTTTATAGTCTGATCACCATGAAATTTGTCATGGATGTTAATATTGACATGTAGATGGGAACGAGTAATTTTGGGGTCATTCGGCCAAAAAACATGGCCGGTGGCAGCCATCTTAGATTTTACTCTTTGCATGACTAAATCCTTTAGCACGGGCTACAGGTCGTAACTTTGGTCAGATCATCATGATATTTGTCATGGATGTTAACAATGACATGTAGATGGGAACGAGTCATATTGGGGCCATTCGGCCAAAAAACATGGCCGCCAGCAGCCATCTTGGATTTTACTCTTTGTATGACTAAATCCTTTAGCACGGGCTACAGGTCGTACCTTTAGTCTGATCATCATAAAATTTGTCATGGCTGTTGAAATTGGAATGTAGATGGGAACGAGTCATTTTGGGGTCATTTGGACAAAAAACATGGCTGCCAGTGGCCATCTTGGATTTCAGAATTCAATCCATTAGCACGGGTTACAGGTCGTTCTGTTCATCTGATCATCATGAAATTTGTCGTGGGTGTTAATATTGATTTGTAGATGGGAACGAGTAATTTTGGGGTTATTCGGCCAAAAACATGGCTGCCGGCAGCCATCTTGGATTTTCCTCTTTGCATGACTAAATCCTTTAGCACGGGCTACAGGTCGTACCTTTGGTCAGATCATCATGAAATTTGTCATGGATGTTAACAATGACATGTAGATGGGAACAAGTCATTTTGGGGTCATTCGGCCAAATAACATGGCCGCCAGCAGCCATGTTGGATTTTACTCTTTGTATGACTAAATCCTTTAGCACGGGCTACAGGTCGTACTTTTAGTCTGATCATCATAACATTTGTCATGGCTGTTGAAATTGGAATGTAGATGGGAACGAGTCATTTTGGGGTCATTTGGACAAAAAACATGGCCACCAGCGGCCATCTTGGATTTCAAAATTCTATCCATTAGCACGGGCTACAGGTCGTACTGTTCATCTGATCATCATGAAATTTGTCATGGATGTTAATATTGACATGTAGATGGGAACGAGTAATTTTGGGGTCAATCGGCCTAAAAACATGGCTGCCGGCAGCCATCTTGGATTTTACTCTTTGCATGACTGAAGCTATCAAATGTTTTTGAATTTTATTGGAAAACATAGCCGCCAGCAACCATCTTAGATTTTACTTTTATATATAAATATATCTCTTCATATTGATAAACTAGTATTAGTCATTCAACTTTCCACATTCCTAATCGCTCCATTGACTGTAATACATTAAATTATTCCCTTTCCAAGTTGATCTGCAGTGTCATTGGCACTTTCATTTATTTTACTTCAGCCCAGTATTTGATGGTCTCTATGACTTCTGCTCCATGTACACTGGCGCTACTCTTGAAGCTGCTGTTAAGCTAAATAACAATGTAAGTAAAATATTGATTTGGCGATAACAAATAATTGGACCTTTATGTGTAACCAGGTCCAGTTTTATGATGACACACTCCTCACATGTATGGATATTGGTATCAATTTGTTTACTAATTTAGAAAGTGTTATTAATGTCATTTCATTCTTCGCATTCTTTTTTAAGTAATTCCAACCTGCCTAAATTGGTGTTTCAGCTGATACAGTACATTATTATTTTATACTCCATGTTGATTTATTAATAATCCTCTATAAAAAGCCATTGATATCTCTATACCAGATATAGCCTGCGATTATGAAGAAAGTGTTCTGAGTGATTGATCGAGAGGACGAAGGGCTATTTAATACTCATACCAGCTGGTCCATGCATGTGTGGAATTTTTTATATTTCACTTGTTGATAGCATTGTTGTGAGAAACCAATGTTTTAAAATAGACCAAAGTTAGAGCAAACATTTGAAAAGACCACATACTTCATATCGGGAGCTCTCCATCTGTGAACAACTTACCGGTCTATATACACTTCAAATAGACAGATGTATGGAAGAAAAACAACATACAAATGAAAATAAAGGCCTCATTAACATATACGCTATATATAGGCCTATTGTTCCACTACAACTCTTTGTGCATTAACATAGAGTTGAATCTTTTCAATATTGTCCACTAATTAATCAACAGGGTACTATTTATAACTGGCATAATGTTTTATGAGGAAGATAACGTGAGTCATGGGTGAGGGAAAGTCAGTGAGCCAAATTGATAAAAATGTTGATGGCAATTATAGCACCAAACTTATATCACCCTATAGATCCCATTTCGGGGAAAACAGGCTCCCAGGAAATCGAGCATACACGTCGATAAGATTTGTGCATGCACCTAAGAAAACAGATATTTTATTATGCTGTTATCATTGCATTTTAACCCTTTCATGACGGGAGATGCACTGGAGCAGCATTAACGATCCTGTGCCAGTGCATTCTCTTATATGCGAGTCTCCTATAAGGAGCCTCGCATATATAAGAGCATGCACTGGCTTGCAAGGTTAAGGTAAATATTGCTAGGCCAATGTTTTCTCTTATATATGTGAGACACGCAAATATAATAGAATGCATTGGCACAGGAAGCTCCAGTCATGGAAGGGTTAAGTTATATCTAGCATATACTGGCGTACATTTCAAGTTTTGTTTAGCATATATACATTCAATGACCTTGCTTCTTCAATAACCAACAGTGCAATGAACATAATTTTATCTACACATATACAACACACAGAGTTTTACTGCACATTTTTTATGCTCCTTTTTCATTCTATTCATTGCACATCACAAAAATTTTACTTCTTCCCATGTTGAGCTACAGTGTTGTTGACACTTTAATTTTTGTGACCGATGGAGTGAATTATTGTGTATAATTGAATTGTATTCGCACAGATGACCTTAGGTATAAGTGATGTACAGTACCTGGCTTAGTCACCCACTCTTAATAAATTCACTGACCATATTTTAGATTAAATTAGGCCTACTTCCAGAGCAAAATAAGTAATTTATCCAAATTGATACAGATAATTACTTTATAAACAATCAACATCACACTCTTGAGGTTCACAGTATTTTTCTTTGAGTTAATGCAAAAATAGAACACTCGCCATCAAGATATTTTTGAGTTAATGAAAAAATAGAACGCTCGTCATCAAGATACTTTTGCATAATAATACCAGATACTCAGTAATTTTATTGTATAGTCGTGAGACATTAAAGTATAAAAAACTTGACTAGACATGTTGTCGAATCCACTATCTGTCAATTAGTTTGATTACGTCTTGTACTTGGAAATTCGTAACTTAGTTTATGGCCCGAGTCATAAAGTAAATTTATATTAAATTATTAAATTTCATTTTAAGATAACCTGTTATCCTGAAAGTTTACAGAAAACATCTTTGACCCAAATTAATTATTTTACTATATGTTATCAATACTAGATCGTTGTTATTAATGGGAAATTATGGAAATTTGCATACAAAGTTTAATTGGATCTTGTAAGCAATTTTGCTACATGCCATAAACTTGACTTTCGCTTGTCAAATACTCCTGTCATTGGCTCTGTATTCAGTTGATATTTTAAGATACACTTTGCAATTGTGAAAAGAATACATACATGTATCACTCGTCCTCTCTTTTTGTAGAAATATGCTATGTGTTGATGATTATTATACCAGAAAATGGGGGGTATACTGGATTGACTGCGTCCGTCCGTCCGTCACGCTTTCTCCCTCCGTGTGTCCGTCCGTCCGTCCGACCTCATAACTCGAACAACTATGAACCGATTTCAATAATTTTTTGTATGCAATCTCCTTATGTCGGTCTCTCCGCATGATGCTAATTGCGGTTCGGTCCGACTTTTTTTTTTCAAGTTACGCCTCATTTTCGACTTATTATGACTTAGAAAATTCTGTCAGACTTAATAACTTTAACAAATATGTACCGATTTCAATAATTTTTTGTATGCAATCTCCTTATGTCGGTCTCTCCGCATGATGCTAATTGCGGTTCGGTCCGACTTTTTTTTTTCAAGTTACGCCTCATTTTCGACTTATTATGACTTAGAAAATTCTGTCAGACTTAATAACTTTAACAAATACATGTATGTACCGATTTAAATAATTTTTGGTATTCATGCTTCTCACAATACCCTCTCTACATGATGCGGCTAGGGATTGGCTCAAACTTTTTTTCGTAATACTGCACTTCATTTTCAACTTATTTTGACTTAGAAAATTCTGTCTGACTTAATAACTTTTAACAAATATGAACCAATTTGAATAATTTTTTCTGTACAAGCTTCTTGTGACACCATATCGATATAATTAGTCCAAATTTTTCTTTAAAGTTAAAAATCTTTTTTGTTGGGTTTACGGATAATGCGGGTTGAATTTGCCACGGTGGGGGTATGCTAGCACTCGAGTGCACACCTCTTGTTTTTAGTGTGTATTATATATAACTTAAAAAACTGATAGGTTTTATTATTTACAAGCACTTTCCTGCACTTTAAAATAAAATTACTGCCAGTCACTGGATTGACTGTCTGCCTTGGCTTCTGTCTATTTTTCTATTTGTCTATTCAGGCATATATCTTCACCACTTTATTTCACCAAATGAAGATATTTTCAACAATATTCAAAACTTGTACAAGAACTCTCCTTCCATTGGTTAAAATGTTCGGAAATTATTCAGACCCTGACCTTCAGTTTGGTTTCAATCATATATTATATGTTTCAGTTATGTGACATTGCCATAAATTGGTCTGGAGGACTACATCATGCCAAAAAATTTGAGGTATGTGAATTTTGATTTCTTCAATAGTTATCAATCAGCTGTGTGTTATTTTCAACCAGTCTGATTGCTTTCCTTTTAGTGAGCTAACAGTTACTGAATACTGACTGCAGGATGCGGTTTCCATACATGTTGTATCTTCATACCATACATTTCTAACATTTTACACTTTTGAATTCTATATTAAACTTCATTTGAAATCCTATTACCGGTAGTTTACAGATGTGGTCAATTTCGAAACATGGTTGATTATAGCAGAAGAAGGACATATTTAAGAGCGGTAGACATTATTTTAAGAATCTTCATTTTTATTTACATGCACAGTTTCAACATATGACAAAACAAATTGATCGCATCCAGAGATGGTGGTGCTCCCCATACTGTAATGCCCTAAATAATCGACTTCTTAACCACAGCAGAATTATGCTACACAGAGTACAAACATTTCAGTCACGCTTTCACCTTGGAATACCTTCCTCATCATGTATCATCAAATAACACCTGTTACATGTTGGGCCTTCTAGTAATAGAATATAACACAGCTGTATAACAGTGTAAAATGTAGAATATGAGTCAGTGACATTTGAATACCAAAAATATTTAATTTCTCATTAGACTCATGGGACTATAGTGGAAATAAGGTACAGTAATGCCCTAAATAATCGACTCCTTAACCACAGCAGAATTATTTGTAATTTTTCAGGATTTAGTTGGAAATATGGCTTGTTGCCATTCATCGGAAAGCTATCACTGAGAGCTTTCCGATGTATGGCAACAAGCCATATTTCCGACTATATCCTGAAAAATTACCCATAATTCTGCTGTGGTTAAGGAGTCGATTATTAATAGGACTTTACTGTATATATTATTTGTAACAAGGATAGCTCCAGCAGCTGTGTACACAAAACATCTTCCAGTCTCGAGCGAGAATTTCCATTTACTAAATTTATACTGAATCATCTTGATTCTGCAATGAACATTTGGTTTGCCAGCATTATGTCAGAATTTTCATTTACTTATGGATTATGGAACTCGATGTGCTAACCATTTCAACCCATAGGTGTATAAAAGTAAACATCACGTAAATTATGCAAAAATACTTGCGTAAACTTGTATGTGTTTTGATACTCGACTACATCATGAGGCATCCAGAGTTTAACGACTGACTTTATAATATAAAGTAGCATGTGTCTGTGGACTGACAAACAGTGCTATCTCTCATATGGTTACTTCTTTTGCAGGCTTCAGGATTCTGTTATGTGAATGACATAGTTATTGGGATTCTTGAACTCCTAAAGTGAGTGTTCTCTTATTAGCTCAAATTTACTTTGTAGAGTTTGAGCTATTGCCATGGCTTGGCATCCATCGTCCATGTGTGTGTGTGTGAGGGTGTGTGTGAGGGTATGCATGTGTGTGTGCATGTGTGATTCGTCAACAATTTCCTTTAGCCAGGGTTTCCGCCAGGCCGGCTACGGGTCCATCCCACGGACCCATTCCCCCCGTCGGTCGTTGCATGAAATCCCGCTCATACACAAATAAATGACGCTACTAAAAACTTATTCAGTCTTGCTTGTGTCGACAGGCTATATATCTACACTTATTTTCATTAATATTGACAAAATGAAATCGACACAGTCCATCTCCCGAAAAAACAATAAGAAAGAGCGGGTCAAATAGCGACATTAGATACAGCGTAATACATGTCGTGGTAACATCAAAGAATGCCGGACTGTTCAGTGCGGATATTTTTGTGCACGGGATTCCATGGATGAAACTACTCACGCTCGAAGACTCTGTGCTATCGTACGATTACATAATTGGATCAAAGACCCAATTGCTGATTTTTATGCACAGGATTTTCATGGATGAAACTACTCAATGTTGATCATTTATCTTATTGCTGTATTATCATTTGTTTTGAGTTCGATGTAAGTGAAGTTCCTGTAAAATACATGTGATTCTCTACGTGTGTTGATTATTATGCGTAAATTGCCATGCATACTTAACAAAATCCCAAAGTGATTTATTTCACAATAATACATGGAGGATAAACACGAACACATACCCCCCCCCCAATTATGGATATAAAGTCAAAGTACGGTCAATAATAGTTTTGTTGCCCCGCCTGGGTCCCTAAGCACAATCAACGATGCACATGTTCACATTTCCCGCCAAAAACTCAATTATATTTTATAACACGTTGGCTAAAACTCTGTTCTATAGCTGTGGTCATCAGTTGTTGGACTAATACAGACTATTGAACAAGCTACGTGTTCCGAGTGAAAGATTTTTCTACCATTCGTATTTTGCCGCTATAAATATCTCCTGCAGACAAACCCTGCAGTATGACGTCACATCGCACAAATAGTTTTACGATTGACAGAATATATAATCCTGTTAGTTTCATTATACCCCCCCGCAACGAAGTTAGGGGGGGTATACTGGAGTCAGCTTGTCCGTCGTCCGTCCGTGGACACAAATTTGTCTGGAGTTTTTCTCAGTCGTTTTTTATATCAATTTCCGTGAAACTTGGCACAGACATCAACCACCATGGGAACCTGTGCACCTGCGATTATGACATCTGTCAGACTTTTTTTTGTGGAGTTATCCCCCATTTTTTTACTTAGAAAATTTTCGCAACATGTATACTTTTGTCAGAGCTTTTATTCCTACATTTTTAGGTAAATTTTTTAAAAACATGGCACAGATATTTAGTACCATGGGAACTTGTGCACCTGCGATTATGACGTCTGTCCGACATTTTTTGGTGAAGTTATCCCCCTTTTTCGACTTAGAAATTGTTTTGCAACATGCATAATTTTGTCCAAGCTTTTATTCCTACATTTTTCGGTCAATAGGTTTAAGATTAGGGTTAGGGTTTGTACACCTGCAATGGGAACTGTTATTTTATTATTTTAACTAAATGTTTACTGACATGTGAAACATCTTAGTATTTTAAAAACAGGGTCGTCCCGTCGCGTTATGTCTTTCCCCAATACGGACTCATTAATTTCCCCCTGGCGGAAACCCTGCTTTAGCACAGGCTGCAGGTCGTACTTTTGGTTGGATCATTATAAAATTTGTTATAGCTGTTGACATTGACATGTACATTCGGAAAAAAACATGGCCACCAGCAGCCATCTTGGATTTAAAAATTCAATCCATTAGCACGGGCTACAGGTTCTACTGTTCGTTTGATCATCATGAAATCTGTCATGGATGTTAATATTGACATGTAGATGGGAACGAGTCATTTTAGGGTCGATCGGCCATAAAACATGGCCACTGGCAGCCATCTTGGATTTTACTCTTTGCATGACTAAATCCTTTTGCCTGGGCTATAGGACTCATTAATTTCCCCCTGGCGGAAACCCTGCTTTAGCACAGGCTACAGGTCGTACTTTTGGTTGGATCATTATAAAATTTGTTATAGCTGTTGACATTGACATGTACATTTGGAAAAAAACATGGCCACCAGCAGCCATCTTTGATTTCAAAATTCAATCCATTAGCATGGGCTACAGGCCGTACTGTTTTTCTGATCATCATGAAATTAGTCATTTATGTTAATATTGACATGTAGATGGGAAACAAGTCATTTTGGGGTCATTCGGCAAAAAAACATGGCCACCAGCAGCCATCTTGGATTTTACTCTTTGCATGACTAAATCCTTTGGCACGGGCTACAGGTCATACCTTTGGTAGGATCATCATGAAATTTGTCATGGATGGTAATCTTGACATGTAGATGGGAACGAGTCATTTTGGGGTTGATCGGCCATAAAACATGGCTGCCGGCAGCCATCTTCGATTTTACTCTTTGCATGACTAAATCCTTTTGCCTGGGCTACAGGTCGTACCTTTGGTCAGATCATCATGAATTTTGTCATGGCTGTTAATATTGACATGTAGATTGGGAACGAGTCATTTTGGGGTCATTCGGCAAAAAAACATGGCTGCCAGCGGTCATCTTGGATTTCAAAATTCAATTAGCACAGGCTACAGGCCGAACTCTTCGCCTGATCATCATGAAATTTGTATGGATGTTAATATTGACATGTATATGGGAACGAGTCATTTTGGCATCATTCGCCCATAAGACATCTTGGATTTTTACTCATTGCATGAATAAATCCTTTGGCACTGGCTACAAGTCGTAGCTTTGGCCGATCATTATGAAATTTATCATGGCTGTTGACTTTGAAATGTAGATGGGAACGAGTCATTTTGGGGTCATTCGGTCATAAAACATGTCCACTGGCAGCCATCTTGGATTTTACTCTTTGCATGACTAAATCTTTTGGCACACCCAACAGTCCACTTCACTAATCACCAAACTTCATATTAATCTTGGTATCGATCTAGTAGATGGAAGCTATCAAATTTTTTGAATTTAATTCGAAAACATAGCCGCCAGCAACCATCTTGGATTTTACTTTATATATATCTCTTCATGTTGATAATCTGGTATTACTTAGCCATTTCAACTTCCCGCATTCCTAATCGCTCCATTGACTGTAACACATAAAATTATTCCCTTTCCATGAGCGACAGTGTCATTGGCACTTTCATATTATTTATTAGAGGGTGGTTTTGAGATATAGGCTTGGTTTCAGGTTTTGATGCCTACCCCATCTCAGGATATGGAATGTTCAGATGGACCTACACCGAAAACTACTTAATTGTTAAGCTAGTATACCACCTGAAGGAATCTATGCTATGTGAAGACCACATCAAGAATATTATGTAACAATAATAATGTCAAAAATATTACTTTAATCATATTTTGTTGAGGGAAATTCTCAGCAAATTAATTGGAAATAACTGCCATAAAAAGTACATCTCCATCTCTCCTCCCTTCTAAGAATTTGATTAAAGTCATCTTTTTGACATTTTTATTCTTATACTAACTGAAACAGGCTCCCATTGGGAGCCTTTATTCAGCATCGAAGGGGCCTTTATCCTGAATGATATAAAGGTGTAATCTATTAATTACTGCCATCCTAACTGAAAAGTCAATGGCTTCAAACATTCTCATCACATCAAAAAAGAAATTATGTTAATTCCAAAATAATCACAATTCCTTATCTGAGTCTATGATTGTATAGCTTTTTGTGTGTGTCCGAGTGATGTTTGCTGAATGGATTTTTTCAGGTACCACCCAAGGGTGCTATATGTTGATATAGATATCCACCATGGTGACGGTGTACAGGAAGCATTCTACCTCACGGACCGAGTTATGACAGTATCATTTCACAAATACGGGAATTATTTTTTCCCGGGAACAGGTGAGTGAGCTTTTATTCTTAAAAATAGCTAAATTTTGAAACAACTCTTTGCCACATTTCACATAGTTGAGTTTAATTCTCCCTTTAAAATAAACATGGCTGAACGCGGGAACAAGGGTTTTTAAATATGCAATCATTTAGTGGAATCAGGGAGCTAAATGTGTTCTAGAGTCGGGGAGCGAGTACACCGTGGAACCCTAAAGGTGAAGGTAACTGAAGAATGACCTTCACCTGATACATGCGACACGTTGTTAAAGGATGACATCGCGTTTATTTGATTTGTACATAACATCTAAATAATTTAAACTGGTGAATGAATGGGGGAATGGATTTTTGTGAGCGGGATATTTATTTAACTAGCTGCTGTAGTTCTGGATTTTTCCAGATCAAATTTGGCTGTGGGATAGCCCCGTCGTACACTTGGGGATTTATTTTTAAAAGTAAACACATGACCTATGATTTTTCTTGCATTTTCGTGATCAACTGGTGTCAATCTAGCTGGGTAAACATCACTGGTATGGCCTGCAGGCTTCAATTCAGTGAATTTGACGGAAACGTTAACACTGTCGCCTATGGGAAACCATTTAGTTCAGTGATTCCTAGTGGCTGATATATACTACCTAGGTTTGATGTGACATGGTACAATGTATCTATATATGTTGTGGAGAGTATTTCCATGACAGCATAGTGAATGAAATCGTAAATGACACTGTACTAGTTCAACATGGAGAGGGGATAATGTCATACATGACAGTCAATGGAGCGACAAGAAATGCAGAAAGTTTAAATGTTTAAGTAATACTAGAAGTCAACCTGGAGAACCATGTCAAATATGGGGCCAATCTATGGATCAAGGTGATCGTGTAGGTGAAGAATTTAGTTTTTGGTTGATGTTATCGCGTACAATACAATACAATACAATATTTTTGTAATCAAAGCCTTGAATATAATCATGAAGTTACAATTTTTCATTTGCTTAACAATAGTATAAATACTCGCACACTTTCATATATCATCCTAATGAATGATTTGAGTTTTGTTGATGCTATAAAGTAATATATGAAAGAAAAATATTCTGAGTAAAATATGTTGTGTTAAAGGTACTCAATCCGATTAGGCACCCTAAATTACTATTTCTTTGGCTTTGGGGGTAAAAAATATTTGATTCGTGTCGAGGAACCCACCCTTCAAAGCTCAGAGTGATCAGATATCGATTTTTGAAATGTGTTAATATTTGGAGATGTGGTTCACTTCCACGTCTCAAACGGACAAATTGCGGGTGTAAGATGGATAACTCTAAAATCAAGTGGTTATTATTGTTAATAATAACCACTTGATTTTAGAGTTATCCATCTTACACCCGTTATTATTGTTAATATTGAGGGTTACGTGCAGTTATATTGAGGGTTACGGTGCTGTTATATTGAAGGTTACGGTGCAGTTATATTGAGGGTTACAGCAGTTATATTGAGGGTTACGGTGCTGTTATATTGATGGTTATGTGCAGTTATATTGAGGGTTACGGTGCTGTTATATTGAGGGTTACATGCAGTTATATTGAGGGTTACGGTGCTGTTATATTGATGGTTATGGTGCAGTTATATTGAGGGTTACGGCAGTTATATTGAGGGTTACTTTGCTGTTATATTGAGGGTTACATGCAGTTATATTGAGGGTTACGTTACTGTTATATTGAGGGTTACGTGCAGTTATATTGAGGGTTACGGCAGTTATATTGAGGGTTACGTTGCTGTTATATTGAGGGTTATGTGCAGTTATATTGAGGGTTACGGTGCTGTTATATTGAGGGTTACGGTGCTGTTATATTGAGGGTTACGTGCAGTTATATTGAGGGTTACGGTGCTGTTATATTGAGGGTTATGTGCAGTTATATTGAGGGTTACGGTGCTGTTATATTGAGGGTTACGGTGCTGTTATATTGAGGGTTACGTGCAGTTATATTGAGGGTTACGGTGCTGTTATATTGAGGGTTATGTGCAGTTATATTGAGGGTTACAGTGCTGTTATATTGAGGGTTACGGTGCTGTTATATTGAGGGTTACGTGCAGTTATATTGAGGGTTACGGTGCTGTTATATTGAGGGTTATGTGCAGTTATATTGAGGGTTACAGTGCTGTTATATTGAGGGTTACGGTGCTGTTATATTGAGGGTAACGTGCAGTTATATTGAGGGTTACGTGCAGTTATATTGAGGGTTACGGTGCTGTTATATAGAGGGTTACGGTGCAGTTATATTGAGGGTACAGCAGTTATATTGAGGGTTACGGTGCTGTTATATTGAGGGTTATGTGCAGTTATATTGAGGGTTATGGTGCTGTTATATTGAGGGTTACATGCAGTTATATTGAGGGTTACAGTGCTGTTATATTGAGGGTTACGGTGCTGTTATATTGAGGGTTATGTGCAGTTATATTGAGGGTTACGTGCAGTTATATTGAGGGTTACGGTGCTGTTATATTTAGGGTTATGGTGCAGTTATATTGAGGGTTATGGCAGTTATATTGAGGGTTACGGTGCTGTTATATTGAGGGTTACGTGCAGTTATATTGAGGGTTACGGTGCTGTTATATTGAGGGTTACGGTGCTGTTATATTGAGGGTTACGTGCAGTTATATTGAGGGTTAAGGTGTTGTTATATAGAGGATTACGGTGTTGTTATATAGAGGGTTACCGTGCTGTTATATTGAGGGTTACGTGCAGTTATATTGAGGGTTACGGTGCTGTTATATTGAGGGTTATGGTGCTGTTATATTGAGGGTTACGGTGCTGTTATATTGAGGGTTACGTGCAGTTATATTGAGGGTTACGGTGCTGTTATATTGAGGGTTATGGTGCTGTTATATTGAGGGTTATGGTGCTGTTATATTGAGGGTTATGGTGCTGTTATATTGAGGGTTACGTGCAGTTATATTGAGGGTTACGGTGCTGTTATATTGAGGGTTATGGTGCTGTTATATTGAGGGTTATGGTGCTGTTATATTGAGGGTTATGGTGCTGTTATATTGAGGGTTATGGTGCAGTTATATTGAGGGTTACGGTGCAGTTATATTGAGGGTTACGGTGCTGTTATATTGAGGGTTACGTGCAGTTATATTGAGGGTTATGGTGCTGTTATATTGAGGGTTATGGTGCTGTTATATTGAGGGTTATGGTGCTGTTATATTGAGGGTTACCATGCTGCTATATTGAGGGTTACGGTGCTTTTGCCATTGGATCTCATTTAGTGTTTTGCTGTTCACTCAATGTGCGCGATGGCCACATCACTAGACCATTCAATAAAACACACTCCAGCTACATTCATTTCTTAAATAATATGCACAATGAGAAGGTTCCTGCATTCCTCTATTTTTATCAAATTGAGCCTACATCAGAAGTCTGCAAGGGATTTCTTGGTGTCAAACTGATCGCCCAATTCTATGATTTTCACATTAAATGGCATTAGCTGCTGGAAATGACATATGGTCAGCATAAAAAACTTGAGGTGACAATGTATATTTTACCTCAATGTAATGAAGTCAACATGTGCAATCTGGCATCCAGACCACAATTATGCTGTCAAGAGACTCGGATTTTCAATTCACACAGTGTTTGTGATGGAACAAATGCCAGACATCAACAGAATGTGTATGTAATATTTTTGGTGGAACAATTTCTCATGTGACATCTGGATGTCACAGCAAACATATCCAACAGAGATGATAACATTAGGGTAGATGTGATTTCACATGGATTCACCATTTGTTCATATATGACTCCTGTCATATATGCCTAACTTTCCCACTTTTAGTGATGGTTATTTGTTCACTTTCGATGATAATTGTTTTTTTATTTCCAGGTGACATGTACGAGGTTGGGGCAGAGAGTGGACGATATTACTCTGTGAATGTTCCCCTGAAGGAGGGTATTGATGATCAGAGTATGTACAACAATATGCATGTAGAGTTAGACCATAATAAAAATAATCACACAACCTACAGCACAGTTCTATGTGTTTAAACAATAGGGGGACTGTACCCAATTAAATTCCGGTCATTTATGGGACCATCTCCTTTTATATTCATCAGAATTTATGCAACAAATAAATTTATTTGAGAAAAGTACACTCATGTACTGCTCTAAGAACGATGCAAACAACATGGTAATTATATTGAAAATAAATTTATGCAAACAACATGGTAATTATATTGAAAATAAATTTATGATTGTTGATTATAAAAGGAGATGGTCCCATAAGTGTCCGGATTTAGTGTTCAGTACCCATTTAAACTCATTGTCAGATGGTTATATGGATTCATTTATAACCTAGATTGGAAGTTTAAGATAATACCAGACATTTTTAATCATATTTTTGCTTGTTAAGACCAAACAAAATTTAAATGTCCTGTTTCTCAGACACCTGCCTCCTCATTAAAATATGGCCCGTTGGGTGCTTTTATGGCCTACCAAAAAAATTAAAATTATAAATATATATTAGTCGGATTCCTTATGTCGAAAAAAATGGTCGCGCGTTTTCGGAATGTTAAAAACGATATGAGAACAGTTTCTATAGCACCAATGTGTCTATTTTCAGAATCTACCTGTTTCCAGCTTAATATTTTAGTGGAAACAGGTTTGTGTGAGGCTTTTGTTTGTGTACCCCTCTATTTTTCCCCGTTCACCTGGTAATAACAACATGCTATTACGCATAGCAAGTTCGATAAGTGGCTTTCTTTGTTCTTGGATATCGAAAAACATGGGGAGATCTTGCCAAAAATTACTTAATATCATATCTTAATGTGGAATTTTATCAAAATACATCAGACGAATTGCATTTATGGCTGCATTTTCAATTTTCTTTCCCAAATATTAAGGTATTGTATATTCTTAGATTCAGCTATATCACATATAGACGAACATGAACAATCTACAAGGATCTCTTGATCATATGCCACAAACAAAACTTCGATACATCGATTTTTGGTGAAGATATCGCAGAAAAGCTAACCCTACCCCACCCTCGCTGATTTCACAAGTCAGATTCCTTTGGTCGAAAACAACGGTCGCGCCATTTCGGATTGTCTAAGACGACATGCGAACGGTTTATTTATCAATAGCATGTCTTCTTTCAGAGTTTACCTGTGTCCAGTTGAAATTTTATTGGAAAACAAGAGTTTTTGGACAGTTTTAAGAATTTAAAGAGCGTTTGCTTATTATACACATATTAATCCTCATAACTGACCTTCTGGTGGAGTCTGCGAGTTGAAATTAACAAAAATATCAAATATGGCAGTCTACTTTCAGAGTCTATTTGTTTCCAGTCTGACATTTTAGTGGAAACAAATTGTTTGGACGGTTTAAAAAATTTAAAGAGCGTTTCCTGATTATACAAATAGTAACTAACACGATTATCCTTTTCATGAATTGTGTAAGTTGAAATTGTGCACATATGTCAAGTATGACTCTGAAATGTATTTTTGAGAATGGTGTCATCAGACAAGTCTCCGCTGGTACAGTACTACACTGGCAGTTGCGAACAAAACTATCGTTGGACCCTATAGAGAGTTTGACAATTTACTCAAATATTCACAGTGGTGGAACTTAATGGCTATCATACATGTATATACATGGCTCTTACATGTGATCTATAATAACTACATGTGATTTTACAAAATTAACATGCAATATAGTCAGGCCACCAGATACAGTAGTTGATAAAAATGTGGTTCACATCAATCATATACATCACAATCACGTGATTCAGTGATAATGTCCAGCTATTATACAAATGCAATGTTTATCAAGACTAAAGTTTCAGGATGTCATTGTAAAATTGATTGATGGTATTTTATCATCAATTGACAAATTTAATGTGTATTGCCAGGACGAAGTACCGCATAAAATGGAGTTGTTTGCTAAGTAATCTGGGAGTCATATTTATGTAAGTGTCAGTCAAAACTTTTAGGACATGGGAATATTTTTTTTTATTTCGTGGCCACGAAATACTAATTCGTGGCCACGAAATAACTAATTCGAGGTCACGAAATAAATAATTCGTGGCCACGAAATAACTAATTGTGATATACGATCGTCAGGCCCATTTGTGTAATGGAAGCGAACAGAGATGATCTGGTTGTAGCTGTCCACCATCTGGAATGAGCCACGGCGATTTGAGATAAAGGGTGTTGTAGGGTGGCCCGTAAAACAAATTAAGTAATCACCCCTTTCACCAACCCGATCCAAAGTTGCTGCCGTCCTGGGTGGGTTACAGAGGCACCCACGACATTCAGTATATCTTGGGGCCACCCTACATAACCAATTATACCACATCAAACGGTTAAGGGGTCGAGAAATTGTACAGGTGTCATATTTGAACCCATATGGGTTGGCCATTTTGGGTCGGGGATGGTGACAGCGGGTGAACATTTAGTTTGTCTCGGGGGTCACCCTACAACACACTGTATTCGACCTAAAAAGGGGGGGATTGCATGTTATCATATATGGACCCCTCTGATCAGTTATCATTTTCGCTCGAGTGGGCTGAAGGTGTGAAATTTAGCTTGCTTTGTTAGCCACGGTACAACACCCTTTATTTGATCTATATCGGCCAAGTGACCGAGAAATAATGTGTACCCCATTTGACCCCTTCTGAGCAACGACCATTTTGGATCTGGTATGGTTGAAAGGGGTGAATATTTAGAAGCTTGTTTTGGGCCCACCCTACAAAACCCCTTATTTGACTTAAATCGGTCAATATGCCGAGAGGAATGCATGGCATTCCCATTCGATCCCTTGTGGTAACAACTAATGAATATCCAGTGTGTCTTGGAGCCACCTGACCCGTGTTTCCCCGTTCTCTCGAGGCTAGTTTATATATAGGACGTCCATATTCCCATAGAGCCCGGGTCCCATGCCATAAGGTGTTTATAGTAGCTTCTCTGCGATCGTACGCATTGTTTCTAAAACACCATCAAGTTAGTGTAACCATACCGTAAAGGTATCTGGCTATATGCAAAGGTCAATCAGTCATTTCGTGGCCACGAATTAGTTATTTCTTGGCCACGAATTAGTATATTGGCCACCAAATTAGTTATTAGTATTTCGTGGCCACGAAATAAAAAACAAATTTTCATGTCCTAAACCAGCCACCGTAGCTTATGGATCATTCTGTTTTAGTATTAACCCTTTGAGTGCCAGGTCCGATTTTTGTATCAACCCATATACCCTGTGCCAATGCATTCTCTTATATATGCGAGTCGACCATAGGTCGCCTCGTATATATAAGAGAATGCATTGGCCTAACAATTGTTGTTGTTTTTTTTTTTACAATTTTTTACAATTTTAATAATTTATTCTTATATTCTTTAACAGACTTATTTTGTAGGTTTAGGGCCGATGAGATCGGCCCCTGGCACTCAAAGGGTTAAATTTGGAGAAACCCGACCAGCATAAATGTAACAACTACAACAACTCATCCAATGATATGTTTAGCCATATATATGTGGATAGGGTGGTATTGTTTAAAAATGTTAAACAATGATATCACATCCATGTGTATTGCTAAATATTGCTGGGCTTATATAGATGGTTGTTCTATAATTCCTGGTCGGGTTTATCCAAATTGGGAGTTTAAATTATGTTCATCTGATGATAAAGAAAAAAATTTCTCCGTCCACTCGATAACTCCCCCGGGATACATGTTTTACATACTAAATTAACACCTTAGTCAACATAACAAATCTCTCCCTCAAATACTTTGCCACAAAAATAAATTGTCAGTATAAATAGGCACGACATCTCTGGACACTTTCTAAGAGATAATTTATTTATAAGAAGATATATATGCGCATGGTGTGCTTGGTCTTATATATAGTACAACACAGTAAGATACAAGTGACACAGTGCGGGGACAATACTGTGTCAAAGAACATAGTTAAGGGGAACCTTCCATCGTCCTTCATAGTGTATCATGGCTCCATCTGTTGTGAGCAAACCATCGACTTAGGCTTAATGTGTCGTTCTCCCCCAATAATATACTTGGCTTTGAACCGATCAATACTATGGGCCATGGTATTTTCCCGTAAATTAGATAGTGTCTATAGTCAGATGGTATTGGTTATGTTCAAATGGTGACACAGATATGAAAATGTGCATGTTTGTGCCCATGGGCCATTGATCATTATAAGATCGAGAAACTTAGTCTAGGAGAATACCAGGAATTCACTGGAAATTGCAATTATAGCTTATATGGTCGTATTCAACGTTTGCGTTTCCGATACAGTTAATACCAAATGTGAAATTTGAGATATACCTGGTCGTCAAAATGAACCAGATGTCTTATTTAAGGTTAGCAACGGTTGCTAATCAAATACCACAATTGTGTACTAATCATTCATTGGTATTGCCTTAATTTAGTCAGTGTCTAATCACATGGTGCTGATTTTGTTCAAAGTTGGGCACACGCATGTCTAAAACTATAGGCCTATATATGTGCAGCCATGTTGTGCATAGGCCACTGATCATTATAAGATCGGGAGACTTTGCCACCGATCCCCATAGCTCATTATTAACGGTTACTAAGCACCAACACGGAATGCAGGAAAATGCAACTATGATACCTATTTTACTCATTAAGCTCTACTTTAGTAGAAATTCGAATTTATTTGATTTGCACAGCTATAGTGTGGAGATTAACTGTGGTCAGAATATTGATGGTGAATGTTGGGTTTCAGTCGCTGCACTGAAGTTGGTCAAATGTAACTGGCGTGGGAAGCGTGAAAGCAAAGCGTATGCCGCTATACTAAAGATCTCAGCTGCACCGAATTGTCCGTTTATCAGTAGCACAAATCCCGCGAAAACACAGATTATCTCAGTGCATGTGGGATAGACTCCGATGACAACGTTTGAGTTATAATGACAACGAACAACTACCATCTATACCTGTGTATTTGTGACACTACATCCCGTTATGATCAACGATGTGGTTTCAAAACTAGTCAGTGGACAACAAGACATACAAGTATCAAATAAAACAATGGTATAATATGTAATCACATCGTGAACAGTCTTGTTGTGAATATTTTTATTTGATTCTGATTCAACAGGCTGCATATTATCGAAATTACAAAACCATTCGACACTTACTTTTTCCAATTACTGTATCTTGAGGCATAACTATATCATATGTTGCAACTATTAAATCACGGATAGTTACAGTGGGTAAAACATGAGTGCTAAACTTCATATATAGATGTGCACGATTGCCAATAAGTGATATTACAATCAACGTTTGAGCATAACACGAAATTCTCCATAGGGTTAAGTGTTAAATTTTGATCGCAACTGCAGCCAGCAAGAATCAGCTGATCACATCCATTCTTTTTAAAACTACGTCTGTGTTTCATACTTAGTATTTTTTAGGAATATCAGAACGTGCATATCATCATACGCAAAATGATCAGTGTTAAATTTTGATCACAACTGTAGCCAACAAGAATGAATTGATCACATCAAAAATACATGTAATGGTCATATCTAGTAGTTTGGAGAAGTTTCAAATCGCACATATCACCATATGCCAGATGGCACCATCTATCGTTTTCTGTAAATAGGCCATTCCACGCAAAGTGGTGCACAAAACAGGGTCACAATTTATACTTTTTATGTTTACCCATACCATAGTATGGTAAACATAGTGTCGTTGCCCGGATTGACCACTCGTCGTGTTTACTAATGACTACTTATGTGGCTAAGATTGTGTAAAATGGATATTTATGTGCATAACTTCCGTTGCGTGGCTAGCCACGTAACAGCTTTCAGATGGACGTTCTAAAATGATCTATTTGGCCTAATCAGCTTATTTAATTTTGTAGTCACTCAAAATTTGGAGAAAAAAAGTCCATCGATTTAGACATCCATGACCCGTCAATAGGAGATGTCGGACACTGACAAGACATTTATGTGGCTAGCCACCCAATCACGGACCTGTCAGTTTCTCCTATTCCACTGTCCCAGTTGCTGTGAGCAAGTTTTTGAGTTTTAATCAGCTTCTTCTGCTATAATTCCAACATGTTATGAATCCATAATCTGGAGTTTTATCACTATCTACTACTTGATAGCCACTTAAAATTTTATGGCTACTTGAGAAGCCACATAAAAACTAAAGCCACATTACCATTTCTAGCCACATAGGTCGAAGCCACATATCTACCCATTTGTTGGTACGTCCGTTCGTCCGTCTGTCTGTCAGTCTGTCTGTCTGTCCGTCTGTCTGTCCGTAGACACTTAACGAGTAATGCGATAACTCAAACATTTTCTATCCGATCGAAACAAAATTTTGTATATGGGTTTCTCAGCCCAAAATACAGATCGAGTTCGAATTTGGGTTTGATCCGAGATTTTGTTACAGAGTTATGGCCCTTTTTCGACTTAGAATTCACGCATTCTGCCATAACTCAAACATTTTTTATCTGATTGGAACCAAATTTGGTATGTGAGTTTCACAGCCTAAAATACAGATCTAGTTCGAATATGGGTTTGATCCAATTTATTTTAAAGGAGTTATGACCCTTTTTCGAAGAAAAATTATTATTATTATTATTATTATTATTTTATTTTTTTTATTTTTTTTTAACTTTTAGAATAATAATAAAAATAATGTCATTGACATTGTCATTTGTTTTCATTTAGATATTGATGATTATGATACAAGTTGATAAAAAGATTTCCAATGTGTCCCTTTAATTTTTTTAAATAATTAAAAACAATTTGTTTTTTAAGTTAAAAACAATTTGAAAAACTAACACCATTATAACTCTGCCAAGGGTACCGCGAATCACCACACCAAATTTGATTAAATCGGTCCAAAATCTTGTGTTATGTACTGGTAAATCTGTTTGGAGCAACATTAAATCCAATTCACCAATTGCCTTTGGACTACTTAGCTATTGATAAGGCTATATTATTTTCTGATGTCTCTTATGCCAATGTGCAAATAATCTGATAAAGAAGGCTATGGTATCTAATTTAAAATAAAGATTCGACAATAAACATCACATGATATTAACAGTAGACTTGGACATCTGTGCTGCAGAGTTATATCTTCAGATGGTCTGATATCATTGTAATTGTTATTAGTTTAATAGAGAGGTCAGGGTTCAAAATAAACAATTCCTGTGATTTTTTGACAGCTTGCTATATAATTGATATTAATGGGTCAGTGGTGAGATTGCTTATCTGTATACTAGGACACATTATTATTGTAAACTTAAATTGGACTCTCTTAACCCAAGTATGCCATGTCCAGGTCACACCTACACATTTAACCCACAGGCTTGCTGGCTGTGGCGGTTTAGCATTACAGATCCTGTACCAGTGCATTCTCTTATATAAATTCCAGTGACCCATAAATTCCAATAATTTGTGTTATGTACATTTGTCTATAATAGTACATAACAGTATACTCTATAATTCAACACCAAAACTCTCATTTATCCGATAATATTAAATTTTTATCACAAAGGGATGGGTTAACATCTGCCGATCGTGATCGGCCTCTCGTTCTCCAAAATGTTGATCCAATTTATCAGGAAAAAATATTTGTATGTGGAATGTACATGTGTATGCCTTGCACATCAGTGTTCAAATTTATGGCTACTATAGCCAAACAATTTATCCTATACGTTTTGAAATGCTGATGCTGTCTAGGAAATAATGTTACGATTAACAAACTGATTCACATGCCATTTTACAAACAATGACCACCTTATTCTGTAGGCATGCCTGTTACTTGGATATATGATGCATATCAAGAAAAAAAATTGTCATGAAATTCAACTTTGGCTTGTAACACACGTGACAAAATTAACAGTAATTTTTACTAAGATCTGGAAATACTGCACAATGTTTCATATTATTACATATTCAAAGGTAGAAACGTTCCTGGACAATTTCGGGGAAAAACTTGTTGAACTTAATCACCACCTAATGCCCAGACGCGTGGTTTAATTTCTGTAACACACGTGACGTCACGTGTGTTACAAAAATGACACATGGCTTATAGTGATTGAAAACATGGGTCCAAGACTTCTGAAAGCTGTTTCTAGATTAATTATGTTGCTAATATATGTAAACAGACTAGATTCACCAACTCATTTGGATATGTTAATTAATTCCTGACATCTACGGCTAAGCATTAGAACATGTTCTGAACTGAACGCATCACAGGTGTCTGGCTAACACCTCCACATACAGATTATCAATAGGAGATTCATAATATTGATCTCAAAACAGATCTGCAGACTCCTCTATGCCAAAACACATCTGAAACATGATCCTTTATATTGGTCTGACTATAAGTGGACTGTCATATCTTTTCAAAATACAATAATTAATCAATATTAATTATAAAATGGATTAAAATTGCACAGATGAGATGTATGCATCAGGTCTTAATTTTTTTTGTTGACTCATTTTATCTGGTAAAATGGCAAATTGACAAATAATCTTTTACATGTACTTCCAAAAGTTACAAAACCCACTATTTCTGGCCTCCAGTCATGCTCAAATACATAAAATATACACTTGTACATGGCTCCAGAATATTTATTAAAGTGATAGGAATTATTGCATCTGAACAAATAAAGTGCCTATTTTTCTGCAGCATCTAGTGTACATGTACTAGTAGCAGTGAAGAGTGTTCTGTTAGTTTCTTCTTGATACAGTAAGAACGAACGCTCATCTCAATTCTCTACAGAACATTTTTGGTGGCAATGAATTAAGTATGACAGTGTATATTATACCTTCACAATATCTAGAGGGATTGGTGTCATATGTTGTACATGTAAGTCATTCGTACATTCATAATCAAGCCAATTCTGGAACACGACAAGGGTGTGCACCCACAGCGTTCAATTTGAAGTTTGAAGCTTTTAATTAACCCTTAAGCTGGGCACATGTCTTCATTTTAGTCATATACCATACATCAGATATATACCAGTAATATGGTCTCTCATTTTAGTGGTTTACGAAAACTTAACCAAAGTATTCTCTGCAGCTAGCTTTGCTTAAACAGTTAAATGGATTGTGAACAAATACTTTCTATCTAATGACGTTGTTTACCAACAATGGGCTTTGTTTATGTCTAGTAATGTCATGTTCCCTTGTATGAATTGATATTAAATTTTGTTATGTTCTGCTGTAATATGCATAAAATCATCTTTTGAAACAAAACTAGTGCATAAAATTGACAATCGGTTATGAACTGATTGAAAATAGGATACTGTTTTCGCACGCGTAACACACGTGACAGAGTGATGTAACACACGTGACCGTGAATATGCTATCAGGGCGAGAAACACATTCAACTCTCATTAAAAGTACTAATTGCACATTAAGTAGAGTCTTTTTTCTTATTGGAAAGAAGTGCCAATTATGTATCGAACAAGTAACTTCACAGACTTTTTGCGTAGAAGACAGGTCCTTTTTTTCCTCATTTGTGCGCTGTAACACACGTGACAGTCATATACAAGCATGGTACACTAATACAATTAGTACACAGCCTTAAGGACCGATCGCATAGTTATGATTGGGTTATTATCTCGACTATGCAGTGAATCATTTTATATTATATTGAATGCACACCAAATGCTGCTTGAAAATATCACCCAAATTTCGTGCAAAATGTAACTCGTGACATGGAATGGCCTAAATACGAAACGCTCTCTAAATGATGTTGACCCCGATTTAGGCCGACCCGCCAAAATTCTAGAATGGAAACAAGTCAATCCTGAAAACACACCTACTAGGCATACATAATCCGTTTTCAGATCGCTTTTAACAAACCAAAAATGCAAAATGACATAAGGAATCCGACTATATTATAAATTCATCGCAGGGCTCGAAATGTTCTGAAAATTATACTTGTCACAGCAGACATGTAGAATTATTTACTACTTGTCACCCCAGAAATTTGCCTATGCATACCCTTATATGTGGTATAACATGTCTTTGACCTTTTATATTCATCAGAATTTATGACTGAATTAATTCTTCTTTGCCATTCATATATGATATATGGCTGATAATAAAACATGCGGAGTGTTTCCTAGTAAAATGGAGTTTTATATAATGTAGGTGGAACACTCAGATGTGAGCGCATTCAAATCCAGCGGACTTCGATGGCAACTCCGCAGTAATTCCGATGAACGTAACAAAAACTCTGCTATAACGTCACGGAAACTCTGCTATAACGTCGCGGAATCTCTGTTACGTCGTAGCAAAAACTCCGCCGGAAACTTCGCTATAACTCCGATGAAATTAACAAAAACTCCGGCATGTTTTACGCTATTTACCTTACAGGAGAGCAGAGTTTTTGAGCGGAGAACGGAGATAAAACTACGTTCTCCGGCAGAATTTCCGCTTGTAATTTGACAAGGTCCCTAAATTTATTTTCAATATAATTACCATGTTGTTTGCATCGTTCTTAGAGCACATGAGTGTACTTTTATCAAATTAATTCATTTGTTGCATAAATTCTGATGAATATAACAGGTCAAAGACATGTTATACCACATATAAGCGTATGCATAGGCAAATATAACAGGTCGAACAATTAAAAGAATTTTAAACCCTAATAATGCAAAAGATACGAAGTTGGTATGTGAATTCATAAAAGCATGCATGGAATCAGATAAGCTACTCCTCAATACCATCAATTCAAAGAAAAACACTCTTTTTGTTCTTTTTCTTTTTCTTAACCCCCACCCCCCCCCCCCCCCCCATACATATACAAGTAACAATTGTTCTTTTTGTTTTGTTTTTGTAATAAATGTTTGTTTATGTTACAGCAGAAACCAAAATTCATTGGTATTGCTGAATAAAAACTTGAAACTTGACATGTGGAAAAGACATGTGGACAGATTGATGTTTCCAATCGGAATGAAGAATTTTCTAATTTTTAATACCTGTATAAGTATAGATTGTGAATATTGAGATTTAAAAATCTAAAGAAATTTATCAAGAAATATCAGATTTAGAGATGTCCCAACTGATATAAGTTTACATAACAGTGACCTGTTAAGAGACAGGTGTACATTCTGAGCCCTGAATCATCCTGCCGCTTGGCCTCACAAAGCGATGTCTACAATCTCTGTCCACTACTGGCCATAACTCTAGCTACACACATTTCAACTTGTTTTATTTTTGTATTAACTACATGTGCTTGGGTTGTATAACATACATTGAAGTTGTATTAACACTTAACTATATTAGTGTCAGAGCCTTATTGAGGATATTGTAGCCAAAGTGCTTGTTAAAGTCACTGAATTCACATATATTTGAATTGATGATTAACTGCAGTCCTCCTTATCGTGAGGTTAGAGTATACATATGGTTATGTTAACAAGACACCACTACTTTGAAAATTTCTTCTGGAAAAAAAAAACATCTGGTGAAAAGGGGAATTAATTCCTATTGAAAAGGGGCATAACTCTATTTTTCACAAGTTTTCATAGTTTTCGAAGATTTTGAACCTTATAAGCCAAAAAATCTTACTAACCTAGAATGGATCCATACCTAAAACAACAGTCTATCAATTTACAATTAATATGTATTCGAACTTTAAAACATCACTGCATTATTGGAACCGCAGGTCAGTCAGTATATATCGCTCATTATCATAAAGGAAGTTAACTCTATTATTTATCAATCCTGATGAATTTCTGTATGCAAATACATTTCATTGAAATGGGTTGATATTTTGTTCAAAGGTTTGGAATTGAACATTTGATATGAATATACTGTTAGGTAAATATTATCATGGGATTTTAATACCCGTAACACATATTTTGATAGAAAATAAGCTAGAGTAGCATCAAACTTCAGGTTCGTCAAATTTCGGATGTTCTAGAAACCTGCCCAGCGATAGTATAGACCACAAGCACAGAAATGTGTTTCCTTTCTGGCACACAAACGATGGGTTTTATATATATATAGATATAATCTTGTTTCAAAACTACTACTACCCTAAATATGTTTTTAAAGTTTCTACAATTTCCCCTCAAAAATGCTTTTAAAATTGCACCCATGTGCAGATCATGGCAAGGTTTGGATCTTCCTTATTTATATCGACACTAGGTGACTGACTGTAATGTAACACATGATGGCATTAAGTGAATATTATTGATTTTATTTTATTTTATGATTAAAGCACAAAATGACCATGAGAACGGAAGAGATAATCACTAATTATCTCACAGTATATTTGGCAGAAGCTATTTTGATTTCTAGTTTTGTTTTCTAATTGTGACCTTGACCAACACTTTTGCAATGCACTTTATCTTTTTCAAACCAACACTAAGCATTTCAGGTTTATCAATAAAGACAATTAAATTACTTTAGAACAGGAAATTGATTTGATATAGTAATAAATATTTGAAGTCAATATGACCACATGAGGATCAATTTCATAAAAACAGTTACAGTCCATATGCAAACCAATTTACCAGATCAGCGCGGCCTATATTTCAAGTATCACAGTCATATAAAATATTGTTCTTACCTTCTTAGACATTGGATATACATGGCAAGTCTAGACTATTAGTAATTTAAACTGAGAATTACGCAAACTGAAATTGTTTTATTATAACTACTGGCACTTTTATCCCTTTGACGGGTGAGTACATCATATATGACATCATATCCATGGGTGAATATATAGTATCAAAAACAAAAAATTTGGCTAAATAGCACTTGCTTTTAGAGTTATCCATCTGCAATTTTGTCCGAGACCGTCCATTTGACCATGTGTTTCTGGGCCACATATAATTGCACATCTCGAGAAATAACAAATTTCAAAAATGTATATCTAAATATTTTTTACCCCCGAAGCCAAAGAAATAGTAATTTAGGAGCTTTTATTCGGATAATGCATCTTTAAATACTATGTGAACCAGAGGATAGAAATATGAACCAGAAGATAGTCATGTTTAAATATTGATGTGTTACTTCATTGTTGTAGCGTATCTACAGATATTCAAACCTGTAATGCAGAGTGTGATGGATTTCTACCGTCCGACGTGCATTGTCTTACAAGTAAGTGCTACTCATCCCTCTGCGAGGTTGTAGTAATTCATGATGCAGGTAGTGATATAAATTGTGAGTTCAATGAAGTGAAAAAAATAACAAACACAACTATTTCTTTATGTGACTTTAGTAAAAACCTGATCATAGATGTTTCTAATAAATGACAGGTTGTGCTGGTGAGTCTGTTATGTGCAAGTAGACACCAGTGAGTTAGCCACATTGACCAAAATGTCATCAGATATTTCTGTACATACCATATGTACTCCTCTCATTACTGACTTGACCATGGTAATGTAGATCAAGATGTTAAAACATTTTCAGTTCAGTATAGGTGCCTTCAAATGAATTCAATAATCAAGTTGTCAATGCATTTCCAGTGACAGTAAAATTCCTTGTCTGAAAAGAGTTCCGGATTTAACAATCCCGAGTAACTGCTGATAGTAACATTAATCAGATTATCTTCTAGATGTTGGTGATATGACAAATTTGGTTTGTGGGTACCAGCATTTAAATAGCTTCTCAACAACAATTGACTCAGATTTTCTATGGTTGCTTTATGAGTTAGTTGGTTTCAAGTTGTGCACAGAGTCAACCAATTACAGTCTTAGAAAAGAGGGGAATAAACCTATGTTAGAAATATAACATCTTCTCCAGCAAGATAAATATTTGTCTCAGGCACTCATGAGATAATTTTTGGTATCCACTCAAAAACACTAGATATCCTCAATTTATCCAATCATCAAATGAAGTTTTTCATGATAATCCTTCAACATCAGCTCTATACAAAATAGTGCACCCAGTGAGGTATAACTTGAGTGGGATAATTTAATCCAGTGAAGACACATACATTGAAATAACACTTATTCTCACTGAGGCCTTCATGTATTGTCTCAAACGATGTGTATTATTGTAACTGTAATGTTGCATGGTCAAAGATAAATCAGTGTAGAATTTAACATTAATCAGGGTTGGTCTGGTACCTTAACCCTTCCATGACTGAAGCTTCTTGAAATTTTGCGAAAATCCTGTTCCAATGACTCTTGTATGTGTGAGTCTTCCATAGGAAGCCTCGCATATAAAAGCGAATAAATTGGCCTAATAATATTTACATTGACCTTGTAAGCCAGCGCATTCTCTTATTTATTCAAGGCTCTCTATGGGAGTGGCCTTGAATCCAATAATTGTGTACACCAATTCATAATAATAAGTGTAATTGTTACAGCTACTAGCACATTGTTGGTGTCATGTTGAACTTTGGTGTCCTTTCATTTCAGTGTGGTGCAGATTCTCTTGGAAGTGACAGATTGGGATGTTTTAATCTCTCAGTCAAGGGACATGGGTTAGTATTATGAAACCGGCAACTAACAGTATCACTCATATTTAATTATCATATGCTCCATGTTAAATCAGAGTTCTGTACACTAAGACTTAATTAAAATTAAAATACTTGAGATGCATACGATCTGCAGATAGTCTTCTACCTGAATCAATGATGTTTCTCTTGATTAAATTCTTTGGCACGCCCCACAAACAACATTTTTTAACTGATTCATCCCATGCATTGTCCGGCGAATTGGTAACACTTACCACTTCCTCTTTCCGGTTTCATACGAACTGGTTTCTGTTTCATTGTGACTCTGAGTCAGAATCTTTTTTATCACAAATGCTTATTGGTAGTGAATGATGACGTCGCAATATCAATTATTGTTTTTGAAATGTTGTCTCTTTGATCGCTTTGATTGTCTATGACACACACACTTTGAACAGTACGGACAGTGGCGGTTCTAAAATCAATTTCGTTGTATAACCTTTAGTGATGGGCGGATAACCGAGAAAACAACTCGGTTTTGGTTTGAAACAATACCGACCGTACCTGATCGACGTGATTCAGTCCCAACCGGTGCACATTTTTTTTTAATTTAACCTTGATATCTCCTTGCATATTGTTGTCAAATTCTCAGCCTCTATGATCAATAATGTGTCGAAATGTGTCAATTTTGACTTGGCCACCATGTTGTTATCATTATCGTAAGCGACCGTTTTTGTTCTTTTTCAACAGTCCTATTTTATATGCTTCGATAAGAGACGCCCGATAATCAGTTTAAGACACCGAGCAAACATGAACCCATCTATGTGTCACTGTTTGAACTTATGTTTAACTTTTATTCCATTCAGGGGTAAATATTTATTAGCCAGCATCGAGGCGAGTCTTGTGATATAATATAAATGCTTTCAATTAAACAATCTTCTCTGTCGCACTTACAGTGTAACCTGTTATGATGACCACCCCATTTGCAAAGGAAAAATGGTCATTCACAACAGGTGGTCGGTGACAACAGGTGTGGGCCAGAGAGTAGATTTTGAGCAGGTTCGTGTGGGAAGGTAGCTGCCAGTGTCATATGTTCAAAACTTTGACTTGACGTGTGAAAACAAAATTAAGATGTATTATTCTTTTTTACTTATGTTTATTCTCAAATAAAAATATAAAAACAAATTATTAACGTTTATAACAATAAATTTAATAGACATTTATACAAGAAGCAACAGGTAAGGCTGAGGTAAATCAACAGGTAAAAAATAATTTATGCTTCGAGTCACCGGCAATGTGTTTCACGGGTGTTATTCCACAATAAATTATTCTTATGCTGGCATAAACAAGATTGAATATTGTCTGTGTGTATGATTGAGGTGTATAATTAAGTTTATCCTCAATATGGAAACGAAAAGGAAAAGTTATGTCTTGGAGAACGTGCAAATTAATCTAGAACATGAGCTGATTGTTTTGAAAAAAAGAAACAATATCAAGGGCATTTAGTTACCACATGGGTGATCATAATTGGGGGGGGGGGGGGGGGTTATCAACGGGTGATTATATGAAGAAAAAGTGTTTGTTTACCAAAGTTGGTATAAGAGTTTTAGCCCTTAGACTTTCAGCATAAGTTGGCAAGTCAGTTAAAACTTGAATGCTTCTTCAATTTAGTTCAAAGTGATTACATAGTCAATTCTTTGAAGGCCATTCGAAGTACAATCACTTTGAACTAAAGAAGCATTCAAGTTTGACTGACATGCCAACTTATTGTCTAATTGTTTGCTCTCTATTGCCGACTCAGTAGTTGCTGCAAACTGCAGTGCATCGTGGCTTCTATTCATTCATACTAATTGAATCATCACCCCATTCATTGTTCATCGCCAGCCTTTCAGTCGCATGTGTATTTAATTAACCAAGTGACAGGTTTCTATAGCAAGGTATAAATTTGGACTTCAAGACAAGAAAGTGGATGCCCATTAAAATATATATTTTTTTGTTTGTTCAAATATACCACTTTTTTGGTCGCATTAGACAGGTGGTCGCTCATGACAGGTTATTTATATAGTAAAACCATTCTGTCCATAGCCAATATGGCCGGTAAAGACAGGTGGTCATTCTCAACCGTGGCCTTAGATTACAGGTTTCACTGTATATTTCATCATCTCCACGAATCCATTGCAAGCGACCTATTTTTAGAATGCAACACATGGTACCACTATTACGTCCCATTGGTGTTGGGGGTTCACAGCGGGATTAGTTTAAATATAAGGGATATTGGTAACAGTAATCACTCTGTGTTTTACGTTTTGATTATTTACTGCGTTCCCGTCTGCAGTACTGTATACTGTAGTACATGTACTCTGCATTTGAATATATTGATTGGCAGAACCACTTACTACTATGAGAGTATTAATAGGGACTGAGTGGAGAGACCAAGGGCAGGTGCAGCCAAGGACTCAAAGTGAAGATGCCTCGCTGACCTAATTATGACAAAGAAAATATTTATAATACAGTGTTACTTTATGCTTCCCGAATCCCCAATGTATTCCTGTTTACTATGATGTTACTGCACTGTGCGTCTTTTTTTCCAATTACACAGCTGTCCACTGATTAAATAGTTAAAAATGATCATAATAATTAAAGGTAAATAACAAATATGTAATATTTCGTTAATAATTTAATATATCAAACTACAGTCTCGGCTGCGATGTCACTCGTGTGGGGGAAATTGGGAATTAGCCCCAAATTAGCAATCTCTGCCAGTGCGCACCAGTCATACTTCCTTTCCGGCTGGGTACTAATCTGTGTTTCTATATTTAGCATGGGGGTTTCCAACAAAAATGGCGAAACCCGATCCCTCCAAAGTCAAATTTTCTATGTGCTTTGAGAACAATTCCCTCACTAAAACAAAGTCAAATTTTCTATGTGCTTTGAGAACAATTCCCGCACTAAAACATAATGACAGAATGGAAAATCAGAGCGGTAGTTTTGTTGACGATTTTCGCAAGCTACTGATCAAAATTGAAGCAAATTAGAACTCTTGTGTTTGACTTGCCGTACGAATTTTGACAATGTCGTACACGTGCGTTTAGACTTTTGTGTTGATAAAATAATTGGAGAACCGAATCACACCGTTTCGAATTATAGTTCTTCAGTTCTGGTGGGTCTTTTCAGACATACAGTTCAAAATTTACACCTATTTTGTTCAATATTTTGTGTGCTTAACAAGAGCAGCGTGTTGCTTTGTTTGCTTAGTAAATGTGGGTAAAATGTCGCCGATAGCAGCAGTCTTACCAAGTCATCAAGGGAGGTAAACCCTGCATGGAGTTTACCAAATCAGCTGCAACATTCCATGGTCCCCTTAATCTCGGCACAATTGTCTTCATACTTGATTAATACTTAATGAATCTTGGCACATTGAGCTCTCTTCTCAACACACATACGCAATGTACTTTAAAAAAAGGAAAAAAAACTGAGAGTCAACTCTTTAACTGAAACTGTAACTGAGTCAAAATTCCATTTTTTAGTTAATTATTGGGTCAATGCAATCAAGATCGTGGGGCACGCAACTTTTTGAGTGCTACTTGTCAATTCCAAGCGCGAAACAGCAATTGTGTGACTCAAAATCAAAGAACTGCTGGCAGCCCCCATCTTGGATTTTGCCCTTTGCATGACTAAATCATTTGTCAACCCTATAATCATCATTTCCCATCCAAATGATTCCAAACATCATTTGGCTCTCTGGGTTGACCTCTAGTATCACTTAAACTTTTATACTTTCTGCATTCCTTATCATTCCATTGACTGTAATACATGCCATTATCCCCTCTCCAAGTTGAGCTACAGTTTCATTGACACCTGTTACTTTCATTAATTGTATTGTTTGAGCACTAAAGTAATCAACCTCAAACAGCAAGGAACAAATCAGCAAAATATTACAGAGTATTAGTAAATATACATATATTTTCAGGCCAGATTTGCAATGGGTAATTATGGATTTTTTTGTAAGTTTTTTATTACTTTTTTTTTCAGATCATTTGGGCTATGAGACTCAACTGTATGGTTTTATGGCCTTAATGTGTAACTTGAGAATGAAGGTTTGCCAATGGGAAGAGGCCATATATGAAAGTTATATTTTAGTATGTGCATGGTTTATTGTTAGCAGAAAATTACATCATGATCACCTCAAAGTTAGATGTAGCCATTGCTTTTATTGTACAGTAATGCACTAAATAATCAACCACAGCAGAATTATGGGTAACTTTTCAGGATTTTGTTGGAAATATGGCTTGTTAACATTGTTCTCAGTGAGAGCTTTCCGATGAATGGCAACAAGCCATATTTTTGACTAAATCCTGAAAAGTTACCTATAATTCTGAGTGGTTAATGAGTCGATTATTTAGGGCATTACTGTATTCATCAGTAGAAAGCCTGCATGCTCAATTCCTTTTGTTTCTAGAGAGTGTGTTAAGATAATAAAGGATTATGGGCTGCCAATGATGGTATTGGGAGGAGGAGGCTACACAAAGAAAAATGTAGCTCGATGCTGGACATATGAGACATCTGTGCTCCTGGATGAACCAGTCAGTAATGAACTGCCTTTCAATGGTATGTTAATAACTCTCATTAGCTCACCTCAGACACTGTCTCTGGTGGGATTAGTGGTCACTCATTCTTCATTCATCTATCTGAGGTACCTTCTGTGCATATTGGCTGTCTGGGAGTCCCTTTGTCCATCAACAATTTTTGTCCCCCGACGTTTCCGTCGGAGGACTATAGAAATGACCCTCGTCCGTCCGTTGTCCGTCCGTATGTCCGTCCGTCCGTGTGTCCGTGCGTCCGAGATCGGGTACCTTCATGGTGTAATCAACTCCTCCTACAGTTTTAAACGTAGAGATTTGAAACTCTGGGATATTGTTCCTAACATATTGGTGATTTGCAACATCTATATAGCTAATCAAAAATATAATTTTTTCCATATTTTTGGGGGGTTTTCGACTCAGAAAATTTGGAACATTTTTGCCTTTTGGATGAGATTGGGTACCTTCATGGTGTAATCAACTCCTCCTACAGTTTTACAGGTAGAGATTTGAAACTCTGGGATATTGTTCCTAACATGTTGGTGATTTGCAACATCTATATAGCTAATAAAAAATATCATTTTTTCCATATTTTTGGGGGGTTTTCGACTTAGAAAATTTGGAACATTTTTGCCTTTTGGATGAGATTGGGTACCTTCATGGTGTAATCAACTCCTCCTACAGTTTTAAATGTAGAGATTTGAAACTCTGGGATATTGTTCCTAACATGTTGGTGATTTGCAACATCTATATAGCAAATATTTTTTTTATGGAGTTATTAACCCTTTTCGACTTAGAAAATTTCAACATTTTTTTTTAATTTCTTTAACAAAGCGGCATCGACTTGCCATGTTGTCGGGGGACACTGTGGTCTGCTGACCTTTTATTTAAATATCTTCACCATAATGGCAAGACAGAATGGACTCCCTATTTTGGCTATTATGGTCGCAGGTGACAGGGAATAAGATTTCTTCCAGTGAAATTTATGGAGGGTTATTAGGGTCACAATCCTAACTTCACAGTTTTACTCTAACTCAATATTTTAATTCTTACTTAAAATTTTAATTCTAACTTAACATTTTAATTCTTATATTTTAATTCTAACTTTACATTTTAATTCTAACTTAACATTTTAATTCTTATATTTTAATTCTATTTACATTCTATTTACATTCTATTTACATTCTGTTTACATTCTATTTACATTCTATTTACATTCTATGTTCATTCTATGTTCATTCTAACTTAACATTTTAATTCTTATATTTTAATTCTAACTTAATAGTTTTATTTTAATATTTTAAATCTACTACAAAAAGGTCTAATGTTGGAATTAAAATATTATATTTAAAAAGTTGAAATTGAAATGAGCATAAAACTGATCTCAGAATTGAAAGGCAAAAATTAAAACAGACATAAAATGGAGTCTAGAAGTTGTAATTGTGACCGTAATAACACGCCTGCACTTCTGTAACAATTGTAATGAAAGGGGTCGCTGCGATCGGACGGAGGGACATGACAAAAAGCGAGATGGGATGGAATATGGAATATATATAGAACGACAATCTGCGGAACAGAATTTCAAATTGCGTGTAACGTAACGGCCGATATCTCGAGGAATACAGCACGTAGAGGGCTCCTTTTTGTGACTAACGAAAGGCCCACATTCGCACTATCCACACATATTAACCCTGCCACTGACCGGACAGCAGAAGTTGCATTATTTGGTCGACAACTGACCTAACATGAAATTGTCGAAATCAAGGCCGTGGGACAGCTGTAGAAATGCGTTTTTACAGCGATAAAGATATGCACACAATCAGACTTGATATTAAAATGAAGTTTATCATCTATTGCACAGCAAGTGACAGATTAACCCAGCCATGCGAAGGTGCCATGAAACACGAAAAACTGCGTTCGACGTCAATGTTTAGAATTTAGATTTATCGATGAATACGCTAGCAAACAACAAGTGTTAGGTACCAAAATGACACAGTGGAATAATGCGCATTCGTTTTTAGCTTCAGTATGGCTGTTTTAGTACGAATAATGTAATGGAGAACTCGCAAACACGCGCCGATGAAAACAGCTAAAAATAGACTCGATGTTTAAAATAACAGGATCAATTTCAGTTGATATATTCCATATATTGAATTGAATTGAATATTTGTTTATTATAGTGACATTGTGTTACATATATAAATGCGTATACACACACAACAATAATCGACAATTACACCCAGCCCATAGGGCCTATAAGTCACTCTATTTCAAAATAAATATAATTATTAATTAATTAATTTCGCGGCGTCGTTATTAATTTCTGTCTTTCTCCAAATGCACGGTACAGGAATTTAGCAGTTTGTCGCGGAAAGTTATCGAATAAATGTTTGGCCATATAAGTCAGAGAATTCACACCATTGATGTGGAAATTGGCACTACGAAAAAAATCCGTCCGTAAATTATCATATGCGTTGCACTGAAGAAAAAGATGGAGCTCGTCTTCCACAGACTTTGATTGGCAGAACACACATATTCGGTCGACCAAGTCTTCATTTCGCCATCGACCGGTCTCTACACGTAGCGGCAGGATACCGCACCGAAATCGGGCAACAACTGAACGTTCTCCTTTACTAATGTTCAGTTTTACGTATGTTTCTGTGATATATTCCGTTTTGAGGTCTTTATACAGTCTTAATTTATCATATAATGTGGCGAATAGTATATCAAAATGTAGGATCAGACACAGGGAATGTAATTTTGTCCAATGGGTCCAACACGCAGAAATAATTTGTTAATAGAATGGCCGACTGAAGCCGTTTTTATCGTTCCTACTGAGCCTGTTCTTAGCAGCACTTCGTCAACAAAATACGAATATACACCATGTATCAGAAGACGTATCAAATGTGATTTTTAAAGGGCTTTGCGTTCTTCATTTGTTATAATTCGCACTTATTTTTTATTTCAGTTGTGACTAAAAGCCCAGATGCCGGAAGCCGGTGTCCGGCGATTCCAAGCCAAGTTACAAAATAGATTAACTGGGTTGAACGCATGAATATGTCAATGGTGAGAATATTCAAATAAAGTAGTGTTTATAGAGCTTAAAAACTTATGTGTCCGCCGGTCATACGCGGTGGAGGTTCTCATATTATCTGCCGGTCATATGCGGGGGAGGTTCTCATATGAACTTATTATCTGCCGGTCATACGCAGGGGAGGTTCTCATATGAACATATTATCCGCCTGTCACACGAGGTGGAGGTTAATACAGGGGAGGTTCTCATATGAACATATTATCTGCTGGTGGAGGTTCTGATATTATCTGCCGGTCATACGCGGGGGGAGGTTCTCATATATGAACATATTATCCACCGGTCATACGCGGTGGAGGTTCATATTATCCGCCGGTCATACGCGAGGGAGGTTCTCACATTATCCACCAGTCATACGCGGGGAGGTTCTTATATGAGAACCTCACCCGTGTTTAACTTGCGTATAATATGAGAACCTCCCTCGCGTATGACCGGCGAATAATATATGAACCTCCACCGCGTATGACCAGCGGATAATAGTTAGTTTAAACATATTTATTTGTCTGATTTCAATAACACATATAGGAAATGATACATACATTTTTAGCTCAACTTACTTTTGTAAGTTTGAGCTATTGCCATGGTTTGGCGTCCGTCGTCCGTGTGTCCGTCAACAATTTCCTTTGGCGCGGGCTACAGGTTGTACCTTTGGTCTGATCTTCATGAAATTTGTCATGAATGTTGACATTGACATGTAGATGGGAACGAGTCATTTTGGGGTCATTCGGCCAAAAAACATGGCCACTGGCAGCCATCTTGGATTTCAAGATTCAATCCATTGGCGCGGCCTACAGGTCGTACTGTTCATCTGATCATCATGAAATTTGTCATTGATGTTAATAATGACATGTAGATGGGAACGAGTGATTTTGGGGTCGTTCGGCCCAAAAACATGGCTGCCAGCAGCCATCTTGGATTTTACTCTTTGCATGACTAAATCGTTTGGCGCGGGCTACAGGTCGTTGTTTTGGTCGGAAGTTTATGAAATTTGTCATGGTTGTTAACACTGTCATGTAGATGGGAACGAGTGATTTTGGAGTTGTTCGGCCAAAAAACATGGCCGCCAGCAGCCATCTTGGATTTTACTCTTTGCATGACTAAATCCTTTGGCGCGGGCTACAGGTTGTACCTTTGGTCTAATCTTTATGAAATTTGTCATGAATGTTGACATTGACATGTAGATGGGAACGAATCATTGTGGGGTCATTTGGCCAAAAAACATGGCCGCTGGCGGCCATCTTAGATTTCAAAATTCAATCCATTGGCGCGGGCTACAGGTCGTACTGTTCGTCTGATCATCATGAAATTTGTCATGGATGTTAATATTGACATGTAGATGGGAACGAGTCATTTTGGGGTTGTTCGGCCAATAAACATGGCCGCCAGCAGCCATCTTGGATTTTACTCTTTGCATGACTAAATCCTTTGGCGCGGGCTACAGGTCGTAGCTTCGATCGGAACATCATGAAATTTGTCATGGATGTTAACAATGACATGTAGATGGGAACAAGTGATTTTGGGGTCGTTCGGCCGAAAAACATGGCCGCCAGCAGCCATCTTGGATTTTACTCTTTGCATGACTAAATCCTTTGGCGCGGGCTACAGGTCATAGCTTCGATCGGAACATCATGAAATTTGTCATGGATGTTAACAATGACATGTAGATGGGAACGAGTGATTTTGGGGTCGTTCGGCCGAAAAACATGGCCGCCAGCAGCCATCTTGGATTTTACTCTTTGCATGACTAAATCCTTTGGCCCGGGCTACAGGTCGCACCTTTGGTCTGATCTTTATGAAATTTGTCATGAATGTTGACATTGACATGTAGATGGGAACGAGTCATTTTGGGGTCATTCGGCCAAAAAACATGGCCGCTGGCAGCCATCTTGGATTTCAAGATTCAATCCATTGGCGCGGGCTACAGATCGCACTGTTCGCCTGATCATCATGAAATTTGTCATTGATGTTAACAATGACATGTAGATGGGAACGAGTGATTTTTGGGTTGTTCGGCTGAAAAACATGGCCGCCAGCAGCCATCTTGGATTTTACTATTTGCATGACTAAATCCTTTGGCGCAGGCTACAGGTCGTACCTTTGGTCTGATCTTTATGAAATTTGTCATGAATGTTGACATTGACATGTAGATGGGAACGAGTCATTTTGGGGTCATTCGGCCAAAAAATATGGCCGCTGGCAGCCATCTTGGATTTCAAGATTCAATCCATTGGCGCAGGCTACAGGTCGTACTGTTCGTCTGATCATCATGAAATTTGTCATTGATGTTAATAATGACATGTAGATGGGAACGAGTGATTTTGGGGTCGTTCGGCCAAAAAACATGGCTGCCAGCAGCCATCTTGGATTTTACTCTTTGCATAACTAAATCCTTTGGCGCGGGCTACAGGTCGTTGTGTTGGTCGGAAGTTTATGAAATTTGTCATGGATGTTAACACTGACATGTAGATGGGAACGAGTGATTTTGGAGTCGTTCGGCCAAAAAAAACATGGCCGCCAGCAGCCATCTTGGATTTTACTCTTTACATGACTAAATCCTTTGGCGCGGGCTATAGGTTGCCTTTGGTCTAATCTTTATAAAATTTGTCATGAACGTTGACATTGACATGTAGATGGGAACGAATCATTGTGGGGTCATTCGGCCAAACAACATGGCCGCTGGCGGCCATCTTGGATTTCAAAATTCAATCCATTGGCGCGGGCTACAGGTCGTACTGTTCGTCTGATCATCATGAAATTTGTCATGAATGATAACAATGACATGTAGATGGGATCGAGTCGTTTTGGGGTCATTCGGTCAAAAAACATGGCCACCAGCAGCCATCTTGGATTTTACTCTTTGCATGACTAAATCCTTTGGTGCGGGCTACAGGTCGTAGCTTTGGTCAGATGGTCATGAAATTTGTCATGAATTATAACAATGACATGTAGATGGGAACGAGTCGTTTTGGGGTCATTCGGTCAAAAAACATGGCCACCAGCATTTTACTCTTTGCATGACTAAATCCTTTGGCATGGGCTACAGGTCATACCTTTGGTCTGATCTTTATTAAATTTGTCATGGATGTTATCACTGACATGTAGATGGGAACGAGTGATTTTGGAGTCGTTCGGCCAAAAAACATGGCCGCCAGCAGCCATCTTGGATTTTACTCTTTGCATGACTAAATCCTTTGGCACGGGCTACAGTTTGTACCGTTGGTCTAATCTTTATGAAATTTGTCATGAATGTTGACATTGACATGTAGATGGGAACGAATCATTGTGGGGTCATTCGGCCAAAAAACATGGCTGCCAGCGGCCATCTTGGATTTCAAAATTCAACCCATTGGCGCGGTCTACAGGTCGTACTGTTCGTCTGATCATCATGAAATTTGTAGGTCGTAGCTTTGGTCAGATCTTCATAAAATTTGTCATGTATGTTAACAATTATACGTAGATGGGAACGAGTCCTTTTGGGGTCAATTGGCCAAAAAAAATGGCCACCAGCAGCCAGTATTTTACTCTTTGCATCACTAAATCCTTTGGCGCAGGTTAGACATTTAAATTAGCACCTTTCCTATTCCTCCATTTACTGTCAACCATTAAATTATTCCCCTACCTAAGTTGAGCTACAGTGTCATTGACACTTTCATTATATAGACAATGGGATTGGAGGACAAGTGCTGACTCACTTATGAGTACCTCCTCTCCCATTTGCTATTACACTGAAAAATAAATCAAGAATAATGGCATTGCAACATGACTACCAAAGGCAAGTTGAACTTATATACATGTACATATCATGTACATATAATAGTTTTATATGAGAACCTCCCCCGTATGACTGGAGGATATATGAGAACCTCCCGTGCAGATGACTGCGGATAATATGAGAACCTCCACCTCGTATGAACGGCGGATAATATGTTCATATGAGAACCTCCCCTGTGTATGACCGGCAGATAATATGTTCATATGAGAACCTCCCCCGCGTATGACCAGCAGATAATATGAGAACCTCCACCGCGTATGACCGGCGGACACATAAGATTTTAAGTCTATAAACACTATTTGTTTGAATATTCTTTCGAACAGTCTCACCATTGACATATTCATGCGTTCAACCCAGTTAATTTATTTTGTAACTTGGCTTGTAATCGCCGGATACCGGCATCTGGGCTTTTAGTCACAACTGAAATAAAAAATAAGTGCGAATTATAACAAATGATGAATGCAAATCGCTTAAAAATCACATTTGATACGTCTTCTGATACATGGTGTATATTCGTATTTTGTGGATGAAGTGCTGCTGAAACAGGCTTAGTTGGAACGATAAAAGGGCTTCAGTCGGCCATTCTATTTTTTACGAGAAAAAGTAGCGCTCTTTCTTGGAGCGAATTTCTGCTACAATTTCACTGCGTGTTGGACCCATTTGGACAAAATTACATTCCCTGTGTCTAATCCTACATTTTGATATACTATACGCCCTATTATATGGAATATATCAGCTGAAATCGATCCTGTTATTGTAAACATCGACTCTATTTTTTAGCGTGTTTGCGATTTCTCAATTACATCATTCGAACAGCCATAGTCTAGCTAAAACGAATGCGCAGTATTCCTCTGTGTCATTTGGTAACTAACACTTGTTGTTTGCTTGCGTATTCATCGAGAAATCTAAATTCTAAACATTGACGTCGAACGCAGTTTTTCGTGTTTCATGGCACCTTCGCATGGGTGGGATAATCGGTCTCTTGCTATGCACTAGATGATAAACTTCGTTTTAATACCAAGTCTGCTTGTGTGCATAGCGTTATCGTTGTAAAAATGCATTTCTACAGCTGTTCCACGGCCTTGATTTCGACAACTTTCATGTTAGGTCAGTTGTCAACCAAATAATGCAATTTCTGGTGTCCGGTCAGTGGCGGGGTTAATATGTGTGGATAGTGCGAATGTGGACCTTTCGTTAGCCACAAACAGGAACCCTCTACGTGTTGTATTCCTCGAGATATCGGCCGTTACACGCAATTTGAAATTCTGTTCCGCAGATTGTCATGTCCCGCCGTCCGATCGCAGTGACCCATTTCGTTATAATTGTTACAGAAGTGCAGGCGCGTTTATAGGGTCACAATTACAACTTCTAGAATCCATTTTATTTTTGTTTTAATTTTTGCCTTTCAATTCGGAGATCCGTTTTATGCTCATTTCAATTTCAACAATTATAGAATTAAAATATAAGAATTAAAATGTACAGTTAGAATTAAAATGTACAGTTAGAATTAAAATATAAGAATTAAAATGTTAAGTTAGAATTAAAATGTACAGTTAGAATTAAAATATAAGAATTAAAATGTTAAGTTAGAATTAAAATATTAAGTAAGAATTAAAAGACTAAGTTAGAGTTAATAGAATGTAAATAGAATGTAAATAGAATGTATATAAAATGTAAATAGAATGTAAATATAATGTAAACAGAATTAAAATATCAGAATTAAAATGTTAAGTTAGAATTAAAATGTTAAATTAGAATTAAAATGTTAAATTAGAATTAAAATATAAGAATTAAAATGTTAAGTTAGAATTAAAATGTGAAGTTAGAATTGTGACCCTAATAACCCTCCATAGAAATTGGCGTTGAGCCAAGGGCTCAACTCTTTTCCTCTCAAGGAATACGGTGCAATCCTAAAAAAATTCCTCACTGAAACCATTTGACCTATTTGGTTTGGGGGAGGGGTAGGTATTTGGGTTACAGGGCACAGGAACAGAGCTAACCAGTCAAAAAGGGACACATCTAGGTAATTTAATTTTTTTGCTAGGGCTGGCCAATAAAAACGGGTGGAGTCAGGGAATTTAACAATTTTCCCCTTCAATGAATCTCTTGCAACTCTCGCTACTCAAAATGAAAAGTGTTTAAATTTCAATGCACTTCTTAAATTGTCATCATGCATACTCGACATTCATCCTCTCGGCATTTAGCAAAGTTCTCTGCGTCATCCTATTTTGAGAAAATGTATGCTCACCACATGGTGTGGTGTTTGAGTCCCATTTCGATCTGGTTTATTATTGTTTATCACAAGTGTATACCAATAACATTATTATTAAGTTTATTAAATAAAGAAGATTATGTTGACCTTTCTAACAATGTATTATTAGAGGATCCGTCTATTGTCTCCTATTTTCGATGCAATGTTACGAAAATCACCACGACTTCAATAAAAAATAGTTGCGTGTGCATGTTATAAACATGACATCGACATTTATAATCATTTTGGGAACCCGATCAAGACATTGGTAGTTGTTTTATTTGGATGTTACTCATAATTCCTCAGCATATTGACAATTTAGGTTTGTACTGGTCTTTTTATACGCCCTTTTGAAAAAAAGGCCGTATTATAGTATTGGTCTGTCCGTCCGGGCGTCTGTTAACCTGTTGTCCGGATGATAACTTTAGTTAGAGTGAACCAAAATTAGTAAAATTTGGTATGTGGGTTTATTAGCCGAAAAGTAATTTCAAGTTCGAATTTGGGTTCCGCACGCCAATTTTCACCGGAGTTATGCCCCTTATTTAACGTTTTTTGACTTAGAAAATCCTTGAAATTTGTTGTCCGGATGATAACTTTAGTATAGTTTATCGGAATGAATCCAAATTTGGTATGTTACTTTCTCCCACCAAAACACAGGTCAAGTTCAAACTTGGGTTCTGTCCGACCATTTTTGGCAGAGTTATCAGAGTTATGCCCCTTTTTCGACTCAGAAAATTCAGTTTTTCTTATGTTTTTTGGTTTCCGGATGATAACTCGATTTTGGAATGTTTATACACAAAACCCGTTTTTTTGTGGATTACATATATCGAAATACAGCTCAAGTCCGAATTTCGTTTTAATCCGATAATTTTTGCGAGAGTTATGGCCCCTTTTTTGACGTAATTTGACTTAGAAAATCCCTGAAATTTGTTGTCCGGATGATAACTTTAGTTAGAGTGAACCGATTTCAATCAAATTTGGTATGTGGGTTTATTAGGAGAAAAGACAGCTCAAGTTTGAATTTGGGTTCCGTCCGCCAATTTTCACTGGAGTTATGCCCCTTATTTGACATAATTTGACTTAGAAAATCCCTGAAATTTGTTGTCCGCATGATAACTTTACTAGAGCTTAATGGATTCAATGATAATTTGGTATATTACTTTCTCCCACCAAAACACAGGTCAAGTTCAAATTTGAGTTCCGTCCGCCAATTTTTACCAGAGTTATGCCCCTTTTTAGCTCAACTTAATTTTGTAAGTTTGAGCTATTGCCATGGTTTGGCGTCCGTGTGTTCGTGTGTCCGTGTGTACGTCAACAATTTCCTTTGGCGCGGGCTACAGGTTGTACCTTTGGTCTGATCTTCATGAAATTTGTCATGAATGTTGACATTGACATGTAGATGGGAAACGAGTCATTTTGGGGTCATTCGGCCAAAAAACATGGCCGCTGGCAGCCATCTTGGATTTCAAGATTCAATCCATTGGCGCGGCCTACAGGTCGTACTGTTCATCTGATCATCATGAAATTTGTCATTGATGTTAATAATGACATGTAGATGGGAACGAGTGATTTTGGGGTCGTTCGGCCAAAAAACATGGCTGCCAGCAGCCATCTTGGATTTTACTCTTTGCATGACTAAATCCTTTGGCGCGGGCTACAGGTCGTTGTTTTGGTCGGAAGTTTATGAAATTTGTCATGGATGTTAAAACTGTTATGTAGATGGGAAAGAGTGATTTTGGAGTTGTTCGGCCAAAAAACATGGCCGCCAGCAGCCATCTTGGATTTTAATCTTTGCATGACTAAATCCTTTGGCGCGGGCTACAGGTTGTACCTTTGGTCTAATCTTTATGAAATTTGTCATGAATGTTGACATTGACATGTAGATGGGAACGAATCATTGTGGGGTCATTCGGCCAAAAATCATGGCCGCTGGCGGCCATCTTAGATTTCAAAATCAATCCATTGGCGCGGGCTACAGGTCGTACTGTTCGTCTGATCATCATGAAATTTGTCATGGATGTTAATATAGACATGTAAATGGGAACGAGTCATTTTGGGGTTGTTCGTCCAATAAACATGGCCGCCAGCAGCCATCTTGGATTTTACTCTTTGCATGACTAAATCCTTTGGCGCGGGCTACAGTTCGTACCTTCGATCGGAACATCATGAAATTTGTCATGGATGTTAACAATGACATGTAGATGGGAACGAGTGATTTTGGTGTCGTTCGGCTAAAAAACATGGCCGCCAGCAGCCATCTTGGATTTTACTCTTTGCATGACTAAATCCTTTGGCGCGGGCTACAGGTTGTACCTTTGGTCTAATCTTTATGAAATTTGTCATGAATGTTGACATTGACATGTAGATGGGAACGAATCATTGTGGGGTCATTCGGCCAAAAAACATGGCCGCTGGTGGCCATCTTAGATTTCAAAATTCAATCCATTGGCGCGGGCTACAGGTCGTACTGTTCGTCTGATCATCATGAAATTTGTCATGGATGTTAATATTGACATGTAGATGGGAACGAGTCATTTTGGGGTCGTTCGGCCAATAAACATGGCCGCCAGCAGCCATCTTGGATTTTACTATTTGCATGACTAAATCCTTTGGCGCGGGCTACAGGTCGTACCTTTAGTCTGATCTTTATGAAATTTGTCATGAATGTTGACATTGACATGTAGATGGGAACGAGTCATTTTTGGGTCATTCGGCCAAAAAACATGGCCGCTGGCAGCCATCTTGGATGTCAAGATTCAATCCATTGGCGCGGGCTACAGGTCGTACTGTTTGTCTGATCATCATGAAATTTGTCATTGATGTTAATAATGACATGTAGATGGGAACGAGTGATTTTGGGGTCGTTCGCCAAAAAACATGTCCGCCAGCAGCCATCTTGGATTTTACTCTTTGCATGACTAAATCCTTTGGCGCAGGCTACAGGTCGTTGTGTTGGTCGGAAGTTTATGAAATTTATCATGGATGTTAACACTGACATGTAGATGGGAACGAGTGATTTTGGAGTCGTTCGGCCAAAAAACATGGCCGCCAGCAGCCATCTTGGATTTTACTCTTTGCATGACTAAATCCTTTGGCACTGGCTATAGGTTGCCTTTGGTCTAATCTTTATAAAATTTGTCATGAACGTTGACATTGACATGTAGATGGGAACGAATCATTGTGGGGTCATTCGGCCAAAAAACATGGCCGCTGGTGGCCATCTTAGATTTCAAAATTCAATCCCTTGGCGCGGGCTACAGGTCGTACTGTTCGTCTGATCATCATGAAATTTGTCATGAATAATAACAATGACATTGTAGATGGGATCAAGTCGTTTTGGGGTCATTCGGTCAAAAAACATGGCCGCCAGCAGCCATCTTGGATTTTACTCTTTGCATGACTAAATCCTTTGGTGCGGGCTACAGGTTGTAGATTTGGTCAGATGGTCATGAAATTTGTCATGAATTATAACAATGACATGTAGATGGGAACGAGTCGTTTTGGGGTCATTCGGTCAAAAAACATGGCCACCAGCATTTTACTCTTTGCATGACTAAATCCTTTGGCGTGGGCTACAGGTCATACCTTTGGTCTGATCTTTATTAAATTTGTCATGGATGTTAACACTGACATGTAGATGGGAACGAGTGATTTTGGAGTCGTTCGGCCAAAAAACATGGCCGCCAGCAGCCATCTTGGCGCAGGTTAGACATTTCAATTAGCACCTTTCCTATTCCTCCATTTACTGTCAACCATTAAATTATTCCCCTACCTAAGTTTCCGCCGACCCAAGAGAGGGCGTATATTGCACGCCCAGCGTAGCTCTTGTTCTGCCTTTGATAACTCAATTAGGTTCATTGAACTGCTTAGTAAAACATTTGAAACATGCAGGGTGTTATCTCTATCAAGTATATACGCCACACTTGCAAAGAATTGATACATACATGTACGTAGTAGTTGGACACATTGTTATGCGAAGTTGATATCCCAGATACTAGTGTTACATGCAGCTGTAGTGTATGCTGGGGTTCAATGTCCCTTCTCGGTTCTCACATGTACACACCTTATATATAAATTTGTGGTGACGTCACCATCTGGAATATAACACAAATTGAAGGACATTTACTTATGATCATAAAAACATGCAGTTTGTCATATCCGACATCACTCCAAAGGTTGTATTGAAGCAATGGTTCAGGGACACATAATTTTACGAAGGAAAGCTGTAAATCCAGGGTTCTGGGACATATATGTCTATATTCAGTGATGAAAGAGTTAATCAAGTCGCTTCTTCCAGAAGAATGAATTCTATGGAAATTTCTTTTTCCAAAGGTTTTGAACAATGTTTCGATAGGTAATCTGGTGAATTTTGGGGTCATTCGGCCAAAAAACATGGCCGCTGGTGGCCATCTTGGATTTCAAAATTAAATCCATTGGCGCGGGCTACTGGTCGTACTGTTCGTTTGATCATCATGAAATTTGTCATGGATGTTAATATTGACATGTAGATGGGAACGAGTCATTTTGGGGTTGTTCGGCCAAAAAACATGGCCGTCAGCAGCCATCTTGGATTTTACTCTTTGCATGACTAAATCATTTGGCGCAGGCTACAGGTCGTAGTTTTGATCGGAACTTCATGAAATTTGTCATGGATGTTAACAATGACATGTAGATGGGAACGAGTGATTTTGGGGTTGTTCGTCCAAAAAACATGGCCGCCAGCAGCCATCTTGGATTTTACTCTTTGCATGACTAAATCCTTTGGCGCGGGCTACAGGTCGTACCTATGGTCTGATCTGTATGAATTTTGTCATGAATGTTGACATTGACATGTAGATGGGAACGAGTCATTTTGGGGTCATGCGGCCAAAAAACATGGCCGCTGGTGGCCATTTTGGATTTCAAAATTCAATCCATTGGCGCGGGCTACAGGTCGTGCTGTTCGTCTGATCATCATGAAATTTTGTCATGGATGTTAATATTGACATGTAGATGGGAACGAGTGATTGTGGGGTCGTTCAGCCAAAAAACATGGCCGCCAGCAGCCATCTTGGATTTTACTCTTTGCATGACTAAATTCTTTGGCGCGGGCTACAGGTTGTAGCTTTGGTCAGAACTTCATGAAATTTGTCATGGATGTTAACAATGACATGTAGATGGGAACGAGTGATTTTGGGGTCGTTCGGCCAAAAAACATGGCCGTTAGCAGCCATCTTGGATTTTACTCTTTCAATGACTAAATCCTTTGGCGCGGGTTACAGGTCGTACCTTTGGTCTGACCTTTATGAAATTTGTCATGAATATTGATATTGACATGTATATGGGAACGAGTCATTTTGGGGTCATACGGCCAAAAAACATGGCCGCTGGCAGCCATCTTGGATTTCAAAATTCAATCCATTGGCACGGGCTACAGGTCGTACTGTTTGTCTGATCATCATGATATTTATCATGGATGTTAATATTAACATGTAGATGGGAACGAGTCATTTTGGGGTCGTTTGGCTAAAAAACATGTCCGCCAGCAGCCATATTGGATTTTACTCTTTGCATGAATAAATCCTTTGGTGCGGGCTACAGGTCGTAGCTTTGGTCGGAACTTCAAGAAATTTGTCATGTGTGTTAACAATGACATGTAGATGGGAAACGAGTGATTTTGGGGTCGTTCAGCCGAAAAACATGGCCGCCAGCAGCCATCTTGGATTTTACTCTTTGCATGACTAAATCCATTGGCACAGGCTACAGGTCATACCTTTGATCAGATCATTATGAGATTTGTAAAGGCTGTAGATGGGAACAAGTCATTTTGGGGTTATTTGGAAAAAAACATGGCTGCCGGTGGCCATTTTAGAATTTACTCTTTGCATCAATAAATCCTTTGTCACACCATAATCACCACATCCCTGATCCGATCATTATGAAACCTGTTATGAATGTTGATATTGACATGAACATCTAGTCTTACTTAGACATTTCAATTAGCACTTTTCCTATTCCTCCATTTACTGTCGACCATTAAATTATTCCCCTACCTAAGTTGAGCTACAGTGTCATTGACACTTTCATTTTGTTGTCCGGAGGCTCCCTATGGGAGACTCGAATATATCTCAGGGCTCGATTTAACTTGATTCGCATCGCAATTTGCAATGCAATTTGCAATTTCTGGTAACAATTTAAAATGAAACAAAAACTTGTATTGGAATGCTATACAAAATCTACCCAGTGCTGCAAAATGCGGTACAAATATAAATATGAGAATGTAGTGGCCAAGGATCTTTAATGCTGCCCCAGCACAGCTCCCATCATGAAAGAGTTAAGCATACACGATATCGCAAACATCTTGGTTGACATACTCGCCATCTGTAAACAGAAATGCAAAGTTTAAATTTAATTTTCAGAAATAATGTTTCATTTATAGTTAAAAAGGTTGTCATCTGGGTACTTTGTGTGTATGCACAGTCGCATACCAATGGAAGAAGGACACCTCTATATTTATATATTGCTTGCAACAACATGTAACAAACACTTTCGTGGCCAACAAACCACTAGATCTCATTTGTTTTTTGTTTTTTAATCACACAAACCACAATAAAAAGAAACTGGTCACATTGAGCAGGGGGATAGATCTTATTTTCTATCTGTACATCGCTATTTATGACCCTGTTTGTATTTTAATAATTTCCTAATTTTTCCCTACTATTTTGACATGAGGTCTCCCTACTTGGGGCCTGAAGTCTCACGTAATCTCCTGAGATAGAAAGGAGACGTGTAGTATGAGGCGTGCTGTGAACCTTTATCGATTTTATCACTATGCTCTAGATTTGTGATAGGACACAGCTTGTCTTCTCTCCAATCGATTACAAAAGTTTATGACATTGATAAGTTATTAATTATATCTCTCTGCAGAATACCTGGAATATTTTGCTCCAGATTTTTCTCTGCACCCAGAAATTCTCACAAAGCAAGAAAATCTCAACACTAAACAGGTTAGTTGTTGCCTTTCATTGTAACATATTAACAGTTATACAACGTGAATACTTAGGTTTGTTGATATCTGTTGTACTTCCCATTCTTGTGTTTTCTTTCTTATCTTGAAATGTTCTTTTATGAAATTAAGTTTTGTTCTTCAGAATCTAATAATGCCTATATACAAGAACCAGAGGGGGGCACTCAAAGGATAAGCTTGTTCCTTGACAACAAAACCTAGTTCCGATTCAAATGGGATGTTTGTTTATAAACTATAAATAGCCATTAATCAGTGTGAACAAAATATATTGTCATGAAGGTGAAGGCCAATAACCGCCACAAAGTTATTCATATACGATAGCAAACTACATGCCTCCCCAACCCAGATATCTCCACTATGTGTTTTCTGATCTCAATCAAGGTTGGTATGAACATTGCCAATGAGAAAATTATTAGAGTTATTAAATAATAACTAAATTTAGAATGCAGACTATCAATAACGTTACTTTTCGTGCATTATCAAATCTGAAAATATCTCTCTTTTTGAAATACTGATATCTTGTCATGGTATCCAAATAATAAATAATTGATGGGTTAATACCATTTCTCATGGAATTTTGCATGGAGATTGTCCATGAATGTCTTTTAAATGATTCTCACATCCTTTGTTCAAGAGTTGCCTCTTTTTGGCTTGAAATTTTGATTTTGTACATTTTACCACATTTGTACACATTTACTCAGTGACATGTTATCTAACATCCCTGAACTTTGGTAAAAACGAGCCATCAGAATTATATGTAACAAGAAATATAGAAGCCAAACTGATCCGCTTTTCAATTAAGAAAACATTCTAAAAATCTATGATTTACATAAATTACATCCATTTATTTTCATGCTTGACTGGTATTACGATCGCTTACTTTTGTTTTTTCTGGTGTATACATGTATATGACAAGAGAGCAGAAAAAATAGATGAGAACCTAATCCCATCGTACTTAAAAAATTCAGGACAACCTCTTTCTCTAAAGTTCTCCCATACCATTCATTCCCCATTATATGGAATTTCCTAGAAAGTAAATATACCTCTAACCAATCAAGATATGTCTTCTGAAAACGCATGATATGGATATCATTAATACCTACTAGTATTCGGCAAATGTTTGATGCAAAAACAAATGTGCTGATTGTATAAGCAATGCATATTATACTGCTAACAAATGTAAACAAAAATTCTACCACCCCACATACCTGTTGTATTTATAATTCTGTGCATTTACTCAAGTTAATTTCTGTTAAAGGTACTCAATCCGATCAGACGCTCCTAAATTACTATTTCTTTGGCTTCGGGCGTAAAAAAAATTGATTCGAGTCGAGGAACCCACCCATCAAAGCTCTGAGTGATTAGATATCGATGTTTGAAGTTTGGAGATCTGGGCCAAAACTTATTCAGATCCACATGCTCAAATTGCGGTTGTAACTTTATATAATGTAAGATGGATAACTCTAAAATCAAGTGGTTATTATTGTTAATAGTAACCACTTTATTTTAGAGTTATCCATCTTACATTAAGTTACAACCGCAATTTGTCCGTTTGAGCACGTGGATCTGAATAAGTTTTGGCCCAGATCTCCAAAGTTTAAACATCGATATCTAATCACTCTGAGCTTTGATGGGTGGGTTCCTCGACTTGAATCAAATATTGTTTACCCCCGAAGCCAAAGAAATAGTAATTTATGAGTGTCTGATAGGATTGAGTACCTTTAATGGCCCATTCCCATATCAATTATATTATATATATTTTATGCAGAGGATGTAGTACTAATAATAGAAAGCCATGATGGTCTCCAACAATGTTTGAATGCCTTTAAATCATTCTGTGATGATGACTGGTGTCTTACATTGAACATAAAAATCAAAAGCAATGTTAATGGAATTACAAGTTGAGGCCCACAATGAAACACACAAAAATAATCATTCATGTGTGGGCCGTCTAGAAAAAGTTAAACAAAAGAATCAACTCAAAACATTGAATGTTCCTGAGAGTAGGTTTAGAAAAAACTAAGCGATTTCTATGCAATGAAATTTACCAAAGAACTAGACAATATTAAAGTAACACAAACTGGCAAATTAAGATTTTATGCCACTATATATAAAGCATTTACAATGCGGATTTATCTTACCTTTCACATTCCAGTAAAAACACAATCTTCTATAACAAAAATTGGCATAAGTGCACATCCTCTGCTTATTGAAACAAGATGCTACCACAAATCACGAAAACTGTACGAAGAAGACTGAATTTATTTCCACTGTCTGAACAGGAGAAAGGAAGATGAGAAACCCTTACTTCTGGAATATATAAAAATTTAAGAATTTTTTTTTAGATTTATTCTCAAGCAAAATTGAAGGAAAAAATATTTGTTCCCTTCTGAATCCCACATCATTAAATGTGTCAAGACAAACCAGAAAATGGATATTGGAGACCTTGAGGTTTCGAAAATAAAAACTAAATGACAATACACAAAATCCTGGAAAATTAATTTATCTTTTTGCATATTCTGCATTGTTTGATTATTTTTACATGCTCTTGTTTGATTTGTTGGATGACGCAAACATGTGCATATAATCCAATAAATGATTTGAATTTGAATATTTTTATTTGTATTCTATCCTAAACATGTCCATCCAACTCACTGGAAAATATTAAATCACATTCTTCCAATGAGCATCAGTATTAATCTGATTTGAGGAGCTCATGGAGCAGCCTTATATACAGGTGTATTTGCTCACTTTTAATACTAAATTACTGGAACAGTACGGTTTTCTCCTTTTAAAGATGAAAGTTATTTGAAAAAAGCAACAGAATGGAAGGTCAATTGTGCATAGACCGTCAAACAGTCTAACACATTGCATGTAGTAGAAATTTGCATATTGTATTTACAAACGAATACCAGCTGATGATTTATTCTCTTTTGATAGTATCTAGACAGCGTCCGGCTGATGGTTAATGATAATCTTAAGAGCCTGATCCATGCACCTAGTGTACAGATGCAAGATATCCCACCAGATCTGATGAATCTCTCTACATTAGACGAGCTTGATCCAGATGTAAGGAATCACCAAGAGGAGACAGATAAAAGGTTAGTCCTCACATCATATACCAAATACTTGTTTTGATTTCGTTGACATCAAATTTCCTTTTTATGTGTACCCATACAATGTTAAATTTTAATTCCTGCCCACTCCATCATAAGTTTTGGATCAACTCCGGCTATGACAAAAATGAGATGTTTATCAGTATACAGCAAAATGTTTATTTGCGCATTTATAATGGATCTGAGGGAGTGGGGCATTTAGGTCTTGCCAGTTTCTTGAATACAGAAATTTATATTAAGGTTGTCCTGATTTTCATAATAACCCACTAGACCAGTGGGATACGATCCAGTTAGAACACTTATATTCTCGAAGGAGATGGAAGGGGTTGGATTGACTGTAAGGTGCACATGAATGAGCGTCCCACTTATGTTAGTAGCAAAATGACGAACAACAAATCTAAAACGAATAATACATGCAGTTGAGAGTTAAGAGACCATCATGAACTTGCTCATTCTGGGCAGTATGGGTTATTACAAGTCACTGATGTGGGGTAGGAACTGAGGAGATAACGCATCAATCCCTTTTTAGCTCAACTTGACAAATTCAAGTTTGAGCTACTGCCATTGCTTGGCATCCATCTGTGCATCACGGTAGCCATCCATCTGTAGATCCGTCCATCAACAATTACCGTCAGCACACCTTACAGGTCACATCTCTCATCCTATCATCGCCCAACTTCATACAAATCTTCTGGGTGACCTTTAGATGGGAGCCATCGATTAATTCTGTAATTTTGAACGTGTTTCGATGAAAAATATTGCTGCCTGTGGCCATCTTGTATTTTACTCTTTGGATGATTAAATCCTTTGGCACACCCTTCATCCGATTGTCACCAAACTTTGTATGGTTCTTCTGTGTGACCATTAGATGGGAGCCATTAATTTTTTCAGAATTTCATTCAAAAACACCATTGGCCATCTTGGATTTTACTCTGCATGACTAAATCCTTCAGCACACCCTACATGCCACACCCCTGATTCTATCTTCACCAAACTTCATATGGTTCCTCGGGGTAACCTCTAGATCGGAGCTGTCAAATATCTCCGAAATTTATCAAATAACTTGGCTGCCAGCAGCCATCTTGCATTTCACATTTGAATCCAATGGCACACTCTGCAGCTCACATTTATTGGAGAAATGTGTGAAAATAAAATAATTTCATATACATAATACAATCCCTGTTCTGAAACTTTCTTTCATCTTGATCATTCTATTGACTGCAAAGCATAAAATTATTAACACCTCCCCATGTTGAGCTACAGTGTCATTGACACTTTCCTTATGGATTAACAAGCAATTGAAATTCACGACTTTTGTTTATAGATGACCATGTGCTAATTCTCACCTGAAGCAGAAAAAAAAGAAGTTGGGGTTGGGGTAGGGGTTAGCGGGATAGGGGAAACATATTATTCATGTTGGCCAACAAGGAAGCGGTGTGCTCGGGCTGGTGCAGTGTTTCACGGAAAGACGATTAATTTAGCACAATTCTAATCAGCCCATATCTGGTCTAGTAAATTGTGCACCCACATAAAGACCATGTTGTCGCTTTTATTCAATGGACATATAAACCATAAATCATTTTATTTTGTTATATATCCATACAGCACTGTCTACATACATTGCCATAAAAAAGTGAATAAAACCCCTGATTTGGGATCTTGTTTATCGCAGTTATTTTTGCATGTATCTGTATCTCTCAACTGCCAGGTGCACGTGAATTATGTCAGCATTATTCAGAAAGTGGGCACAGGGACTGTGTAGCAATCAACATTGTTTGCTACATCGTCACTTATGTTTGAGTGAACATGACTACTTATTGTCACTTTCTCCACTATAATCATTTTCAAGTTTATTGTTTCATTATGAAGACAAATCGGCAGTTAGCCCATGGAACCACAATGAAGTTGCTGTTCGGCCGCGGTGCAACGCTAACCGCACTGCAGTTAAGTGGACACTTGTTTTGTCCAGTGGGGTGTATAAGTAACTACAGAAACTTATCGAGAATAATTGATAATGAGTAATCATCACATTTCGCATTTTATTCTCAGAATACCTGATGACACTAAACATAAACTTAATTGACCATGCCTAATCAATAAAAATTGTAACTGCTTATAAACTGTTCTCGCAAGAAGTCATACAGTTCAGTTAACTACTCTTTTGATGTCCATACACTTATTATTTTATACCCACCTCCACCATGTGAATTATTTCACAAGCAACATCCTTGTCAACAATTGAGTTCAAATAAATGTACCATACAAGAAGATACTGTAGGCTATGTTGTGCTGTGCTAATTCGAGGACTATACAAACAGTATGGACCATAATATGCACACACAAAATCCTTTCAACACATATAGGTAACAAAATTTGGCAGTATCATTTAATAAGCTGACATCTCATAATTTTGCTTTAAAGCAAAGACGACTGCATGACATATTGCTGAAATACACAATATTATTTTTTAGAGTAGAGCAGTTATGAATCTTACAATGGTATCAAGGTGGTAACCACTAACCACAAGCATTTATTTAAGAATGTTGTTTTCCATAATTTAAGTTGTAACAACTGGATTTACTATTTTTTTTTGACAAAGCAGTAGAAGAAACTAAATTTGTGATAGTAAAATAGTCTACCACTGAAAATCATGATACACAGCATGGTTATCCGCATAATTTTATTCCACCCCACCCCCAACTGAAATGAAATGGTGTTACATGCATCCGGTCCTCAGTCTGTCCATGGACAATTTTAATCATGTCAGTCTGAGCTTATATCTTGACCACAGGTAGACAGATCTGAATAAAATTTGGTATGGTTGCTCATCATTCTGAGTTTATATGTCTGGTAGATTTGTATGGAGTTTGCGACATTGTTATCCACATTTTAAAGTTTATTTATATGATTCACAGAGTCGAGTCTGCGAATGAATTCTTTGATGGAGACAAAGATAATGATAAAGAGGATGGAGTTTTGGATGTCTGATGTGAGAACAACAGTATTGGAAGTTAGTCTGCTGTACTGATGCCAAAGCACTCCATGCGGTGTCAAAGCATTCAGTCTTTGAGGAGCTGTTACTGAGTTGCTGTACAAGGGAAGAGTGCCATAATATTGACAACATGGATACTGCTTGAGCTAGATGCTGTGTCCTGTCACTTCTCCATATGCTCTTCATAGTCGGCATGATCACGCTACATTAATAGGACATTATCATTCTCACAGTATGCTGGGGCCGGCAAGTTCATGTCATCTTAAGCGGACTTATCACATGAATGTCCTGATCAACCAACATTTTTGTCTGTCAAATCTCATCATGATTTTTCAGGCAGTTCTCATTTGGTACTCTCCATACTCACATTATGGCAATATTGTGAAATCACTTTTGTCAACCTTGCAAATCATACCATTGCCCTGGAAAATCATATCACTGTCATGGCAAATCATATCACTGTTATGGCAAATCATATCACTGTCATGGCAAATCATATCACTGTCATGGCAAATCACCCACTTGTCATATTGTTGCCTTTGGAAATCAACATTAATGCCCTCACAAATATTATACCAAAGATGCTTAATTGGTAGTCAACAAATAATTGACCCACCTTCCTCAGATCCATTATTAGCTCAACTTACTTTTGTAAGTTTGAGCTATTGCCATGGCTTGGCGTCCGTCGTCCGTGTGTGCGTGTGTTCGTCAACAATTTCCTTTGGCGCGGGCTACAGGTCGTACCTTTGGTCTGATCTTTATGAAATTTGTCATGAATGTTGACATTGACATGTAGATGGGAACGAGTCATTTTGGGGTCATTCGGCCAAAAAACATGGCCGCTGGTGGCCATCTTGGATTTCAAAATTCAATCCATTGGCGCGGGCTACAGGTCGTACTGTTCGTTTGATCATCATGAAATTTGTCATGGATGTTAATATTGACATGTAGATGGGAACGAGTCATTTTGGGGTCGTTCGGCCAAAAAACATGGCCGTCAGCAGCCATCTTGGATTTTACTCTTTGCATGACTAAATCATTTGGCGCAGGCTACAGGTCGTAGTTTTGATCGGAACTTCATGAAATTTGTCATGGATGTTAACAATGACATGTAGATGGGAACGAGTGATTTTGGGGTTGTTCGGCCAAATAACATGGCCGCCAGCAGCCATCTTGGATTTTACTCTTTGTATGACTAAATCCTTTGGCGCGGGCTACAGGTCGTACCTTTGGTCTGATCTTTATGAAATTTGTCATGAATGTTGACATTGACATATAGATGGGAACGAGTCATTTTGGGGTCATTCGGCCAAAAAACATGGCCGCTGGTGGCCATTTTGGATTTCAAAATTCAATCCATTGGCGCGGGCTACAGGTCGTACTGTTCGTCTGAACATTATGAAATTTGTCATGGATGTTAATATTGACATGTAGATGGGAACGAGTCATTTTGGGGTCTTTCGGCCAAAAAACATGGCCACTGGCAGCCATCTTGGATTTTACTCTTTGCATGACTAAATCCTTTGGCGCAGGCTACAGGTCGTAGTTTTGATCAGAACTTCATGAAATTTGTCATGTATGTTAACAATGACATGTAGATGGGAACGAGTGATTTTGGGGTTGTTCGGCCAAAAAACATGGCCGCCAGCAGCCATCATGGATTTTACTCTTTGCATGACTAAATCCTTTGGCGTGGGCTACAGGTCGTACCTATGGTCTGATCTTTATGAATTTTGTCATGAATGTTGACATTGACATGTAGATGGGAACGAGTCATTTTGGGGTCATTCGGCCAAAAAACATGGCCGCTGGTGGCCATTTTGGATTTCAAAATTCAATCCATTGGCGCGGGCTACAGGTCGTGCTGTTCGTCTGATCATCATGAAATTTGTCATGGATGTTAATATTGACATCTAGATGGGAACGAGTGATTTTGGGGTCGTTCGGCCAAAAAACATGGCCGCCAGCATCCATCTTGGATTTTACTCTTTGCATGACTAAATCCTTTGGCGCGGGCTACAGGTTGTAGCTTTGTTCAGAACTTCATGAAATTTGTCATGAATGTTGACATTGACATATAGATGGGAACGAGTCATTTTGGGGTCATTCGGCCAAAAAACATGGCCGCTGGTGGCCATTTTGGATTTCAAAATTCAATCCATTGGCGCGGGCTACAGGTCGTACTGTTCGTCTGAACATTATGAAATTTGTCATGGATGTTAATATTGACATGTAGATGGGAACGAGTCATTTTGGGGTCGTTCGGCCAAAAAACATGGCCACTGGCAGCCATCTTGGATTTTACTCTTTGCATGACTAAATCCTTTGGCGCAGGCTACAGGTCGTAGTTTTGATCAGAACTTCATGAAATTTGTCATGTATGTTAACAATGACATGTAGATGGGAACGAGTGATTTTGGGGTTGTTCGGCCAAAAAACATGGCCGCCAGCAGCCATCATGGATTTTACTCTTTGCATGACTAAATCCTTTGGCGTGGGCTACAGGTCGTACCTATGGTCTGATCTTTATGAATTTTGTCATGAATGTTGACATTGACATGTAGATGGGAACGAGTCATTTTGGGGTCATTCGGCCAAAAAACATGGCCGCTGGTGGCCATTTTGGATTTCAAAATTCAATCCATTGGCGCGGGCTACAGGTCGTGCTGTTCGTCTGATCATCATGAAATTTGTCATGGATGTTAATATTGACATCTAGATGGGAACGAGTGATTTTGGGGTCGTTCAGCCAAAAAACATGGCCGCCAGCATCCATCTTGGATTTTACTCTTTGCATGACTAAATTCTTTGGCGCGGGCTACAGGTTGTAGCTTTGTTCAGAACTTCATGAAATTTGTCATGGATGTTAACAATGACATGTAGATGGGAACGAGTGATTTTGGGGTCGTTCGGCCAAAAAACATGGCCTCCAGCAGCCATCTTGGATTTTACTCTTTGCATGACTAAATCCTTTGGCGCGGGTTACAGGTCGTACCTTTGGTCTGACCTTTATGAAATTTGTCATGAATATTGATATTGACATGTATATGGGAACGAGTCATTTTGGGGTCATACGGCCAAAAAACATGGCCGCTGGCAGCCATCTTGGATTTTACTCTTTGCATGACTAAATCCTTTGGCGCAGGCTACAGGTCGTAGTTTTGATCAGAACTTCATGAAATTTGTCATGGATGTTAACAATGTCATGTAGATGGGAACGAGTGATTTTGGGGTTGTTCGGCCAAAAAATATGGCCACCAGCAGCCATCATGGATTTTACTCTTTGCATGACTAAATCCTTTGGCGCGGGCTACAGGTCGTACCTATGGTCTGATCTTTATGAATTTTGTCATGAATGTTGACATTGACATGTAGATGGGAACGAGTCATTTTGGGGTCATTCGGCCAAAAAACATGGCCGCTGGTGGCCATTTTGGATTTCAAAATTCAATACATTGGCGCGGGCTACAGGTCGTGCTGTTCGTCTGATCATCATGAAATTTGTCATGGATGTTAATATTGACATCTAGATGGGAACGAGTGATTTTGGGGTCGTTCAGCCAAAAAACATGGCCACCAGCAGCCATCTTGGATTTTACTCTTTGCATGACTAAATTCTTTGGCGAGGGCTACAGGTTGTAGCTTTGGTCAGAACTTCATGAAATTTGTCATGGATGTTAACAATGACATGTAGATGGGAACGAGTGATTTTGGGGTCGTTCGGCCAAAAAACATGGCCGCCAGCAGCCATCTTGGATTTTACTCTTTCAATGACTAAATCCTTTGGCGCGGGTTACAGGTCGTACCTTTGGTCTGACCTTTATGAAATTTGTCATGAATATTGATATTGACATGTATATGGGAACGAGTCATTTTGGGGTCATACGGCCAAAAAACATGGCCGCTGGTAGCCATCTTGGATTTCAAAATTCAATCCATTGGCACGGGCTACAGGTCGTACTGTTTGTCTGATCATCATGATATTTATCATGGATGTTAATATTAACATGTAGATGGGAACGAGTCATTTTGGGGTCGTTTGGCTGAAAAACATGTCCGCCAGCAGCCATATTGGATTTTACTCTTTGCATGAATAAATCCTTTGGTGCGGGCTACAGGTCGTAGCTTTGGTCGGAACTTCAAGAAATTTGTCATGTATGTTAACAATGACATGTAGATGGGAAACGAGTCATTTTGGGGTCGTTCGGCCGAAAAACATGGCCGCCAGCAGCCATCTTGGATTTTACTCTTTGCATGACTAAATCCATTGGCACAGGCTACAGGTCATACCTTTGATCAGATCATTATGAGATTTGTAAAGGCTGTCGATGTGAACAAGTCATTTTGGGGTAATTCGGAAAAAAACATGGCTGCCGGTGGCCATTTTAGAATTTACTCTTTGCATCAATAAATCCTTTGTCACACCATAATCACCACATCCCTGATCCGATCATTATGAAACCTGTTATGAATGTTGATATTGACATGAACATCTAGTCTTACTTAGACATTTCAATTAGCACTTTTCCTATTCCTCCATTTACTGTCAACCATTAAATTATTCCCCTACCTAAGTTGAGCTACAGTGTCATTGACACTTTCATGTAAATTATCTTGTCGGCATGAATATTATTATAACTTGATATGACGTTAATTAGTTCATTAACAGAGCTTTTCAGCGCGTAACATTAACAAACCCTTGTTGCCGTGCTGACATTGAGAAGCCCTGTTCCTTTTCGGTCCCGCTGGTAGGTTTGAATGGTAGGTGTGTTCCAACTACTACTGAATGTGAATGTATTGTTGTGCTCTTGTCATTTTATATCTTATAACAACAAATGTTATACGATACTCATTATCACTCATTAAGTCATTGTGCTGGTACTATTTGAATTTTGTGAATATTTAAAATATCTTGTCATAAATTATTTGAACCACTTGCTGACTCACTTTTACAGCCCATTTTTCAGACTAATGCCCAATGATCATTTTACAATAAATCCTGAACCGATGATTTATAATGATCTGGTGATTCTGTTAGAAGGATACATGCCCATTTCTTTCATTGAGATATTCGTCGAGATATCTATTCAGATAAATAGTGTTTACTCACTTCTTTTTAGCTCACCTGAGATGAAGTCTCCGGTGGAGCTATAGTCATATCCAGAACCATAAGACCAAATAGGTTCATATTTGGTGTGGATGTTCCCTAGGTGACTCACATCCAGAATTTGGTCACCCGGTCAAATAGTTGCGAAGCCAGAGCCATAACTCTTTCCCTCCATAGCAAATAACAAATAACATAGCATAACAACTTCTTCTTCAAAACCATAAGACCAAATGAATTCATTTTTGGTGTGGATGTCCCATAGTTGAATCACATTCAGATTTGTACAAATGAGGTATAACTGGTATAATTTAGATTGAACTCCTTTCTCAGTTAATTTTTTTTTTTAAACTAAGGCCATTATAAATATCCCCAGGGGTACCCAGAGTCTCCACAAAAAAATATGTGGTTTAAATCAGTCTAAAATCAAGAACAATATATAAACAATAGATACTCAACTTCTGAGATATCTGAGAACACAGCATAGCAATCCTGACCAAAGGTGATTATAAATTAACTAGTGAGAACTCAATAATTCCCCAGTGTTATCAAAACGACAGCTAGCAGCTATGGTTGAAATTTAATCTTCTTGTTGTGGTTACAATACACCAAATACAAATTAGTAGAGTGATTTCCCCTAGGATCAGCATAAAAAAATTTATGGCAGCTGAATGGTCAATGATACATGGATGAAAAGTACACGAAAAAATGCACAAATGTGTTTCCCGTCGAGAAACATCAAATATAACCACATGGTAAATGGTTATGGCTGTGCAAGTGGCGAATAATTTATAGGAGGTGTTTGTGTTTTTTCCGATGTCATTTTTTTCTCAATTTTAAGGGTAGTGTGACGTTTGTCCAGCTCCAGTGTGATCTACCATGTTAACAAGTACTTTTGTGCACATTTCTGTGTCTAAAATGGTGTTCTTTAATTTCAAATACTCGTGCAGGGTCAAAGCTTTGCTGCGAATATAGGCCAGCGGGATTTGTTAACACTGAGGCCTATGTAAATCATTTGGTGTATTGTAACCTTATGATAGCCCTGTGGAATATCTTAACCTCTGGAGGCTCTGGTGTACTAATAGATACCAATGTTGCCCACAGTGTGAATGGGACAGTTAGGCCATTAAAAATAAATACCTGTATTATACTGGTATGGGAAAGTGGATGAGAGAGGGAGGCATTCTTTCAGATGAAGTCTGGTGGAGCTATATGATCACTCCTCCTCCGTGGTCCTTCCACAATTCTTTAATCATCTTCTCCAGACCATAAAACCAATTTGAATAAAGTCAAAATTGAGTCATATTTGGTGTGGATGGTCCATAGATGACTGAGATTTAGATTTGTTCAACGGAGTCGTCGGGGTCAAAAAGTGGCAGAGCTAGAGCATAACTCTTTCCATTCATAGTAATTCTTAAAACATCTTCTCAAAAACCATCAGGGCTATTTAGCTTATATTTGGTATGGAGGGTCCTTTGGTGACTGGGGTACAATTTGTTTTCAAATGGGGTCAAATAATGGCGGAGCCAGGGACATAACTTTTCCATCCATTGTAATTCTTAAAACCTCTTATCAAGATCATCAGACCTATTCAGCTAATATTTGGTGTGACAGGGATTAAGATTTGTTCAAATTGGATCACTGGGTCAAATAGGGGCGGAACTAGGGACATAACTCTTTCCCTCAATAGTTATTCTTAAAACATCTTCTCAAGAACCATTTAGCATATTCAGCTATATTTTGTATGGAGGTTCCTTATGTGACTGGGATTCAGATTTGTTCAAATGGGGTCACCCGCTCAAACTCTTCCACCATAGTAATTCTTAAAACGTCTTCTCCTCAAGAGCCATTAGGCCTATGATGCCACCTATTTAGCTTAATATATAAGTGTGGATGGCCCTTGGGTGACTTGTTTACAGATTTGTTAAAATAGGTACGACCAGTCAAAAATGGCATTTGGTCATCAAATTTTGGTGTGTAGGCTCCGTGGAAAGTTTGGATTCAAATATGTTGCAATGGTGTCAGCCATTAAAAAAGGGGGCATGTCAGGTTGGAACTTTGCAACAGTTGGGAGGGTTCAACTTGTTGATTGTGCAACCTTGTATATATGTATCTGATAGCTATAATGTTATGTGTAACCCTGTTAGTTAAGAAAAAACTCCTTGGCAACAATACAAATGCCTAGCAAAAATATTGAATAGCACTCTCCATTAACCCTTTGGAGAGTATCTGTAATGTCATATACATGACGTCATGAGTAAATTTAACGTCAATGTTATAGCAATAATTATTAACAAGTTCGGGTCAAAAGGGTCCAATAATTCATTTTAATTTATGTGCATTTTTTTTTATCGTGGGTTATCATAATCGATTGCACTTATATATTTGGGGCATTATATTAATCAAAATAACTCCTATACAAATCATTTATAAATTAGATGATTTATTGAAGTTATGTCTACATAAAATAAAACTTCATGAAACGACATATATGTCGTTCTACTCAACTGATAGACGACATATATGTTGTTCCATAAAAAAAAAAAAAAAATTACGGCAAGCAGGATTAAAAAAAAAATTTGTAGTGTATGCACTACAAAAAAAAGTATAATCCTGCTTGCCGTAAATTTTTTTGTTTTTATGTTTTCAGCAACATGGTGGTGTATGTTCACCTGTGTCGTACAAAATACATTATTTCTACACCTGTCGAACTCCAATACTACTTATTATTATATACTTGCCAATGAATTATAAGGTTTTAGCAGTGAGATATAAGTGATATCCCACTAGTGAGATATAAGTGATATCCCATTGGTGAAATTTCTGATGTATTGACATTCATTGGGGGCCATAGACAAGTAACTAAAGTATATAATAAACAGAATATCCACACTTTTTCAGTGGATATGGGTTAAATCTCATTTGTGATGACAAAACATTTGAATTTCCACTCGTGGCTAAAGCCACTCGTGGAAATTCAATGTTTTGTCATCACTCATGAGATATAACCCATATCCACTGAAAAAGTGTGGATATCCTCTATTTATCTGACATTAACCCTTTGGCGAGTGGAACGACATATATGTCGTCTATCAGTTGAGTAGAACGACATATATGTCGTTTCAGGAAGTGTTATTTTATGTAGACATAACTTCAATAAATCATCTGATTTATAAATGATTTGTATAGGAGTTATTTTGATTAATATAATGCCCCAAATATATAAGTGCAATCGATTATGATAACCCACGATAAAAAAAAATGCATTAAGCATTAATTTTGTGTGGCTGATCAATCTTTATTTTAATGTTTAGAATGTCTGGAATGAAGCACATGAATGTATTATATATCAAGTAGATGTCATACAGACCACTAGTGCCTATTTGAATAGAAATTAAGGCATTACTTTTCAAGATATTGGACATAATGGCGACCAGAAGTAGTCAAATGTTGGTAATTATCAAAGTATCATAAGTACCCAAAACCTCACAATGAGCACACAAACCACCCAATGAGACTGAATGAGTGCACAAGCCACACAACCAGTATTCAAACTCCCCTAATGTAGTGGCTCATACCATCAAGCGGGTGCCATAACCCACTCACTGAGCACCAAAAGTTCAAAACCACACATTGAGTGTCACTAATGACATATGTAATGACATGTAATGTCCCAAGTCACCCAAACAACCTGCGAGTATCCCAAACTGATCATTGGAGCAATGAAATATGCCATTCATGAGATCCCAGCCCCTTCCGATCCCTCAATAATTCGATTTTACAGAACGTTGTATGAAATTTCACCAAAAATCACCATTTGGATTCTAGTCATATTTCCACAAGAAATGAGCAGAACTGTGCAAAGTAATTGAGGCATACCACTGCTCATGAATATTTCAACTCAATGGAACCAAAATGGTCACTTTTGCTCAAAATGGCAGCCAAAATATGGAAAGTGGTAAATATTGTCCCAGAGTGCCATGCAATCAATCAAAAGTTGTGGATGACCAATAAAATTGGCTGTTCTGTCATATATACATTGAATACTAACATTTATGATGCATTTTGGATAAGTGTTGCTATTACATTACCAAAATAAAAAAAGGAAAATGGAACTATCTTTGGGGTTTGGTGCTTGTTTTTATCCGTCTTAAATGCGTCACAATGAGAACTATCGATGGTGTTTAATGTTTTGGTCCGTCTTAAATGCCTCACTTTGATGTGTTTTTAGAAAAAACCTACTTCCAAAATGTCCACAAAATTTGGTTAAAAAGTTGATATTTTCAAAAATATGCCCGACATTATTCTCTGCTATTCTGTATGCCTTCTAGAAAGTCAAACAAGGAGATTAGTGAAAAACTGCTTAATAACATCAAATCCTGGGCCATTGGCATCAAGATTGATTGACTCATGTCGTGAACACTGTTTCCTCCATTGTGCATATAAAAGGCCACCATGATGAAGAACTCTCAAAACATTACCTCCCAATCGATTAACATCAACTTGAGTTATTATGGAAAGTGATAGCCACCAAAGGTTCGACTGTACAACTCACCCATGACAAAGCAATCATGTTATTTATACATGAGCGCCACACACATGACCATGTAGCCATTCCCTTTATACACGTACACCTCACCCATGACCATACAACCACAGTTAGGTTTACCCGTAAACCACACACATGACTACACAGCCATGAGTCACCATTCAGGTACACTGTGTATACTCCATCACTTCACCCATGACCATATAGTCACTTCCTGTATACATATTCACCACATTCGTGATCGTACAGTCACTTCTTGTATACCTGTTCGCCTCACAATTGGCCATACACTCAATCTCTATCTATTCGCCACATTTATGGCCATATATCTGCTCAAGATATACATATACACTGCAACCATAACTGTAGATTAACACTGTGTATGCATATACTCCTGACCAGTGGCCATACAACCATTTTATATATACCAGTGACCCGCACAGTGGCCATTCACACACTCCAGGTTTGAATATATTCCTCACTCAAGACAATTCAGCCACAACAATCGTGGTCATACAATCACTCCTTGTTTAACAATTCACATCACCATCCAATCACTCCCTGTATGCATATTGGTCACGCACATATCAATATAACCAATAAATATGTACAGTGTACATACAAACCCCATCAATGCCGATTATAGAACCACTCCATGTATACATTGACACCTCATCATTGACCATACAACCTTCTAGATATAGCAATACAAAGCACATTATCTCACCATTGGCCATAGTCACTCCATGTATACCTTTTCTTCACACCCATGACCATATACCCACTCATGATATACATATACACCCCACTCATTACCATATGATATAGTCAATCCAGGTATATGTATACACCTCACCAATGGATATATCAATACCCCGCACGACCATTCGTACATTCCAGATTTGCATATACACCACTGTGGGGGAACTACTCCTGGCGATTTGGTTCTCTACCGAGCAATATTTACATTCTCTACCGAGCAAAGTTTCTGATTCTTTGCATTTTTGCTCATTTTCGTGACATCGTCATACTCACGGCAAGTTTTCTGCCACATGTTACCTCGCATTATTACAACAGAAGGAGAATGGACGCACACGTGACGGTTAGTAATATATGTCCCAAAATACGGTCAGTTTATCGTCACAATTTCAAATGTTATTGGGAAATTTACTCGATATTTGTCAGTTGTGAGGAAAATTTTCATTTCCACAACATTTTTACATACTAATACTCATAAGAATTCGTTGTAACTTTTAAAATATGGCGCCCGTGACATCCACTGGGGGATGCAAGAAATAATCAACTATAATTCGCATTTTTTTTTTTAGAAAAGAAGCTATAATAAAACTCTGGTGAAGGTTCCTGTTCTCTGTTGAGGACTCCGATTCTTTGCAATTTACTCGCGGTGGCTCCGGTTCTCTACATATGAGCGGAGTAGATGTTACATGTCCACATCTAACGCCAAAGTCATGTTCAAACCATTATTGGGCTAAACAAGATATTGTATTGGGTTCATATTACCTAAATATTGTTATCTGCTCACAAATATAACATCTCTTTTTCACAAAGTTACGACATGCAAACAATTACTGAGCACATATCATATTGTTGTTTCTTACGGACATTATTTCTCTTCACGCACACGAACATTTGACATATCTAGTTCCTATAGTTTCTGTAATACTTGACAGGTATAACATAAGAAGTTTCTACCAAAGGTTCATAAATTTAGCATATGTCACTGGGCTATAGTTGTTTTGTTATATTGTAAGTACAAACCGGCACATGAATTGTGACTATTATTAGAACTGTATAACAATTTTATAGTATGATACTTTTATGTGAATTGTATGTAATAGTATGCGGTTCTATTGTTAATGTTTAGGCGCAGTGAAGCAAATATGTCTGCCAACGAGTTTAGTTTTCTTTTTGTGCCCCGTTTTTTTTTGGGGAGACTATTAAAATAGACGGTGTCCGTCCGTCCGTCCGTCCGAACGGAAAGTTTCCGGATGAGAACTTTATTTGGGCTAACAGATCAAAACCAAATTTGGTATGTGAGTTTATGAGCTCGAAATATAGGTCAAGTTCGGTCCGCCCACTTTTGCCGTAGTTACGGCATCTTTTTCGACTTAGAATTTTGTCGTTTTGAGGTTTCCGGATGATAACTTTAGTTTATGTGATCTGATCTGAACCAAATTTTGTATGTGAGTTTATGAGCTCCAAATACAGGTCAAGTTCGAATATGAGTTCGGTCCGCCCAGTTGGCCTCTGATTGATTTAGAGAGCCGCCAGTTCTTCTAAACAATAACAACCTGTCTCTGACTGCAACTTCCATCTTTTTGTAAAATATAGACTTTCGGTTCTATCTAGCTATGACATAAACATGTGTTCATTAATATTAAGGACAATTATAGGACGCTATACAGAGGGAGTCACTTTGTGTAAATTTTGTAATTGCAATTATTAAAGTGTTCTTTGAACCAGCTGCATTATAGACGTGTCAATGGATCTGAATACACATGTCAATGCATGGCCGCCGCTCATCATGTATCAGGTTTATTACTAATAATGTAGTCATATTGGCAGAAATCAAGCGGACGGCATATACTACTTTATCTAATGGAGAGAATCGAGCTATTTGCAGAGAACCGAGCTCTCGGTAGAGAATCGGAGTCCTCAGCAGAGAATCGGAATCGGAAAATAGAAAGTCAATTTCTGTGCATTTCGGGTTAGTTTTTAACTTTTTTTTTTTTTACACAGACTGATGGCCAGTGACCATAGTTTCACGATAACGTTATGAAACTCAGGAAACACTGTTCCAATGTTGTTGTTTTTTACGTTTTATGCTGCGATTGCTCGATAGAGAATCGGAATCGTGGCACCTCCTCCACGCTGCTCTCCTCTACTTTACTCTCTTTGTAACCCCTACCCTCCCACCCACCCCAACCACAAACTGCAATGCCGATAAAATATCCTTGCTCAACCTGTAACAAATCAGTAAGAAACAATCAAGATGCTCTGGGATGTGACTTGTGTGATCAGTGGATTCATTTGAAATGCTCTAAGTTAACAAAAACTGATCTAATAAGGTTAAATGAAGATAACTCACCCTGGTTCTGCTATCATTGTATCCAGGAAATCTTACCTTTCAACAACATTGAAGAAGAAGCCCTTTTCAAATTAGCTATATATGACATGAATCAAGATTTTAACCACCTAGAACTACCAAATATAAAACCACTTATAACAAACCCTTTTACACTGAATGATAATTTTCAAAATGAATTTAATGATGATGACAACTTACTAGACACCTTAAACCAACAAAATTCCTCCAATTATCTATTACTAGAAGAATTCAATGAAAAAATCAAAGATATCGAAAGCAGTATATCAGCATCTTTAATCCATTTTAACATAAGATCAATAAATAAAAACATAGATAAATTATCAACCTTCCTCAATAATTGTAAGCACAACTTTCACATTATAGGTATTACTGAAACTTGGTTAGCTGACAACTCACCAATGAACCTCATGAAACTTAATGAATATAACTTAGTAGAAAGACATAGAAATGATAAAGGCGGAGGGGGAGTTGGACTATATATTCACACATCATTAAAAGCTGAAATCCGATCTGACCTAACTACTAACACTGACTATCTGGAAAGTATTTTCGCCGAAGTAGAAGATAACAAAGGGAAAAAACAAATAGTAGGATGTATATACCGCCCCCCAAACTCAGATCTTGAGAAATTTATGGAAAAAATGGAATCAATCATGTCAAAGATATCCAAAGAGAGAAGGAATTGTATCCTTATGGGAGACTTTAATATTAACCTAGGCTCAGAGAATAATGCAGAGAAACACTTTACCAATCTCTTGAAATCATTTATGTTCCTCCCAATGATCACCAAGCCAACACGAATAACTGAGTTCAGTGCAACCCTGATAGATAACATTTTCACCAACTGTCACCACTCATCACCGAAATACTCAGGCATTTTTGTTGAAGATATATCTGATCACCTACCAATATTCCATATAATTAGAGGTCATGATAAAGAACAACACCAAAACAAAGCAACGTACATCTTCCAACGGGAATTTTCAAAACAAAATATTCAAACCTTCATCAACAAGACATCAACTATGGACTGGAGCAATGTGAACAACGCCACCGACTGCAACTCATCTTATAATACATTCATTGATATGATGACTGATGCTTACAACTATAGCTTTCCTAAATGTAGAACTGGATTATATGAATCAGTGGTTTGCTGCTAATAAACTGTCATTGAACATTGATAAAACAAATTACATGCTTTTCACTAATTGTTCACTACCTGAGGTATTACCAGTCCTAACTATAAACAATAAAAATGTTAATAGAGTGGCAAATACCAAATTTTTAGGCATCACTATTGAAGACAACTTATCCTGGGACAAACACATAAATTCATTATGCTCTAAACTTGCCAGTAATGTTGGAATCCTGAGGAAAGTCAGTGAATTTGTTCCTGCAAAAACTTTGAAAACCTTATACTTATCACTAATTATCCCCTACTTGACCTATTGTAACGCAATATGGAGCTCGACTACCAAAAAGAACCTAACCAAAATCAGAAAACTACAGAAGAATGCCCTTAAAATTATCTCAAATGATACAAGTGATATTATGACTTATTGTAAACTAAACAAACTACTAATATTTGATGATATTGGTAACATGCAGCTCATTAGAATACTACATGATTATCATATGCATGCACTACCGGATTCGTTATCAAAATTACTCACACATATTGAAGATATCCATAGCTATAATACCCGCGCAAAAACAAAAGGTAATCTTTATCATGAATTCAAAAGGACTAAAAACTCAAAAAGTGCAATCTCAAACAAAGCGCGAGAATTATGGAATAGCCTCCCTGCAGACTGCACACTACGCATTAAAATTAGTAGCCCAGGATACATTAAATATTTAAAAGATTACTTTATAAGAAAACGAGTACAATAATTCAGCCGTATCAATGGCCAATTCTAAACTTAAATCTGAAAGTATAAACTAAACTACCACATATCTCAAACCTAAATGAGGTCCACTGATTGTAGAGCCACATCCTTGATATTCACATAAAACATTTTAATTTGTTCTTGGAGTTGACTTAATATATATACTTTATGAGCATCGCCCAACATATTATGCACACCATGTAATCTTGCGCCCCCCCCCCCCCCACCAGCCCCAACTCTCCCCAATCCTTGCACCTACCTGCACTCAGTTTATATTCATTATTGTATTTATCATGCTATTATAGGGCTCTGGCCCATAAGCCATGCCTTCTACAGAGCCCCGTTGTTATTGTGTATAATATGCATAATTTAATTTATCAAATAAAAATCACTTCAGTTCAGTTCAGTTCAGTTCAGTTCAAAAAGGGAAATTGGTGAATTTCATAAAATAAATTTGGGGAAATTTTGTCAAATTATCAATTTATGGATTTTCATGGATGTATATAAAACAATCAAATTCACAAATCCTACAAATAGCATATGTATTGTATCGACCTTAATTTCCCGAACCTAGTACTGAAAACCAATCCCACATTCATTAAGTATTTTTCGAGTTGTGTGGCTTCAAAAACTCGAGTTTACCTGATTTCGGCCCATTGTCTGGACCTCAATTTCGCAGAATGAGCCAAAATGCCTTATATTATGGTTAATTATTAAAAAACTAGAGCCAACTGCATAGATTTTTCAGTGTTTTAGTAATTTCCTCACTAGATTAAACACAAAAAATGATTATAATGTGCATCTATAATTAAGAAGAAGATTATATTCTCAAACAAAACGTGTGTTCCATTATATGGACTTAGCCAATTTTGCCTCTGACACTGAACTTGTGTGATGAAATGCAATATTTGAGGTCATGTAACTTAATAATGTAATACCCATATGCCATGCTTTTCTTATATAACATTTTAAGTATATTGGATTGAACAAAGTGTAAAGGTATTAACAGAACATTATTTAAGAAAATCAACTTATGGCCCTTTGAATACTTAGTCTTAGCTTGTTTCCAAAGATGCCAGTTTGAGGCATTTTTGTCCATTACAAAAGGTTTTGGGCCATAAACACAAAAAACAATGGGTGTTTTAATGTGTAAAATTATTTGAACTTTCCTCCCACAACACTTTAGTGTTTAAAAATTAGCCTTACATTTGTAATGCCATCGTATGTCACTTGATTTCTTTCATTTTTCAGGAAACTGACTCCAAATTTTAACGTTGGTATAGGGGTAGAAAAAATAATAAAATGCAAACTTATCACCAAATTACAGCCATTTCAGACACAATGTTGTTTTCTTCCAGTTTGTGCACATTCCTGTTGCATTATAAAACTGCTTAATACGCTATCGGACGTTGATTTAGAATTTTATGGCTATGTTGTAGAAAAACAATCCCAAAATGCCAATTTGACATTTCACTGCTAAATTATGACAAAAAAGAAAAATGTAAGCAGAAGCTGTTAATATCAAGTTTTATGCTTCAAGATGCATAATTTTGATGTTTTTGTTGATATCCTTTCCCCTACCCCATTTTTCTGACGTTCAAATTTGGAGTAAGTTTCCACGATGATGAGTGAAATCCAGTGACGTATAACCATTGAAATGCTATTTTCTCAAAAAAACAATGATTTAAGAGGACAGATAAAATAATACTACACAATAAACTTTCGTTAATTTTTCAGAATATACCTAAAAACCTTTAAAAAATTACAAAAACGTCCCACAATAGCATTTTCGGAAAAGAGGCTAGACTAAGAGTTCATAGGACCATAATTTAATTTTCTTCACCAATGTATTTGGAAAGTCCTTCACAATTTGTTCAATCTAGTATTCTCAAAATGTTATGAGAAAAGCAGAGCATATGGATATTAATTTATTGAGTTGCATGACCTCAAATATGGCATTTCATCACACGAGTTCTGTGTCAAGGCAAATTTGGCTAAGTCCATACAATGGAACACACATTATGTTTGAGAATATTTTATTCTCCTTATTCATAGATGCACATATTAATCATAATTTGTGTTTTATCTAGTGAGGAAATTACTAAAACAGTGAAAAGGTCATTAAATTTGCTCTAGTTTTTTAAATAATTAACCATATAATGCGGCATTTGGCTCATTCTGCAAAATTAAGGCTCCGAAATCAGGTAAACTCGCGTTTTTGAAGACGCACAACTCGAAAAATACTTAAGGAATCTGGGAATGGTTTCTAATTCTGGATTCAGGGAAATGTGGTCGAAACAATACACATGCTATTTGTAGGATTTGTGAATTTGATTGTTTTATATACATCCATGAAAATCCATAAATTGATGATTTGACCAAATTTTCCAATTTTTTCCCCACGAAATTCACCAATTTCCCTTTTTCCGATTTTTGCTGATTTTTAGTATGTTGTTTATGGAGGGTATATGTAGAAATTCCAGCAAAAAAAAATTCTGTTGCAATTAGTTCTGGGTAAAACCATAAATGCACTGGACTAATACAGGCTATTATACAGCCACGGCAGAGATGCATATACATCACATATACAACCATGACCACAATGGCACTTCATATATACCCACACACCGCCAATGACCATCCAGCTATACTCCAGGTATGCAAAAACACTTCAACAATCATGACCGTACAGTCATTCCATGAACACCTATATACATTACAATTTACACACAAGCATACAACCACTCCCTATTTATTCATACACCCACAGTCCCAGACATGACCATACAACAAACATATGTATACATGTACACCCATCAATGAAAATAGTCACCCACGGTACGCATGTATACCCCACACAAGATCATACAGTCACTCTATATATACATAAACAACACACAGATGAACATACAGCTACTATCATTACACCCATACACCACTTCATTAACCATACAACCAATCCTTGTATATTCACCTCACACATGACCATACAGTCACCCCTTGTAGACATATATATCTCACCATAGACACAACAGCCCATCACCATATGGCCAATCCTTTGCACATTCATGACCATACAATAGCTCCCTGTAGAACTATTCACCTTATCTATCTTGGACATACACTAAGTTCATTTTCATGCTAATTGTCGAGAGCAGCCACATAATATGGTTTCACTCAGTTCCGTTTGGACGTTCTGCCCATTTCCATTCAAAAATATGGCCAGAGTCCCAGAATACATTTTTGGCATAATTCCATACTTGAGTTCATCATTTAAAAGGAATTTGTCATGCCTCAGAAGGTACAGGGACAACGAGAATTAATCATGTAGTAGTCATTGGATTAAGCATAACATGGTAATAACAAAGTAAGTTATAATTTGCTAACCCTTGGGAACAGAGAATAATGTTTGGGATATACATACAAACAATCTACTTTTTACTCTAAAATCAAGTGGTATTTGTTAATAGTAACCACTTGATATTAGAGTTATCCATCTTACACTTGCAATTTGTCCGTAATTTGTCCGTTTGAGCGTGTGGAAGTGGACCACATCTCAAAAAATAACAAACTTCAAAAATCGATATCTGATCACTCTGAGCTTTGAAGGGTGGGTTCCTCGACTCGAATCAAATATTTTTTTTCCCCGAAGCCAAAGAAATAGTAATTTAGGGGTGCTTAATCGGATTGAGTACCTTTAACCTTGATGAAAGAGCTGTCAGGTAAATAATTATTAGTAAGCCATCCAATTGAATCATTTATAAATCATAGTTAATTGTTAAGAGCTAGCAAGTTCAATGTAGTCAGGAAGGGGGCAGATTGTTTGTCCGAGCGTTAAATAGTCCGAGGGTTCGATAGACCGTTGATTAGTATAAAGCTGCAGAGACCGAGGGTTCGATAGTCCAATAATGTGAGGGTTCAATAGTGTGAGGGTTCGATAGTTCGAGGGTCCGATGGTCCAAGGGTCCTATAGGGTCCTACACAAGTGGCAATGGGATTTTGGGTCAAACTTTTGTCAACATTTTCAACAGCTGGATGGCAATGGTTGTAGAATCACAAAATTACTAAATTACAGATTGCACGCATTCACGTATGAAAATTCAGATACAGATTGCAGTGATCATGCATTGCACCCTTGTGCATCTGTATGTACAAATATAAAGACTTATGATATTCCAAACTTTTAAAGGCCCACTTAATTTTTGAACCCCCAGATTACTTTATATAAAATATATGCCATATTATATACCTGAAAGAGGAAGCTCCAAAACATTGTATTATCAACTTATCTGGTGTAATAAACTGTGGACATGTTGTTTTTGTTGAGTTGCCAATGCGTTTTGTCATCAATATTGAAGTAAAAATCAGTATTATTTTCAATTCAAGAGGAGTAACTCTATATATTAAAGATAGAGTTCTTCCCCTTTCATTGAAAACGTTTGAATTATGTTGCATTCTGGGTGCCAGAGAGGGGAAGTTTTATATTTCTCTGTGGGCATCTTCTGAGACACAGATGTTTCAAATAGTGATGAATTGTAGCATTTTAATCATATTTTATGGCATAGATTGTTATTAAAACTGTATATCAAGTCACTATACAAAAAAATTCGGGAGACTCGAAAATTAAGTGGGCCTTTAAAACATGTCGCTTTCTAGCCGTACCGTATTATTCTTGCCGCATTTCAAGGGCATGATTATAAGATTCTTGTTCAATTTCGCGCTATAAATGAAAATAACTTATGAGAAAGCAAAAATGCTTCTCACGGTATTACTGTAGTAGACGTCGTTTTGCCTCCCTTGTTACTAAAAATTGGAAATGCGTGGCAACTTGTAACAGGCAACTATAAATAATTGCACCGGGGCCGGGGCCTATATACTATAGGTGTATGGCTTATTATCCAACCTTCGGCCTATTGAACCCTCGGACTATCGAATCCTCGGACTACCGAACCTTCGGACTGTCGAACCAACGTTCTGTATCCACCACGAAGAGTACCAGTTCAACTGATCAAATCACCTATCAATAACATTTTGCCTGTTTTGGAAAATATTCCAATATTCTCGAAAACATTTTCATTTTCAGAAACTGTGGCTGCTGTGTGCGGCCTTATGCATATTCAAACCAACTAGATATACATATACATGAATGAAGAGTCCCAAAAAAAATCCATCGAGTTTATCCAGGCAAATAGAGTTGGATGTTTGAACTAGAGTTATTCCGCCTACACCTTGATTTATTGTAGAATAAATAGTACTAATCCACTCATATCTGAATTTTAATGTGTGTCATCATAATGGCGAGATCATACATTAATTTCACAACACTTAAATAAAGTTATAATCCGACTGAAATGACGGTTCTTCTTGATTGGACGGAAGAACGTGTATTAGCTGCAATCCTGTTTGATCTCAATCTGCAGCATATCAGTTTACGAAGTGTTCCACAGAAAAGTGCATAGAGAAATGGATTAACACAACAGTTCACTGCCTGACAGTAGCCCGACAGCGGAATTAGCACTTCCATTGGTAGGTTTGGTATGAACTTCCTGAAAATTGTCAACAGCAAAGGCAAAAGAAGAACTATCTGTACAGTTATGACAATTGTGACCATCTTGTAAATCTTGTTCGATCTTTTGTTATGTTGTGAATATAACAGCAGCCTTAAGACGGATATTTTTCGTAGTCTGTTAACTTTTAAGACATGTATGGCGATTAGCAGGGTGATTGGAATAAAATAGTATATAATACCATAAATGAGTCGTGATGCATCATTGCTAGGCGACCGTGCAGTAGATGCTTCGACTGTAATCAAGGCTGGTATTATGGTGCATATGATAGACATTAGCCAGGTGTGGAGACATTAGCCAGGTGTATCCACACCATCGGCATACCTGTTTCGCTGCTAATGTAGTTCGGGATTTGATTGGATGAACTATCACATAGTATCTCAAGTACGACAGCAGGATGAGATGAAATGACGAAGACAATATAAACCAAAATCTCACGGTGAACACAACTCCTTCATACACCGGCTCGTCCCTATGTCCAGGTTTATGTATTCTGTATTTAAATCCAAACAAGAATTTAACTCCAGACATATCCAAAAAAACTGCATTCGCAAGCAGCGCATCGGCAATAGCCAGGCTCAGGATGACAATGAATGTTGGCTTATGTAGTTTACTATTTCTCCAAATTGTTACGATCACCAAGATGTTGACGCAAGTCCCAAAAACATCTAAAATTAAGAATGTCCAGAATTCTGCACTTGATAGTACCTCCGTCTCTGTTTGTTCAGCTGTATAGTTTCTAGACACAGCAAGCCGATGTAGGATGTCTAAAGCCATCACTTGATATTTCAGTATTTTTCCAACGATGTGTCTGTCAACGATAGAGACATTAAACATTAACACAAGGGCTTCACCAAACATAATTGTTGAGACCAAGACAAAATTTTACATGTGAAAATGATAAAAATAATTATCACAAATCAGTTCAAATAGCGAGAACATTTTCTGCACTAGTATGTCATAGCAAATTTATTAACCCTTTTCGACTTAGAAACTTTCAACAATTTTTATAATTTCTTGAACAAAGCGGCATCGACTTGCCATGTTGTCGGGGGGACACTGTGGTCGGCTGACCTTTTATCATTATATAATCAGATTCCTACAAGAACAACAGCAAAAACAACAACATTTTTAGAAATGCCGCTTCAGTTTTCAGAATCGATTAATTGCACAAAAATAATGCTAACCACTTTCAACTTTAGAATAAAATTGCCCGAAACGTGTTATTTATCAACATGCTGTTCGACAAAATTTGGCCTCATTATCAACACAAATAGTACAGCGGCCAAACGCCAAAAGTGGTCGGGTACCCCTACCCACGGTAGAACAAGTTAAAACCAACTTTTTTTGAAGGAGAAATATATACTGTAGACGAAAATGATAGTGAAAAATAACGGAATTGGTGGTGGCTTTTCCGCAATCGACGATGAACGATACCCACCAGTGACTTTTCCCAGAAATTAACGATTTTGGTAAAGTGAGCCCTGCGGCTATGTCATAAGTTATTAGCCCACATTGTAGGCGTTAAAATTACAACAGCATACCATATCTGTACCTGATATGCAAGAAGTGTTGGTTAATTTTGATTTTCGTGCCATTTGGAGCCGAAACATTTATTTTTTGTTGAAAAATCGCTCTTTTAAAAAAAAAATATATTTTTCGAACATTATCATTCAAACGGATATTGCAATAATATTGAAATATTTAGTCCATATGGTGTATTAGTTATCTGTCAAGCATACGAAGAAAGAAGTTAACAAAAAATTTGAACGGTTTGCGAGATATTGGATTTTAGCTACCCCTCCCCCAAACACGTTTTTGGTTGAAAAAAATACATATTTTTGATAATGACATTACAAACATTTACGAATTGATCTGAATGGGACCCAATATGAATCTTGTACTGAAAGTGTTGTCCAGAGATGCTGTTTAATCGATTACAGATGTGTTCAGGCTTTCAGACCCCCAGTTACAACAACAACAATTATTTTATTGATAACAGTTAATTTTGCACGCATTAACATCGATGTTAAGTACTAAAACCTTTGTTATAAACAATACGTGACCAACTATATAATTTATATGGCTCAGTAGTTATCTGGAGATCACAAGTAGAAAGAATTTGACAGAAATTGTCAACGGTTTTCAAGATATTGGAATTAGGTACCGCTCCCCCGGACGCGATTTGGTAGAAAAACTACATATTTAAGACAGACCTTTCTAAATTATTCTAATGAGCATCTAATCATTATTCGTGTGATGAAAACCTGATCCGTAGACACCGCAAGCCTGGTTTTAGATGACCTCAGGTTTCCAATTAAACCCCCAGTTACAACAACAACAACACAATATTTTATTTATGACATGTAATTTTATATTAACACATATCGACTTTGAGCAACTGAAGTATTTGTTCTAAACGACACATAATATAGACTAACATAATCATACAGAACAAAATCATTATTGCTCCCCCGCCCTATTAGACGTCCTGAACACACCACGAATTGAACAAAATATGATCTCAGTATTAAGAATAATGTAATTATAAAGGACAATTACATAAGGAAATATACAATGTTTATGGATGGGTTTGTTCCCGAAACAGTGCGGCACTTTGCTTGGCAAATATGAAGGGCGAATTTGCTATATTTTTCAAGAACACGCTACCCAATTTAAATGCTTCAACGCAATACGAAATTAAGCTATATGATCTCTAATTCTCTATATTAACCGAGAGTGTGACGGGAATGTAGTTCTATCAGAGAATACATAATTTGTATGGATGGGTTGTGCATGTGTCGCTTTACACAAAGTGGCTGATAAATAAGAAAGACGAATTTTCTGTTTTAGACCCCCCCCCCCCCCCCTACACAATTGAAGTGTTAAAGTCGAACAACTCACGAACTGAAATGATTGCTGTAAATATTAACTGAGGATGTGGGCAAAAATAGTAATATCGGGGCGCATACATGGTGTTGATGGATGGGTTTGTTGGATCCCGAAAGCCTTTAGCACTTTACGAAAATCGGATGGCAAACTCCAAAGGCGAATATTTTTTTGTTTTGTGGGACCCCTTTATATGCCCATTTAAACTCTTGAACACACCATGCGCCGAATATTCATGCTTTTATTATTAAATCACAGTGTGAACGAAAGGTAGTGCTATCAGGGAATATATATGTTATATGGGTAGTTTGGTTCCCAAAATCATAGGGTACTTTACAAAAGGCGGCTGGCAAAAACCAAAGCTGAATATTTTCTTTGAGCACCCTACCACATTTAAAGTCTTAAACACACTAATGGATGGACATGTTCTCAATATTAACTGGGGTGTGGACGAATGGTATGTAATTCAGGAAATATACCTCTTCATTGCACGATGGGTGGGTTGGCTGGCTTCCCAATGTCTGGGCACTTTACAAAAAGTGGCTAGCAAAGAGAAGGCGAAATCTCACTGTTTTTGGGTACCCATAACACTTTTAAACTCTTTAGCACACACTGAACCGAATCTATATGCTCTCATGTATTATTTACAATTTGTATGGGTGGTTTTGTTCTCGAAATCCTGGAACACTTTACAAAAGGCGGCTGGCAAATACGAAATGTAATGTGTTAGGCCACACTGCCCCATTTGCAATCTTGGGACACACAATGAACCTAAAGGCTGTGCTCCCATTAATTGGCCATTATTAACTGCGTGTGCAGAGAAATGGACGCTATATAAAGAGTATAGTATACCAGGGTCTTGAATGTCTGGGTCACTTTACAAAAAGTTGTTGATGAAAGAGAAAGGCGAATACTCACTGTTTTTTTTGGGGGGGGGGGGGGACCACATTAGCCCATTTAATATCTTGATCAGAGCATGAACCGAAGTTATATTCTCTCATACTTAGCTGAGTGTGTGATCGAAATGTATTGCTGTCATGGAATTATTAATTGATATATGGGTGATTTGGTTCCCTCGAAATCCTGGAACACTTTACAAAAAGCGGCTAGCAAACAAGAAGGCGAATTTCCTATGTCTTGAGGACCCCACTATCCAACTTGAAGTCATAACAAAATGATATGCTCTCAATGTTAACTGAAGTTGCGGACAAATGGGATTATTATCTGGCAATACGAATCTGTTATGGATGGGATGGTTCCCGATAGCCTATGGAACTTTACAACAAATGGTCAGCAAATGAAAGGGCTACATTTTACTCTCAGGGGACTCCATCCCTATCTAAAGTATTGAACACAACACTAGCTCAAGGCATAAGCTATCCATATTACCCAAGATTGTGGCCGAATGGCAATGGTCTCGCGAGCCCGCCGTTCGCGAGAACACCGTGGCACCTTACACAAAGCAGATGGCAAACGATGAAGGCGAATTTTAAGGGACCCCTACCCCATGTAAACCATTGAATCTACCACGAACTGAATGGATGTGCCCTCGTGGTCAAACGACGATATGGACAAATAGCTATTCTATAAAGAAATACACAATTGTTATAGATGGGTTAATACCCGACAGTCAGGGACACTTTACAAAAAGCGACTGAAAAATAAATAATGCCATTTTTCAATGTTTGTATTACCCCCTTCCCAATTTGAAGACTAGAACACACCACGGATTGGAACGATATCATCGTTGACAATGGACAATGGCGAGTTAATTGTACAAGGGCGTAAACAATGTAAATAGATGGATTTGGGTTCAGAAAGAATGAGCACTTAACGAAAAGTGACTGGAAAATAAGAAAGGCAAAATTTTGAGGACCCCTACTTTATTTGAAGTCTTGGAAGACACCACATGCTGAAATGATATGACCCCAATATTAATTGAGGGCTTGACCGAAGGTTAGTTTTTATCAGAATATACATATGTGTTGGTTCTCGAAAGTCTGCATCATGTGGCACTCCACAACAGGCGGGTGGCAAATGTTCACTGTTGTGTGTACCCTACCCCATTTGAGGTCTTGAACACATCATGTACTGAAGGGATTATGAATTCAATATCAACATATATTGTGGCCGAAACTATGCGATATATAAGTATGTGGTAGTTCTATCCGGAGGTAAACAATTTATCTGGGAGGGAGATTGTATGGGGAAAATTAGGATGTAATCCAGTTGGAACTGATTGGATACAATGATATACATATAGTTTCGTTGGAGCTGATTGGACGCAATGCTTCACAGATAATGTTGTTTTCGTCATTGATACGCCCGTCGCCGTGAGATTGCAGAAGATCTGGAGGTGGTAAATTTCGCGTTCAGCAGGGTTTCAATGCTTTTCACGAAGTTTTAACAAATGACAGCATTATGGAACTCGCTTTGTTTTCGAGATAAATGTCTGAACCCCGTCAACTATTTTAATATTTTCGCGCTGACTGAGTTGCTGTACATAAAAACCACTGTATTCCAAAAAGTAATTATATGCTTTTTCTATTTGCCACAATGACAGAGAGGGGACGTTTTAATGTGATTACTCAATTGGCCATAGTTCAAACTACTGCATTTCAATCTTAAACGAGAATGGAGTACTTGTGCATCTATACGTCGGACATGCTGGGTTCTCCAGCTGTCCAATTATTGTAATCTCTGTATACCATTATTGGTTTTTTGAGAATAAACTATTGTTTAGTTGATTGATATGCGACACTTATTGTATGTAATAGCAAATAAAATGCGTTGTTGTTGTAATTTGGGGTCTGGAAGCCTGAACACGTCTTTAATCACTTAAGCAATGTCCCCGGGCTCAATTTTCAGCAAAAGAATTATGTTGGGTCCCAGTATGATCAATTGGGAAATTTGGTAAAGTTCTGAACAAAAATATGTAATTTTTCGACCAAAAACGTGTTTGGGGGAGGTGTAGCTAAAGTCCATTATTTCGCAAATTGTTCTAAATTTCTGTTAACTTCTTTCTGCACATGCTTGGCAGATAACTGCATCACCATAAGAATTAAATATTTGGGAATTATAACAATATCCATTTGAATGATAATGTTCAAAAAATAATATTTTTGTGAAAAAGTGCGATTTTTCAGCAAAAAATAAATATTTTGGCTCCAAATGGCAGGAAAATCTAAATTAACCAACACTTTTTTTCATATCAGGTAGAAGTATGGTATGATGTAGTAATTTTAACCCCAACAATGTGGGCAAATAGGCTAGGACATAGCCACAGGGCTCGCTTTACCAAAATCGTTAATTTCTGGAAAAAGTCACTGGAGGGTATCGCTCATCGTCGATTTGACAATAGCCACCACCTATTCCGTTATTTTTCAATTTTTGTCAAATTCTTTCTACTTGTGTTGTCCAGATAACTACTGAGCCATATGTTATATAGTTGGTCATGTTGTTTATAACAAAGGTTTTAGTACTTAACATCGATGTCAATGCATGCAAAATTAACTGTTATCAATAAAATAATTGTTGTTGTTGTAACTGGGGGTCTAAAAGCCTGAACACATCTGTAGTCGATTAAACGGCATCTCTGGACAACACTGTCAGTACAAGATTCACATTGGGTCCCATTCAGATCAATTCAAAAATGTTTGTAATGACATTATCAAAAATATGTATTTTTTTCGACCAAAAACGTGTTTGGGGGAGGGGTAGCTAAAATCCAATATCTCGCAAACCGCTCAAAATTGTTAACTTCTTGCTTTATATGCTTGTTAGATAACTACTACACCATATGACCTAAATATTTCAATATTATTGCAATATACGTTTGAATGATAATGTTCGAAACGGTCCTACTAAACAACGAACACAAACGAACATAAACGAACACAGGTCTAAAAAGCGGAATAGAAGGGTGAAATTTGGTTTGTGGGTGCGTGTGGGTCCAATATATGTGTATGTGGTGTTATTTCCAACTTTGATGACTTATTTTTCGAGTTATAAGCATTATTTGAATGCAAAGCTACTAAACAACGAACACAAACGAACATGAGATTAGCCGTATGGCAAAGGTGTTAATAAAGGTGTTAATTAACTACCGCCTTCTCTATGGCTTATACTCTGTCTCTTTGTCACTGAGTTGTTTTGACTTAGTTAGTTTGTCTTATTATTACTTCGTTTAACTTCCCTGGCATCACACTGCTCTTTCAGTAGAACTTCAGGTACTAGAATCAAAGTTTGTTTTACGGTATACAATCGAATATTTATATATTATTTTACAACTCAGCCCCGGCGGAACGATGGGCAGAGTTTGTTCTCCTTGAAATCAGTGCATGGATGAAAATGGCTCCAGCAAAATGTTGCATTATTTAAATCATTAAAATCAAGTAATGCACTTATTTGATATGAATCCAAGAAGTCTATATGTTATTTTATCACATGATTAGCACTATTTTCCTATGTAATATTCGAGCGTAATAGACATGTGTAATATCGTTGCGTGCAATGACGTCACGCTGCTCTTTGGGACAAAGTTCTCTGTCTGTTAATTATTGTTGTTTTCGATAAAAATTTAAGCGATTATATGATCATGTGATAAAAAGTATCTCAAACTCGTTCTATTTTATACGTAATTTATCAACCTCGTCCACTAAATTCTATTTGAGCCTCGGTAAACCACGGCTCAAATCGAATTTAGTGAACTCGGTTGATAAATTCCGTATAAAATAGAAACTCATGTGAGATCTTCTATTTATATTTGCATACTATATGCTAACTTTCTGTCGTTTATTGGTGAAGGTCTTGGTTTTTGATGCCTTCACTCTTTCCTTTTTTTGGTCCAGGTTTTTTTGCGAGAGCGGTAGCTAGTTTTGGGTATAGTTAATTGTCGTCAGTTGAAGTTTGGAATTTGGAATTGTCACTCACAAAATTAAGAAGTCTTCGCATTAGTCTGTTTATGCGATATTTCTTATTTGTATACGGACAAAGTCTGTCTACATTTTACTTTTTGTGTCGGTTGTTGACCGTTGGAAATATTTTCACAGCATATACCCACTGCCAAGGACTCCCGCACCTTTAATGCTTTCATAATTGTTATTTGTCCAACATTTCGGAATTGTTGAATTTTTTATTCTAGCATTGAAAACTTTCGTCTTTAGTCTTTCCATAAATGTAAGGTATCGTCTGTTGTCACATATATTTGTCAATTATGTCTGTCTGTATTTCGTCATAAATGATTTTGTTTTCTATTGTTACCAAGCCGCTCTCGCTATTGAATACTTTTCCATCTTATTGACAGTTTGATCACTGTCTGTTTTACTTAAATTACGATGCGTGTATCAGGAAAGCAAGCAGAAATAGCATTTACCAGAGTGATCTCCGAGACTGAGAAAAAATATATAGTCATCTCAGAGACTGACAACAATGACTCACTCACATTCACTCAAATGTTTTGTTAGCTATGCATTAAAACGCCGACCTATGATGTTTCCCCGTGTTTTTATTGCCATCAGTGATAAAATTGACAATCATCTTGCAGTAAAAACAAGGAGACAGAGTAAGCCGTAGTTAATTAACACCTGCATGCATGGTAGCCTCTGCACTGCCGCTAATCTTATGTTCGTTTGTGTTCGTTGTTTAGTAGTTTTGTATTCAAATAATGCTAATAACTCAAAAAATAAATCATCAAAGTTGGAAATAACACCACATACACATAGAATGGACACACGCGCACACACAAACCAAATTTCACCCTTCTACTCCGCTTTTTGGACCTGTGTTCGTTTATGTTCGTCTGTGTTCGTTTGTGTTCGTTGTTTAGTAGGACCCGTTCGAAATATCTAATTTTTTTGAAAAAGAGTGATTTTTCAATAAAAAAATAAATGTTTCGGCTCCAAATGGCACGAAAATCCAAATTAACCAACACTTCTTGCATATCAGGTACAAATATGGTATGCTGTAGTCATTTTAACACCAACAATGTGGGCAAATAACTTAGGACATAGCCGCAGGGCTCACTTTACCAAAATTGTTAATTTCTGGGAAAAGTCACTGGTGGGTATCGTTCATCGTCAATTTGAGAATAGCCACCACCAATTCCGTTACTTTTCACTATCATTTTCGCAAAGAGTATATATTTCTCCTTTCAATAAAGTTAGTTTTAACTTGTTCTACCGTGGGTAGGGGTATCTCGAAAACTAGAGCTCTTTTCTCGATTTGGCCGCTGCACTAAAAGCCTCTTGATTTTAGAGTTATCAATCTTCATCCGGGGTGAGACACCAGTCCTGAATGGAGGTCTGACAAATTTTAACAAAAATGACAAGGTGAGCGATAAGGTCTCCGGACAATCTTTCCCGGAACCTTGGGCTCATCGCGCCAGAATCGTCATATATAAACCACACGAAACTCACCTTCCATGTCAAGGCGTCAAAATATCTTCTAAAAGTGTTAGATATAAAGTCTGCGGTATCAGGATTCAGAATTTACGTCTACACGCATTGACGTTTAGTGAAGGCTTGCCGTGTAATGAGACCTTCTCGGTTGTGAAATCAAATTCAGTGACCATTAATCGCAGCGATTAACACTCACCAATCATCTATATATATATATATATATATATTATATGGCCAATCACACAGCTTTGTCCCAAGCTTACCACACTCCGCAGCCATACAATGACCCAATTCAATTTCTTTATTTTGCTCGTTTAAATAATAGGAAATATACGAGAAATATATAACAAATACACTAGATTGCTCGTATTGGCAAAGGCGGTGGGGAAAATACCAGATATACCAATATAAAATATACCTGCGACGAGTTTCATCTTCTATCTACGAACATTTTGTCACTAAAAGCAGGGGGGGAAACCTTCACAAGGAAAGTTACATGGCCTCTTCAGCTCGTTTCTATTGAAAATATATCAAGATTGAAGAACGTCAGCATTTATATGAAACATATTTTTAAAGGTACTCAATGCGATTGGATGGTCCCCATATAATCAGATCCCAACAACAACAACAACATTTTTAGAAATGCCAATTCAGTTATCAGAATCGATTAATTGCCCAAAAATAATGCTAACCACTGTCAAATATAGTATTAAATTGCCCGAAACGTGTTATTTATCAACATGTTGTTCGACGAAATTTGGACTTATTATCAAAACAAAGCCTCTTGATTTTAGAGTTATCCATCTTCATCCGCAATTTGGTCCGAGACCGTCGGCCCGTCGACTTTTTACTGGACCACTAATAAGTCTCGATGGTGAAAAATAATAGTTTTCAAAAATCTATATCTAATAACTCTGAGCTTTGATAGGTGGGTTCCGGCCTCGACTCGAATAAAATATATTTGACCCCCCGAATCCAATTAAATAGTAATTGAGGAGAATGCAACTATTAAGATAGTATACTATTAGATATCCATGTGAATTTATATGTGCATATTTTGTATTCATATTTATACACGTGTAAATATCTATATGTACACAGTTTACATATTATATTGATATAGTATATTATATAAATGTTATCATGTATGAACATGAAATTATGATGAATGTACTATATTTATTCATATATGTTCCACATTAATTTGTGGCTTTTCGCATTAAACTCATTCATTCATTCAGTGACAAGGTTCGCAAGTCCAAATTTGGGAGAAAAAAAACACCATCTATCATATTCCTCATAGATTCTCAAAATCGTTCACCTCAGTCACAATATCTTTCAAAATGTGTCTTATTGTCCTGAAATTTTCCTTTCTTTAGATAAATAATTCGATATATCAAACGAAGGGAAGTGGAGATATCGTACTGAAAACTTGCAAAATCTACTGAAATTTGGGAGTTTCCCTGTCCAGTAATGTCCTCAATAATTATAAACAAGACAGTTAATGACTGTTGAGACAATCACATAACCGTAAAGACTGAAAAGACTGGGTCTATGAAGACTACAACAGTCAATACTTACCAAATTAAAGGTACTCAATCCGATCAGACGGTCCCCATGTCATCAAGTTACAACAACAATATTTCTTCAAAATACGCTTTAGTTAACAGAATCGATTAATTATACAACACTATAATTATAACCGCTGTCAACTATGGTATAAAATTTTCCAAAACGTGTTATTTATCAACATGTTGTACAACGAAATATGGCCGTATTATCACTTGAATATCACGAAATATGGCCGTATTACCACTTGATTTTAGAGTTATCCATCTTCATCCGCAATTCTGTCCGAGACACGGTCGGTTTGGCGACTTCTTCTGTGTCACAAATAATTATATATTTTGAGAAATAACAAATTTCAAAAATCGATATCTGATCAATCTGAGCTTTGATGGTTTATCGACTCGAATCAAATATTTTTCACCCCCGAAGCCAAAGAAATAGTAATATGGGAGCGTCAATTCGGGTTATACATCTTTAAATACGAAAAATGTATGTAATTTTTTCTAAATTGTTGAATGTTCAATTCTAAGTGCTAGACCTCTGATGACCAATGGTCGCGAGAAGAAGTCGTTTTAAGAATTGCTATCGCGAGAAAGAGTTATGTCCCTGGCTCCGCCGACATTTAACCCGGTGATCCAATTTAAACACATTTGAATCCCAGTCACACAATTAAGGAACCCCCCATATCAAATATAAGCTAAATTGTCCTGGTAGATCTTGAGAAGATGTTGTTTTAAGAATGACTGTCGGGAAAATGTTTTGTCCATGTGTCAGAGTGCTAATTTTTGGACAATTATTACCGTGTTTATCTACATTGATTTTGCCGATATTTGTTTCTATAGTATTCGCGTTAGGTTCGTTTCTTTGTTAGATTAGGCTTTCTCGAAATTACAACATTTCTTTGTATTAATCAGCTGGCTATTCTTATGCAACTTCAAGGGTTAATTCTTGCCCAAGCATGTGCTCATTAATTACCATTCATCGCACGTATTCTACGCTTTACTTTTAATAATAACTTATTTGTCAAACTGCTAATGCCATTGTAGTGATCGGATATTTTATATGCAAATCTGTTAATCTAATCTCGCGTCGTTAATTCACACCTGTTCATGCTTTGTATATAAGAATTTGTAAAACTGTGATATGGCACTCAGCCTCAACAATCGATTTTCATCGAAGAATTAAAGAAAGGGTGAAGGGAACTGCACAATGCGTTCCGACCATCCTACCCGGCCTGCGGCCGGAAACTACACAGCAACATGATATGGCACTCTATGTTTTGGAATTCCAATATTCAGTCACGTTTCACCTATTACAACTGGAGGTCCAATTGTTTTGGTAAACTGGATTCCAACTATACCGGAATGTCCGTATATTTCTATTGTGTAAATAAATGCTAATTCCCCAGAAAGACTCAATCTTGATTCAACCCGAAATCAGCTCTATCAAACATGGTTCCGCCCATATTTGACAAGGTGACCTCATTTGAACAAATCTGAATCCTAGTCACCTAGCTATTATCCCCACCAAATATGACCCCATTCGGGTTTGCGGTTCTGGAAAATATGTTTTAATAATTACTATCCTCAACAAATTTATATGATCCGTATAATCTTGAGGGTCTGATAAGATGTTTTAAGAATTACAATGGAGCGAAAAATGTATGTCCCTGGCTCCGCCCTTATTTGTCCCCGTGATCCCATTTGAACAAATCTGAATTCCATTGTAAATATGATTTGAATAGGCCCGATGGTCCTTGAGAAGAAGTCGTTTTGAGTCACTATGGATGGAAAGAGTTATGGCCCTTACTTCGCACCTATTTGACCTGTATACACCTTTTGAACAAGTCTGAATGTGAGTCACCTAGGGAACATCCACATCAAATATGAACCAATTCAGTCTTATGGATCTGGTGCAAAGACAATTGTTGATGGATGGACGGACGGAATGACATCCTGGTAGATGGAAGGACACCCCGACAGACGGATAGAAAAATTCAATCCAGTATACCCCCATTTTTCTTTGCAAAATCAGAGTATAATGAGTTCACATGGTTACGTAGTGGTTAACTTTGACAAAATAATATTGGAACAACACATTTTATTTATTATTAGTCACACACACCAGTGCTATGTGCTTGTTTATATTCAAAACTCCAGTATGTCAGTTAAGATCACATCTCAATTGATGACATGTAAAATTTAGTTCTAGCTGGCTGACGCTAATTTCACTGAACTTTCTGGTGAGAGAGGGGAGGGATGGGATCTGGACCATAAGGGGGGGGGGGGTGATGGAAAGTGGAAGTTTAATGACTCTCATGCAGTTGTATCATTAAAGATTAAAGTTTCGTAACTCCGCAGAATGTTATAATATGGCCTTAGTTTTTTTGGTTGGAAATCTCCTATTTTTTTAGGAGATCAATCTTAACACATTTTTAAAAGAGTTATGTCCCTGACACCGCCCACATTTAACCCGGTGATCCAATTTGAATCCCAGTCACACAATTAAGGAACCCCCATACCAAATATAAGCTACATTGGCTGGGTAGATCTTGAGAAGATCGAGAACGATCGGGAAAGTTTTTTGTCCATGGCTCAGCCCATGTTTGACCTGGTGACCCCAATCGGACAAATTTGAATCCCAGTCACAAAAGGAACCTCCATGTCAAATATAAGCTAAATCGGCCTGATTGTTCCTGAGAAAAAGTCGTTTTTAGAATTACTCCGGCGGGGAAGAGCTATGTCCCTGGCTCCGCCCATTATCTCATTTGAACACATCTGAATGGGAGTCCCACAGTGAACATCTATACCAAATATGAACTGATTCGGTCTTATTGGTCTGGAGAAGATGTTTAAAGAATTCTTGACGGATGGACGGACGACGGTCGAGGAGTGATGACTCTGGCTCATTTTATTGGGGATTTGGGGATGGGGACATCCCCTACAATCCACTTTGGAAATTTTGGAAGGGACATGTAATTGTCGTACATTAAAGGTACTCAATCCGAACAGACGCTCCTAAATTACTATTTCTTTGGCTTCGGGGGTAAACAATATTTGATTCGAGTCGAGGAACCCACCCAGCAAAGCTCAGAGTGCTTAGATGTCGATGTTTAAAGTTTACGATTTCTATTGTTTGTGGGACAGAACTTACCGGTCAAACGGACGGTCTTGCAGATAAAGATGGATATTCCGCCCATTCCGAACCTGGACCGGCGATGAAGACTTATACCTTGTTTTATTTTATGCGTTGTGTGTATGTATCGTTATAAATATCATTTTGAGCGGTGAATTATTGTAAACTAGTGTCCTGGTTGGTGCTTGTATGGACTCCGGTTGCCTTAGTCTGTCATGTTCCGAGCCTAAACTACGGGCTCAACTCCAGGAAAAGGGTGCAATGCGATTCTGTTTACATAAGGTCGGTCTGGGCTCCTAAATCACCGGTGGTGCAATGCCCGCCTTTCACCCATGTGTGAGTGTCAGAACCCGTCGACATGGTTGTGTATTTGAGGCCAGACTGTGTTATTAAATAGTGTGTTTTCGGGTTTGGTGTGTTAGGTACTGTTTATGATTTTTTTTCTCTCCCACCCACCCTCCCCTGGACACGGGCACAGGTGAAAGTACGTATTTGCAATTTTTAATAGGCAGTTTTGTCAGGAGATAATTATTCGATGGCTTATACTACAGGTACGCCAAGCGTTTTCTACTCCGCCCGGGGACTGTCAACAACGCCACTGGAGCCATCGAAGGCGCAAGCCCACTAACCCATTTTTTTATATTCATGATATTGGCGTTAGGCCTAGTCCTGCTAGGTGGTCGGGTATGTGGACTGATTGAATTTGTGAAGTGTAATAATTTTCAATATCAATGGCTTATACTACGGGCACGACAAGCGTTTCCTTCTCGCCCGGTGGCCTTTAACCACACGCTCCGCCCATGATCTCATTTGAACAAATTTGAATGCGAGTCCCCCAGTGAACATCTACACCAAATATGAACTCATTCGATCTTACTGGAGAACGTATTTAAAGAATTGTTGACGGATGGACTCGACCACGGTCGAGGAGTGATAACTCTGGCTCATTTTATTGGGGATTTGGTGGTGGGGACCCGGTAAGAGTGGGAAGGGCAGTATGCTATCACCTACAACCCACTTTGGACATTTTGGAAAGGGCATGTAATGGTCGTACATTAAACACGAAATGATGAAACGGTGAAACAATGATAGCGATTTTTTTTTTATTTATTCTTTTTAGTTGGTTTTTCTGTTTGTGATGTTGTTATTGTGCCGCTATCCTCTTGAAGCTGTTGTCGTTGTTGTTCGGCTGCGTACTTTGCTCTTTCGTGTTTACATTCGGCGACCTCCGCCATCGCAAGGACGGTGTTGGCAGTCGATGGCTCTGTCGATAGTTGCCCGCGCCTGAGCTCTGCTGATGTTGTTGTGGTCGCTGGTTGAGATGGAGGACACCGGGTTGTGGTGGTATATCGGTGTACTTGGTGGTAGTGTGACCATATTCACACGAAGTCTGCGACAGGGACGGCCGGTGTGACACCGGCGTCCTTAATTGTCTCCGCTGGCTCCACAGGGACATCCGGGAAGGCTTCGGCATCCCTGTTACCACTGTTACACCAACGACAAGCGTTTCCTACTCCACCCGGTGGCCTTCAACCACACCGGAGCCATCTAGGACGTAAGCCATCTACCCTAGATTTTGGTGTTAGTCTTGTTAGGTGCATGGTCGATATTTCAGATGTTACCGTGTTGTGGGGTTAGTACGTATAGTGGCTTATTAACGCCACCGGTGTATACTGTTGGGCAAATATTAGAAACCTGTGGACCAGTGGGGACTTTATAAATAGATAATTGTTTTTTCCCGGTTATTTTGGGACGCGTTAAAGTTCTACTGCGACCCCGAGGCCGGTAAAAGCTGTAGTTGGAATGTCCAAGTTCGTGAAAGTTCTATTGACTATGGCGATGATTTGAGAAGCTTTATTGTTTTAGGATATTGTAGAAAGGCTAATCTGGCCGCGTCAAATTGAGCTATAGCGATGGGATATCTCGCAGGACAACACATTTCGGGTTTTCGTGGGGTGTGTATTCGCTGGAAGTCTTAAAGTTGCAGTGTGTAACTATTATGACCGCGTTAATTGCGTTCGATGTTTAGGTATGAACAATGGCTGGGCCGTGCACACTTGAAGATTTTATGGCGGGAACCCAACTTTTTATCCGCATTTAGAAGCTATGAAAAACCTGCAGTAATAAGCCATAGTTTTTTTGTAATAATTTGAAGGATTTGTTGTTTTAACGGAATTCTGAGGCGGTGAATTCATGTAACCAATATATTTTATATTATAATTTATATTTATGGCTAATAATATGATCTTGGTGGCGTTACCATTTCTGACTATGGTTTTCTTGTATATACTAGGGTGGGCTTTGGATTTTATTGATGGCTTGCTTATATAGCTATATATATATATATATATATATATATATATATATATATATACATGGTGACGTTCGCCAGCCTAGAACAATACTCGCCTAGAGTCCTTTTGGAAGCTACCTGTGGTTGATGTTTGGTGGGAATTACCTGTTTGGGGTGTTGCTCCGTGGGTAGCTGAAATGAAATTTTGATTATATAAATTATTAGACTTACCATCCGTTTGTCTGGATTGTGTTAGTAGCATGATCAACCTCGCGTTTTTATTACGTTCTTAAATGGACGGGCGACCTTTGTTGTAGGTTATAATTTAGAAATAACATTTATTATATGCCTGCCAATTAATACAATAGCCAGGGGGGGGGTCGGAAAAAAATTTCAGGCACGTATGGCATTTTTTCCCTTTCGATCATTTTTTGTACCCACCCACCCCCACCGCCAAATTTTTTTCCGTTTTCGGCAGTTTTTTCCGACCATTTTTTGACACCCCCCCTTTTAACACTAAAACAGAGATTTGCGGGGGAAAATTCACTGTAAACAGCTAGCTGTATATGAATTTCTGTGCATACTATTTATCATGGATGTTAACATGGACGTGTAAATAGGAATGAGTCATTTTGAGGTCATTCGGCCAAAAAAACATGGCTGCCAGCGGCCATCTTGGATTTCAAAATTTGCAACAAAATACAACTCGATAACTGCCTGCAGTCAGTTTACCAGTTAGAATTACATTATTTCTCTCATTCAAAGTGGTTTTGAAGCCCAACTCATTGCCAAAACACTAAAAAACAAGCAGGAATTTTTTTTTTTAGTTGCGGAAAAAAATGCTTGTTGGTGGCTTTGACCAACAGCCCACCCACCCCGGCATACGTGCCGGAAGATTTTTTTTCACCCCCCCCCCCCTGCAATAGCGGGAAATGAAACGTAACGTATGTATCTCTTTGGAGCCACAGTGAAATATGATTTCGTTGCTTCACTGTATACTGAGGTTCCGTTATTACGCCATACAGTGTTGTAAGCTGGTGTAGAGTTTTTCATATTCTGTGGTCGATCGATAATCCACTGGGCGACTGTATTATGGTTATTTCGTACTTGAGTATAAATCGTACCGATAGAGTCACGATAGTACGACAAAGATTAGCACATGTGTTTACGTCACCGGTGTAATTGTGGGGGCATGTTTCTATTATGAAGGTTCGCTATCCCGAAGGTCCGCTATTCCGAAGGTTCTCTATTCCGAAGGTTTTTGTTATTTTTAGGTTAATTCTATATTCTAAAGTATTGAGACTAATTTGAGAGGGTTCATTATCACAAAGATTTTTTTTATGGAGTGTGCGCTCACATCCGAACTGATCCTGCGCGCATACCGATACAGATACAGTAGGAAATAACTTAACTTAGAACATTAAATGTGATTTTGTTTTGTTTTCGCGGGTTTTCTTGAGATTTAATGTCATTACGTGGGCCCATACTTTTGAATTCTTGGCATATAATATGAATGTTGTGGTATATATGGACCCTCCCGCATAGGGACATGACACAGGTACAGTTGACTTAAGTGATGTTCTGTGTGGGCTCCAATTTGGAGTTCAATATTTTACTCTGGGCATATAATATGAATAGTGGGGGCATGTCTATATTCCGAAGGTTCACTATCCAGAATGTCCACTATTCCGAAATTTCTCTGAATGTTTGCTATTCCAAAGGTTCACCAATCAGAAGGTTCGTTATTCCGAAGGTTTTTGTTACTTTATGGTTAATTCTATATTCTAAAGTATTGGGATGGTTCATTATCACGAAGATTCTTTTTATGAAGGAAATAACTTAAAACATTAAGTGTGATTTTGTTTTGTTTTCGCGGGTTTTCTTGAGTTTAATGTCATTACGTATGACTTTATTTCTCATTATATATTCACGCCAAGCAGCCCACACAATTGCTATGTGTCCATGCGATTTAAAGACACGGTTGGCCTTGGCGGTGGGTATCCTGTGAAAATATACCGCCACAAACAGAAAGAACATCAAAATGTGGATAGACTTTGTCCGTATACAAATAAGAAACATCACATAAACAGTATGTTATGGTCATATGTTTGACCATTGTTATGTAAACAAAGGCGTAAAAAGTAACTTTTCTGGTGTTTGTTTATATTATGATGGTAAACATAAAGAGCGTTCTTTGTTGGTGAATACCTGATATGGAACTAATAAAGAGCGTTTATGCCATTTGTGTGTGATTAGCCAGTAGCATTGTGCTGTCTTCTGTAACACAATCAGTCTCTTGTTTAGGTAAAATATAGTAGGTCTCTATGATAACATGCTGTTTACGCGATGGTCATGGTATATATGAACGGAGCTGTATGCGTTTTACTGTTTTTCTGTTTACGGTGTTTGGAACAAAAATGAATATTTTCGACAATTAAGGCCGCACGTGTGCCTTTAATGTCATTACGTGTGACCTAATATCTCAATAATCTGAGGCAAGAGTACGCCTGCTAAAGGCGAATTATAACAGTGGGGCTATAACGCTCAATGAATACTGGGAGCTATAACAAACTGCGCAGGAGAATATCGCTGATTAGACGAGTATGAGATGAGCCCACTTAATTTTCGAGTCATTCATTTTTGTTATAGTATATACGGTTTTAATAACAATTTATGCCATAAAATTTGAATAAATTACTATAATTCATCACCATTTGAAACGCAGAATCCTTCTATCTCCTAGTTTGAAACACCTTTAAAATACCGCGACAAGTCGTGCGTCGTATATCTAGCAATTAGCAACTAACATGTCCTCTTTGGCTTTACATAGATTTCAACGTAATTTGATACTTATGGGTATTTGTGTCCGGGAAGTGTTTTGGACGGGTCAAATCGTGAGCCCGACCTGACCTTGACCTTTAAAACTGTCAATGCAAGGTCAATTTGGGTAAAACGGACAAATTTCGGCGAAATTTGATACCTAGGGTTACTTTTGTCCGGGGAGTGTTTTGAACGGGTCAAATCGTGACATCGGCGTGACCTTGACCTTCAATGTGGTCAATCAAAGGTCAAATCGGGTAAAACGGATGGATTTCGACGAAATTTGATACCTACGGATACTTTTGTCGGGGGAGTGTTTTGGACGGGTCAAATCATGACTCCGACCTTACCTTGACCTTCAAAATTGTTAATTAAAGGTCAAGTGGGGTAAAACTGACGGATTTCGGGGTACTTTTCTCCGAGTGGGGGTGTTTTGGACGGGTCAAATCATGACCCTGACCTGACCTTGACTTTCGAAATAGTCAATTGAAGGTCAAATGGCGCCTTTCGCCGGAAATCATATGGGAAACATCCCGGACGAAGTCGGCCCATCAGCTTGTGTAATAAAGAAGACAGTTTGAAGAAAGTAATGTATACAACACGAGAAACGGGAAAACTTGAAAAAAAGAAGTATGCAAATTTCCCACATAAAATTTGAAAGCTAGTTTATATAGAATAATTGTATTATAATTTATATTTATGGCTAATAATATGATATCGGTGGCGTTACCATTTTGACTATGGTTTTCTTGTATTCCACTGTAACCTGTCGGTGGTTTACGAGAGCGAACATTTGAAGACGCGCGTTATATAGTAAATTGTCTGCAAACTTATCAGTTATAACCCATAAGCTTATTCGAAACAAGAGTTATTGCTTATAATTTAATCCGTCATTCCACAGGGGAACCACCATAAGTAGAAGACAGTCTGAAGTAAACAAGCGAAAAACTTTCCAAAGAAAACCACACGCGCGTAAAGTTGAAACAGACACTCTTGACACTCAAGTTTCTTCAGAAATTAATTGGGCGTTTATGATTGGCTAGATGGTACTTATCACGCACTGTGCAACTGTGACCCGTGCACATGGGATTTATATTTCGACTGTGGCGACACAGATACTTGTTAGTTTCTATTCCGTGTTTCATTTCTGTGCACGAGTCTTGATGCTTTATCTCGGTAATTGTGCACTTATGATTGGTAGGAAGTATATTCCTCAAATTGCTGTACTCTTATTAATAAAAAGAATACCTACAGTTTTGTTTGAATACCTGAAACATCTCATTCGTGTCTGGACATTCATGCGCTATTTCGGTATTTAAAAACAAGATAGTCAATGACTGTGGGTAGCTCACAAGACTGTAAAGACTGAGAAGACTGGGACTCTGAAGACCATAAGAGTTAGTACTTGTAAAAATTACATTAAAAAAAGTACATGTAGTTCTAAACGATAAAATAGCTATAGGGTCTCCGTTAAGCAGTGCGGTGTCAACATTGAAATTTTCAACTGCACGCCCCTGATACCTCCCATCCATATAGCCTGTCTATCGCTTCCTAACTTAAGCAAACACACTCCCAAGTTCATAAAAATTCCTTTGCACATGTTGGAATTTTACAACTGATATCTTAAGCTTTCCCAACTGTTGCAAAGTTCCAACCTGACTTTCCCCCTTTTTTAATGGCTGGCCCCATTCAAACATATTTGAATCCAAACGCTCTGTGGACCCTACCCACCAAATGACAATCTAACCTATTTTAAAAATGTAACTCAGTCACATGAGGACCATTCATACTCTATATAGGCTAAATAGGCCTAATGACTCTTGAGTAGAAGACGTTTTAAGAATTACCATGGGGTCAAGCGTTATGTCCCTGGTCTAACCCCATATTTGACATGATGACCCTATTTTAACAAATCTGAATCCCAGTCACCTAAGGATCCTCCATACAAAATATAAGCTAAACAGGCTATGTGGTCAATAGACGTAGTGAGTGGCGGATAAAGTGGTATAACCACCATCTTGGTATAACCACTTATGAAAAAGATAGCACTTAATAGCTGGTTATCATACAAAATACCACTTAATATACCCAACCGTATGCACGGATGGACATCTGCTCCGACGACCCGACACATGAGGAGTGATGAATATAACTCCACCGGAGACTTCGTCTCACCCGAGCTAAATAGCAACAAAACAAGACAGTCAGTGACTGTGGGGTCACTCACCAGACTGCAAAGACTGATAAGACTGGGACTCTGGAGACCACAACAGTCAGAACTTTTCATAATCACTTTAAAAGAAATAGCTCTAAACAGGATATGTGGCTAGAGAGACTTCACGTATGTAGATTGGTGAAAATCCATCTTGAAATTACCAACTGTACACAACTGATCACCCCCTCCTCCTCCAGCTCAAATAGTCCCCTCCGACCGGGCTACAGACTCCCAAGTCTTAGGTTGGAATTTCACAACTGACACCTCAAACTTTCTCAATTGTTGGAAATTTCCAATCTCACAAGCGCCTTTTTCTAAAACATTTAGACATGTTTGAAGCCCAATTATCCATGGACCCAAAACACAATACATGTATGTCAGATTAATCAGTCAGGTGGTTCCAAGGTAGATGTTTTAATGAATTTGGTATTTCAATGATTTTATTAGCCACAAAAGTGTTAACTCCCCATAGCCCCGCCATTTCTTGACAGGTTGACCTCATTTTAACAAATCTGAATCTCAGTCACTAAAGGATCCTCCTGATTGCTCCATACTATATGTAAGCTAAATAGTCCAACCTCTCTTGAGAAGATATTTTAAGAATTACTACAGACATATAGTTATGTCCCTGGTCCCATCCTATTTAACATGGTGACCCCATCTGAATAAATTTGAATCCCAGACACCAAAGAACCCTTCATTTATATGATAAATATCAGTAAAATAGACCTGATGGTCCTTGTGAAGGAAGCATATTAAGAGGGAAACTGTCCTTCGTTTGGCCCCTATTTGACCAGGTGACCCCATTTAAAAAAAATCTGAATTGCAGTCAAGGAAGAACATTCCATGCTAAATAAGCCAACTAGTTCTTGCAAACATATTTTAAGAATTACTATGTAGTGAAATAGTTAAGTCTCTGGCTCTGCCCTTATATGACTTTGTGATCCCATTTTCACAAATCTGTCACCCAAGGTAATTTCATACCAAATATAAGCAAAATAGGCCATTTGATTCTTGCATAGAAGACACATCATGAATTACTATGGAGAGAAAGAGTAATGTAGCTGGCCTTGCGCCTACTTGACCTGGTGACCCTGATTGAACAAATCTGAATCACAATCACCAAAGAAGCAAGCCTGCAAATAGTGTGCCTATTCCTACAGTGTATGTGCCTGGCCTCACGCAATACAATGTATTATACATGTACAATCAAGCCTTGAAATAGTGTGATAGTGTGTCTGTCATTTACAGAATGAGGTCCCACAGAGGGTGACTTTAGTGATATTATCCTGCACAATGGGCTAGCATCACTAAATTCACCCTCTGGGGACCTCATTCTGCTAAGGCCCTCAACTGCTATGACAGACCTAGGATAAGATTGAAGTTCCCCAGTTGAAGTTGATGTTCACCCATTGGGCACCTCAATTGTGAATTTTATCTTCTGCAAATTAGGGGATATAGAAACTTCCAAGAAGGGAAATGTAACTAACAACAATGTTAATTTGATACTATATATACTTCCCAGAAGATGAGGCCTAAGCAGAATGAGGTATCCAGAGGGTGAATTTGGTGATGCTAGCCCACTGTGTGGGATAGCATCACTAAATTCACCCTCTGTGCACCTCATTCTGCAAATGACAGGCATGCTATTTGCCCTGTTGAACAATACAATAGGGAATAAATTACTTCTAGCAGATATCCAGGGAATATGTTTATAAAATGTCAGATTTCACTTGATTATATCAGTGATGTATATATGATTTACCTTCATGATTATATGTTGGCATACCACACATACAGTTAGAGCCAAAGTAAATGCCTCTTATTAATGATTCTCTGACCTCATTCTGCAAATGTCAGACACACTAAATTCAGACAGTTTGTTTAAAATTGCTAACAGTATGTTTATACAAGCTGTCAGTGACATATTATTCTAATCTAGATTAATGACCTGTGTTTCTCTCTGTCTATCCACAAAGAGATACCTGCAACTTTAATAGAACAGGTATTAAAGTTGGGAGCTGGAAATGATATCCGTTGGAAGGGATGTTGGTTGGGTGCAGGCCACTGCAGGGTGGGGATGGGTCTGGGCCATGTGGGAGGGGGATGGGTAATGGAATATTTCTGTAATTTCAGAAGATTAAAGATTAAAGTTTCATAACTCTGCAGATGTTATAATGGTGTAACTTTTTTTCATATTTTATAAAATGATTAAAAAATTAATTTTTTGTTTGTTAAATTGAGTATGGTGAATTTAACAATTTTTTTTTTAAAGTTATGTCACTGGCTCCGCCCACATTCGACCCAGTAACCTCATTTGAACATGTCTGAATAACAGTCCCCCAAGGACCCTTTGTACCAAATATGAACCCATTCGGCCCAATGAAATTTGAGAAGAAGTCGTAGTAAGAATTACAGAGTTATGGCCCTGGCTTCGCAACTATTTGACCCAGTGTCCTCATTTGAGCAAATCTGAATGAGAGTCACCTAGGGAACATCCACACCAAATATGAACCAATTCGGTCTGACGGTTCCAGAGGAGAAGATGTTCAAATAATTGTTGATGGACGGACGACGGACGAGGAGTGATGACTATAGCTCCACCTCACAAATATGCTTCTCCCAAAATATTGAACACTGATCAGCTTTGTTAAAATGACTAGGATAGAGACTAAACTTATCTTATTGGGAAGGTGATTGTAATTTGGTGAAAATTTTCTGCAAATAATTCCAAGACTCAACTAGATGATATAATAATTCCGAATACTGTAATATAATTACTAGTTTGACCCTATTTACACTCCATAGATTAAAGCTAAAGTTTGATGTTACTACCAATTCTGTTAAAGAGATAATAGTTGACCCATGACATTGTATGCAGCAAAGAAACAGGCTGTATCATTTATCGCCAGCCGACTTGATTACTGTAACACACTGTTGTTTCGCCACCCCGACTGTCAGATCACTATATCAGACTGCAGCATCTCCAAAACACTGCTGCCAAAATCGCGCTTCGCCAAAAGAAAGGAAGTTCCGCTGTGACTATGTGCTACATTGGTTGCCGATCGTGGACAGAATATTGTTCAAAATTGCCACATTTGCTTTCCGTCATATGAAGGATGTAAACTCACTTCTAGACTACTTTATAGAACTGATCTATCCTTACATTCCTGGTCATAACCTTCATTCTTAGGATGAAGTTTGATCACACCGCAGGGGTCAAACCTTTTTACGGAAGGTGATAGAGCTTTTCGCGTTTCCCTGTCCCTATCTCTGGAATGGCCTCCCGGACTTGGAGTCTTTACACAGTACAGGATCTTTGACGCCTGTTGCAACGATGATACCCTAACGAGAGGTCGATCACGATGTTTAACCCATACCTTGGCGATAGCCAGGGGTGGCGCCAGTGGGGGGCACGGGGGAGCTCTAGCCCCCTCGTCGGGGAGGACTTGTCGGAGATTTTCTATATGTAAGTCGGTTATGTGTATAAGATGAAGTAATCATGTACAGACTGTCCATGTGGGAAAGTGTCAGAGAGAGAACATACAGCGGAAAATATCCCACACAAAATATTCATGGCACATGTTCCCATTAAATCCGGGGGTATTCCCCTGTATTGTTACACCATCAGCGTTTTAGACTTTTAGTGGTAATGAAAATCTATTGAAACATGTGTGCTTTATCATTGCTGGTTACTCTGGCATTCGTCACAAAGGCCACATTGGTCTATAGAACCATTGAGTACCTACAGTATGGCCACATGTTAGCTATATCCCCGACAGTGAAACACCATGCTGGCACTTGCAACTAATGAAATTTTCTGGTGCCACCGCTGGCGATAGCGATTAGCTATTTTTATAAATCCTTACACCAACCTTTTCATGAGTGCAAAAGTTTCAACAATTCACACTTTATATAGTGATCATGTGAAAAATATTTAGTTATCACATTGTGTCAACAGGATTGGTGGAGGATGTTAATATTTTTAAGCAAATAAACCAAATGACCCTCACTATGCAGGTTAGGGGTGTGTTATCATAAACTATGCCAAGAACTATAAACATAATCAATGGAAATATTTGAGTTATCAAATCGGATAGTATGGGGTTAATCTTACCCAAACAGAAAACAGTACTGGACCAGAGAGTCATCAATCACAGTTTGGTGTTGATCAGATGAAAAATGTTTGAGTCATAGCAGGTTGGGTAAATTCTATATAAACATAAGAGTGAAAAGGGTTAATTAAACAATACCAAAAACCATACAGATGAAGAACATGCTAAGAAAAACCTAGGTAAGAAATATGAGGCAGATCAGAAGAAATATGTTCAACTTATTGCATTGGATAGCATGTGTGTGAAAGGTTAATTATTTTCTAAACCGATCAATACCAAAAACTGTACAGGTGAGGGGTGTGTCTTCATAAATCTACATATCAAATATGAACACAATCGGACAAAAAATACTTTGGTTATAGCATCGGATTTTTTTAATTTTTATTTTCGAAAAAGGGTCATAACTCCCTTAAAATAAATCAGATCAACCCCATATTCGAACTCTATGGGTATTTTGGGTTGAGAAACTCACATACCAAATTTTTTTCCAATCAGATAAAAAACAGATAATGTTTAAGTCGAAAAAGGGCCATAACTCTGTCAAAAAAAGTCGGATGAAACCCATATTTGAACTCGATCTGTATTTTGGCCTGAGAAACCCATATACAACATTTGGTTCCGATTGGATAGAAAATGTTTGAGTTATCGCATTATGCGTCTATGGACGGACAGACAGACAAACCACGAGTGGTCAATCCAGACGTCGACAATATGTGTACCATACTATGGTATGGGTACACATAAAAACACACAAATGCTTGTTCTACGGATATCCAATGTCTAAGCCTATTTGTTGTGTATTTCATGTTTTTATGCATATTTTCCTGTTAACCGCTTTATAGTGCGTCCTGTGGATCAGTGCTATATAAGAACTATTATTATTATTACTATTAAATGCCTAATGGAGCGTGCCTGATATTAAATGCCTAATGGAGTGTGCCTGGGCAATGCTGATATTAAATGCCTAATGGAGTGTGCCTGGGCAATGTTTTCACTGACAATGATAGACCAAGTTCTCTCGGTCCACAACAGCTTGTGATATCGGTTGGGTTGCTACTGTTTTGGGCCGAGTCCTCTCCCGTTAGTCTTCCATAACAGGCGTTCATGAAAAGACGTACATTTACACATGAAGCTCAGGCATTCACATAAACCTCTGAATGTGATTAATCATCTGACATGTCTGCGATTAATCTGTCTTCATAATGATATATTTACACACTAAGTGTTGTCATCACTAAATCCAGCATTCTGATTGGTCGGCGCCCACGTGGCTAGCTGCAGTTATTTCTCGGTGAATGCGCAACGCATCATAACACCAAGCTCATAACACCATCGATACGTCATTGGGTTTGGAAAGACGAACGCGTAATGTTTTGGGCGCATTTGGACTCGCGCAGGATTGACTTAATACATCATCGGGTTTCAATATGAAGAGAAATTGTACTTATTAACTTTTGCCAAGGGTGCTATTGGGTATTTTGGGCTGATCTTGTCGCGATAAACTTTTCGATTTAAATACATTTACAAAAGTGGCTTTTTCGCTAAATGTATATAAATATAAGGATTAACTGTCATGTGGACTATTTTTATGGAGATGTAACCGTGAGGTAAGTGGTCATAACTTGTATGTAAAACCCTTCGGGTTTTACACAAGTTATGTCCACTTACCTCACGGTTACATCTCCATAAAAACAGTCCACATGACAGTTAATCCTTATATATCATTTACAGTGATAGAAAGATATACATTTGTTTAATATATAGTTTCCATACTTTTTCTGATATCGTGACAAATCAGTATTCTCTGAAAAACAAGTCTTTGTTTACTTATAAATCTTATTGCTTTGGTATTCAAGGGATCTCTGATATACGTATGTTTGATATCACCATGCTTAGGAAAGGCTGCCCTCGTTGTCCATATGTACAAAGTGTTCATTTGACCTAATCCAATGAATACAAGCAAGATAACTCCTGCACACGATTCAGGGTGTAAAGACTGTTATAGACGTGTAACGGGACCGGGACTTGGTCCAAAACATCAACAACCCAACCGATATCCCAAGTTGTTGTGGACCATGAAGACCTGGTCCATGACAATGACTGCGCTGCTATTAAAGATACACAATCTGAATTAACGCTCCTAAATTACTATTTCTTTGGTTTCGGGATAAAAAATATATTATTCAAGTTGAGGAACCCACTAATCAAAGCTCAAGAGTTATCAGATATCGTTATTTGAAATCTGTTATTTGTCACCGCCTGGAATATTTAGTGGCCTAGAAAATATTCGACAAGCCGATCGACATACTCTCGATACCAAATTCCGTTCACAAAATGTTGATATATAACATGTTTTGAAAAATTTTATACTAGAGTTGACAGTGGTTAACACAATTGTTTTGGTAATTAATCAATTATGATGACTAAAGATTCTTTTGAAGAAATGTTGTTGTTGGAATCTGGTGATACGGGGACCATCAATTCGGATTGTGTACCTTTAAAAGCATAATGGAGTATGCCTGGGAAATGGTTGCACTGGTAACTTGATGTTTCAGTCTTGAGTGAACCGACCAATTAGGCTGAATTAGGGGCAAATAAATGAAAATTCTACAAACTTGTTAGTGTTGTATCTATTTTATTTGGCTTTTATACTGTGGAGTACTGTGTGGTAGAAAACGGTCACAAATGCACCAAAGTCTGAGAAAATATAACATTCTATGATTTTACTAGACTAAACTATTTCACATTACGTCTCATATAAATATGGCTGATGTATATTACACAGATAATTGTGCCACTCATCCTGCCTAAAATTTATGGATACTGTACGGACATCAACAATGCTTAAGCAGATAAATGGACAGATTTCGACCAATCATACACCGGATTCTCACAGATCGGCGGCCTACCCATCTCGTCCAGCAGAATTAGCACTAAAGAGAATGACCACTTGCAAATTTGTTCCTTGGTGATTAGAATTTCTACCATAATGCCGCCATATCATTTTAATCAAGAGCTCAGTCTGAACATGAACATTTTCCTCGATCTTAATACCTGTATTTAAATTAAAGATTGATGTTCAGAACAGATACTGATTTTAATTATTTGTCACTGAAGATCCCTTGCTAAACCAGATTGTTTTGGGAAATAGAAATCAATAGACAGCAATAAGACAAAGATCAGCAGGTTTTAAACAAACTAGTATTTAAATACCAACATATTTTTTCATAGAGATAATGAAAGCAAGGAAACAGTCAATCAAACATTGAATATCATGACTTTGAGCCCAACATCATTGATGTGTTTGAAATGCTGACTGGCATCTATAATCTGAATGGTTGAAAAGGAAATATGCAGGGCTGTTATAGGGGAGTGGACGAGATAGGTAACCAATGAGTCCAATAAAACAATTGCTAATAAAAGCAGATTCATACACAGTACCTCATCATACTAAAACACTCATGAAACAACTGATTGTCAGAGACAATATGCAAAAAAGAACTAACAAACAAAAAAACTATGTCATAACTGGCTCTCAGTGAAATAGGCTGAGCCATTCAACTCACACGAGTATCTCACTCATCTCTTATGTGAGTTAGCCATGCAACTCACATGAGTAACTCACTCATCTCTTATGTGAGCTAGCCATGCAACTCACACGAGTATCTCACTCATCTCTTATGTGAGTTAGCCATGCAACTCACATGAGTATCTCACTCATTTCTTATGTGAGTTAAACATATCACATAAAAAATATTTTGATATAAAATCAGTGAAGATTACAAGTATGAAATGCATATATATAAATTTGGCAGAAGACTAGTTTCCTACATTTCAGAGTTTGGCACCATCACAAATGATGGTTGTACCACCCTCCAATGGCATGTCCACACTTTCTGGAACATACACATATCTGTAACTCATAAAGTTATTCATATCTGTAGACCAATAGTTTGCTCCCAAATAATATGAATTCAATAAAAAGCATAAATAGATCCTTGCATTCAAGATATATCAACAGTGAGAGATGAACAAAATCAACGCTCTGTTGGCACGGCATAAACATAATGTACAAATTTGCGTATCTCCTCTGATGACTTAAATTGGCAGGGCCAGGGAATATATGTTTATGTATATAGAGAGTAGTTGAGCGTGAAGCGCCTGGCGATGGTTGAAAAGATCGAGTGATCGTCTCCTTCACTCTGTTTATGTATAGGAAGCTGCCGCCTTTTATAGTGAATGCAATCATATACAATGCTTGTTTGGGGGTGCCGATATAAAAGCCTATATAGGTATTTGTGGTGGTATATTAGTTGATACAAACACATGAAAAATTATCTATAAAAAGAGAGACATCATTGCAAAATACCTGGTCTTTGTTTTTACATTGATATCGCATAAATTGTGATAATAATGACTGATTATTATTTTTGTAACAATTGACCTAAACTCTTATATCTTCTGGACAATTTTTATTTATTTTTTGTAAATCACCAGGTTCTCTTAATTTTGGTGATATATATATGACTGATTTTAAATAGAAAGTCTACTTTTTTGTCATGTTCTGTGTTTGAGGTTGTAATAAAATATATAAACCCTTTCATGCGCTTCCTGAAATTTTGCAAAAACCCTGTGCCAATGCATTCTCTTATTTTTGCAAGTCTCCCATATGGAGTCTCGCCTATAGAAGAGAATGCATTGGCCTAACAATATTTACCTTGACCTTGTAAGCCAGTGCATTCTCTAACATATGAGAAGCTCCCTATGGGAGACTCACATATATAAGAGAATGCACTGGCACAGGATCGTTAATACGGCACAGCTCCCATCATGAAAGGGTTAATATTAATAGCCCATGACAAATGTCTCTATAGGCTTCAAAACTGATGATAGATACAAAGTTGTTTCACTCTCAAACATGGACAACCTCCCTTACGCAAACAAATATATATGATGTAATATTTTCTGTGAAAAACCTTTGGTGAACAAATGACACAGTGTAGATTCATGATTTGAATGTATCAAAGATGTTCTAGAAAGCGAACTGCTCTGATTTATTTCTATTCATATCATATATGGCAGTGTTTCTTAACCCTTTCATGATGGGAGTTGCGCTGATGCAGCATTAAAGATCCTTTGCCAGTGCATTCTCTTATATATGGGAATCTCCCATAGGGAGCCTTGCATATATATAAGAGAATGCATTGTAAGAGTTTTTCAGGTAGCTCCAGTCATGAAAGCGTTAATTTCATAAAGACTACTGTCTCAATGATTGGAAGAATACTTAACAAACATCAGACAAATAACTAACATAAGCAATCGTGACATAATTTTGGTGACGCGACTAACATTTAAAACAAAATAGTAACAGCATTATTTACAAGGCCCCCATGTGCAGCATTAGAGGATGTATTTAGTCACATAACATTGCCAACAGAGAACTGTGACCATCTAACGTCATATGATGAATGTTTGCAGATATCAGCTAATAAAAATACTGATCAAATTTTATCTATGGACAAGAAAGTTCCAACCTACAGTAAATTTAATCATATTAAACCTAAAATGACAATTTCAACAACCTATATAAAAGGTAGGTGACCCTGTTTTGTGACTAACATTTTTCCCCACTAGATGCAGCATAAAATATTTATAACCAGGCATCAACTCATGCATGTGACCATTACCTCCTTATAAACAGAGTGACTGGTCAACCAGCAATCTAATCTATACACAAAGAATGGAGCAACAGTCACAAATATCAACATATATATGTAGCGGGACCTATTCACGATAACCTGCTTGATTAAAATATAGAGCTGATGATGCATCACTTCACACGTGTATACATTTACATGTACATGTAGTTCAATGTCATACCAGTAATAATTTCTAAATTTAGTCCTGATATATAAGTTATGATTAAGTAAATGAAAGAAAATGCAGCTTGATGGGCTGATAAAATCAGTTTACATGAGAGAATGCACAATATTTAGGTTTTCTCACTGCTACAGAGGACATGCAGTTTTAACATGTGTTTTAATAAGGCTCTTCAAACTGTAATGAAATGTATTATAATGAATGTGGACGAAGTTTATTTACAAGGTGATTTTTTTTACAATTGATGGTGCAGAAGGGATTCTATATCAGCAGAAAATATATTTTAATGTATAGATCCTTCTCATTTGCATGTATAATGTACTGTGGAATCTATGAACATTCTTGTCAGATACCTTTACCGATATTTAAAAGGTTGAAAATATCAAGAGTCAACGACTGTTGAGTCGCTCACCTGATTATAGACTGATAAAAGCCTCGGAAGACCAAAACTGTCAGTACTTGTCAGTGATACCATGTTCCCCAAATGTAGTGACAACAAATTTTAGGGAAGGTCAATCAGTTTAATGAGTCTCCGTGATTTCATTAAAGATAGGTCCCCAACTCTCAAGTCATCCAAGGACCCATCCACACCAAATATAATCCAAATAGGCCTGAAGGTTCTTGAGAAGATGTTTTAAGAATTATTATAAAAGGTCCCTGACACCACCCCTATTTGACCTGGTAATCTCATTTGAAGATATCTGAATCCCAGATACCTTGGGACCATCCACACCATATATGAATCCATTCGGTCTTATGGTTCTGGAGAAGAAGAATTGTTAATGGACGGATGGATGGAGGGATGTATGGATGGACGGACAGGTCAGACGGATGGATGACAAATGGGGAGTGACTATGGCTCCACTGGAGACTTCGTCTGAGGAGAGCTTAAAAAGCTTTTTAGATGTGCTGTTATTTTCAGTGAAATATTATATTCCAAATAAATCAGCTGAATAAATAAGCACATTTAGCCAAACAACATTAGCAAAAGGTATTTGAATAGCATATTACCTTAAGGTGTGTGTAATAAATGCAGAATGACATTGATTTTTAAACAAGTTGACATTACCCTTTAATATGCTTTAATTGTCATGATGCAAGGTATGATTTGAACCTTTTCTTGTCATATCATCTTATCATTGCATGTGATAGCTTCAGCTCATTTACTGTTTATATCTGGATGTATAAGTGAAAAGTACAAAGTATTTCTGGGTATTAAAATTATCAAAACAGGTATCAGTGGTGTAAACTTAGCCAGTATGACTGTTGCTCCATTCTTCAGTCTATTTACATTATAAATAAATAAAAAGCTAGAAATATGATAAATATATAAAACAATCAAATGTCTATAAATAGTATGCCAACACTTAGCAACAATTTACATCAAATAATATCACAATATGCGCAGTCACTTCAAAGCTGCTTTATAATTGTAGTAGCAAAATTGTAACAAACAAAAAAGGTAACGGCACGTCATAAAGAATTGTACTGACATCCAATGGCCCTGGAGGACAGAAATATTGTATTATAAACCAGTTTGAATAAATTTTATACAGCCCTGATTATTGATATTAAGGCAATGTATTGTGTAAATACATTTATCAGCTGATGTGGCCATTTATATGTGAGATTATTTTACTCAACATTCATAAACATACTTCCATATTACAGCTGAATGATGCTGAAGTGTCAAACATCAGAAATTAGATATTTCTGTCATTGCGTTAAAAAAAGAAAATCACACATTTTCATAGATTTCAAAGTCTTGGGGAAAATAAGCTTTTTATCTTGATGTCAATAGTAACAAAGTAAACAATTTATTTGTTAGATGTTACAAACTGGTTGTTATTTTAATATTCTTCAATTGAAAGTGACACCAAATAAGTTATGGTAATATCACAATTCTAAACAGAGCTTAAAACATGGCTATGATGTCACTTCTTGTTCATCGCATCCAGTTTAAAGAATAATGGATGGTTATTGTCAAGATCATACATTATTTTACAAACACTGATCCATTATTTGTTTAACAGATGCTCAATTATCCAATTTAATGAACAGTTATTTCACTGTGAACGATTTAATTTTATATGACTTGCATGTATGATAGCATAATATACGCATCTAGCTATCTGGACAACAATTGGAAAAGCAATGGGGTACTGCCAGTCATTAAGTTGACAATGTGTGAAGATGTCACTCCATCCATGTAGCCAATAAGCAGATGGATAGGGTCGATCACATCGTATAAATCAGGTACTTGACCTTATTTCATGTTAATCCATTCTGATCAGAAGTGACGCTCTGGACTCGACCATGTCTTAAGTCGGATAATAGCTTCATATTGTACATTATTCCAGCAAATGGAACGATCTCGCCCTGTGGCCTCATTCGATCCATTCGCTGAAATAATATACATATTTCAGCCATTATCCTGTACTTAAACCAAAACAAAAGATAACTGGATTTATATATGCCATTAGCCTGCTATGAGCCTATCTCCATCCTATCAATAATGACATATCCCCATGTACATTCAAATGAAAGCTGAATTCATTTGAGTAAAGCTCGAGTTATATGACTGATATGGTAATGGACATGCCAGACATGAAATACATATATGATTGTGTTCAAATTGTATGCTTTTCCTCAAGAAATTTGACAATTAAAATCATGATGATGATATGATCACTCAATGAGCTACATGTATTATGACTGATGATTTAGAGTGAGAATGAATGATGATATGATCACTCAATGAGCTACATGTATAATGACTGATGATTTAGAGTGAGAATGAATGACGATGTCCAGATTTCTAATGAATGAACTGAGCACTTAATGGAACTATGAATGAAGTAATGATAAGATTGATGTATGGCACAGAATACTGATTCGAATGCGACTGCTGATCGCTGAGGCAACAAATATCACAATGTTATAATAGCTTCCATGATGAGCACAAACTAGCTGTGGTAGCCATTCATATGTACATAGGTTGTCAGGTAGCCATTTGTATGGTTACTGTGATAACCTTGGTCTTTCTGTAAAACATTCTGTAGTCGGACCTGTAATGAATATAAGTTTGATATAATGAATTTTACATGCTTGCCGTTACTATTAAAAGTAGAATCTTGTTAAATGTATTTCTCAGTAGAATACAATAGTTTGGAAACTCCCGAAGTCTACATCTACAGATTGTCATATTGACTTCGAAAACAACATAAGTTTAGAATGTAATTTTCTGTTATTCAAGTAACTATTAAAGTGGAATCTTAACATGAAGCCCATAACAATTTGTCCTCAATTGCACAATTTGCTGGAAATCACCCTGCATTTCTATTAATTGCAGAGATTGCAATTAAGTAACTATTAAAGTGGAACTCAGTTTTCGAAATTTTAATATGAACCCATAACAATTTGTCTTCAATTGTACACTTTGGTAGATAACACCCTTAACTTCTATTGATTACAGAGATTAAAACATATGACCATATTAATTTATTCAAGATTTATGTCATACCAAGCCAGAGTTATATTTACTAAATTGTGACAACATAGGCAGGATAAATTCCTTCCCACAGATGAAGTTACGAAACATGTGCTAGGACCACATGGCTCAATAGAGCTAACATCACAAGCCATGGCAAAGACAGAGAAATCTTAGTTGCTATAAAGTGGATATAGGGTTCTGTTTCTTTTCTCAAGTTTTGGCAGAAACGATGTCACTATTTAATAGCTGCACCACATGTAGGACATTTGCTGTGTTATAATAAAAAATTCACTATTCTCATAGAAATAGTGGTTAATTAAATCAATTGCAAATTTATTTCTTAATGAGACTTCTGAAATAATAGTAAAAATTTAACCTGACATAAAATAATCTATTATATCAACATTGCATTTGAATAAGATTAATTTGACTAATGTCATTGAATAGGATAAGTAAGGCTTCAGCTTAAAATATGGATATAGAGACAGCTACAATGCATCTAGTGGAATTGAAAGTGATAAAGTTTAATTAATATAAAGGAATACAATCTGATGCCACTGTCAAAAAGCATTTATGTTGGAAAAGCGGAAAATATCTGAAAATCTTTGTGTGCAACTCCAAATGGTGTAATAGTTACTGGTTTAATGCAAAAAAACTCCTATATATCAGATCATATGGCACTTTTGTATACAGTAATGCTCTAAATAATCGACTCCTTAACACAGCAGAATTATGGGTAATATTTCAGGATTTAGTCGGAAATATGGCTTGTTGCCATTCATCGGAAAGCTCTCAGGATAATTCTGCTGCAGTTAAGGAGTCAATTATTTAGGGCATTACTGTATTTAAAGTAATTTCAATATGACACATAGAGATCTAAATGCTTTCCCAGTTTCATCTTCTCAACATTTAGCAAAAATATACTTTTTATATAATTGATTGGCAGATATTCATGGTCTATTATTTACTTCTTCTTTAACATTTAAAATATATATGTTCAAACTTGTACTTATTTTCAATTTATCTAGAAGAGCATGAGCAATAGAGGTTACCATTACATAGAAATATTCAAAACTACAGGAATCAGCAGTTATACAGAAAAAGGATGATTAGTTCAATGTCCAATGCCACAGAGCAATAATTTAGTCAATTTGTTTTCAGTTTCAAGTCTACATTGATTGATTCTGTTTAGAAAGCTTCCCTCTAATTGAAGTTTTGACAGACAATTTTACTTAAGCTATATTTTTAATTTTGTAAAATTTCATATCGAAGGAATACATCAAAATATTTGGAATTGGAGTAATTCTATAATCTTGTTTTTAAAGCTCTTTTCAAATGGGAGTGGACATTGAATTCTATGTAAATGTAGCAATAATTACAAATGGTTGAGGTGTGATGAGGAAAAGGTGAAATGAAGACTACAGTGTGAGAGTCACTATGGTAATCTGGTGCAGCTACGGTGATGATAAACACTGCTACGGTCATGGTGAATATGTCACTATAGTGTGAGGGCATATAACAAAGCATGGTACAACAGCGAAGCAGTCTCCATGGCCATGCCTAGATTTCCACAGTCCTTTGATCAGGAATGTAGGAATTCTGGGATATTTTAGTATTGAAGCGGTCGCAGTCAGATATACCATGAGAAGCACCATTATGAACATTGTTCTGTGTCTGTCCAGCCTTATAGTTGGCAACTGAAGATGAACCCTGCGAACTATTTGATGACTGGTTGCTCGTTTCCGAGGCTGGAGGGGACATTTTCGACGGACCATTCACAGTCGTCGGTATGTTCATTTGTGTCGACACAGGAACACGATTGTTAGCATTGTTAAAAGTATATTGCACTGATGTTGGCGTCAGGGTCTGGTTGGGCACATAGCCATGTGGTGCGTAAGGATTGTTGGTGATGTGGGGAGGAGGATAAAATGGAGGCGGAGCTGACAAGACATTAGGTGGATCGGAAGCGTTACTGCTACCAGTTAGACCAGTTACCGCTGTTACGTTACTGGGTCCTGTACTACTGTGGTGACTAGGTTGGCTTTGTGAGCTCTGGTGCGTACTACTTGAGTGTGCAGATTGAGCCTGAGCAAAAGCCCACTGAGGGTTCTGCTGGGCAATTACCTCAGCCTTCCAAGCTCTCAGGCGGGCGTGAACTTCCCGGAAAGGTGGTCGTCTCGCAGGATTTTCATGCCAACATTCTACCATAAGACCATAAATTCTGTCAGGACAGTCATCAGGACGTGGCAGAAACCTCCTCGAGCGAATCATATCTATAACTTCCTGGTTAGAGAAGCCATAATAAGGTTGCAATCCATAGCTGAATATCTCCCATAATACAATTCCAAATGACCACACATCACTCTCAGTTGTGAACTTGCCGTACATAATGGATTCCGGAGGCATCCAGCGCACAGGGAGCAGGGATTTGCTCTGAACGCGATAATAGTCTGAAGAGTAAATATCACGTGATAGGCCAAAATCGGAGATCTTCACAGTCAGCTGTTCTCCAACTAAAACGTTACGAGCTGCTAAATCTCGATGCACAAAATGATGACTAGCAAGGTACTCCATTCCAGCAGCGATTTGTGTTGATATGTAGATCATTTCTGGGTATTCAAGAATTCGTCCAACCATACCATCTTCCTCACTAGCTGACATGTCAGAATTCGGAGAATGCATCAGTAGGTACTCATGAAGATCACCTTGAGTCATATATTCGAAAAGCATACACATGGGTTCTTGTCTCATTGAAACTCCCACAAGGCACACAATATTGGTATGTCTCATTTCAGACATAAGATCCACTTCCCGTCGGAAATCATTCTGCACTTTGGGTGACGCATTTTCCTTTAGGGTTTTGATTGCAACCTTGGTGACAGTGTTGTCCCCAAAGTATCCAAGAAGCTCTCCTTTATAAACTTTCCCGAATGCGCCTTCCCCTAAATCTTGCAGAAAGCGTATGTTCGATATAGGAAACTCGCGAGCACGTGTCTGAGGCTTTGCATTGAGTGGTGCCATTTCCAGAGGATTTCCTGGTTTATTGTATTTTGTGTTTGAAACAGTTTTGGTTGCTGGAGCACTATTGCGACTTCGTTGACAGAAACAGACTATAGCCAGTAGCAAGGCAAGTGCAAGTGGAATGACAATTCCAGGTACGAGAATGAACATCAGCTTATTGGATTCACCAGTCGCTGCAGCTGAAATAGAGTGAAAATTAAATTATATGTATTGAAAGGTGGAAAATAGTCAGGAATTTTCATTCATACCTAAAGGACACTCTACAATCCATATCTGACAAACTCTTACAAAATTATAATGCCATGAGAAGCAGTAACACATTTGGGGATGCTGGCTGCTTACAGGGGATCACATTAAAATTAGTTCATCATATGTCTAAGCTACCTTACTTTATCTCCAAAATAATATGGCTGACATTTGCACATAATAAACAATTCCTAATATACCTGTTATTTTACATGCAAAGTATATAAAAAAAATGCCAGATCAACTCTTATCATACAGGTAATACAGAGCATATAGTTAATTTTGATTACATTATGTACATATATCAGCAACATCTGAGTTTCAGCCAGCTGCTATGAGAACTATTTTTCGGTCATCAAATGTTCTAATTTAACACACGGAAGGGAGTGATAGTTTATTTAGAAGTTAGGAACAAGACCCAAAATCTAATCCAATAAGTCACGCAAATGATGCATAACAAGTCAGATGCAATCATGGCTGCACAGTTGTAACTTCCTTTTTTTACACAATTATAGGGGCGGGAAGCAGATAGTGTGATCTGAGCTATTTATTTATTGATCTGTTGTGGCAGTGATAATACCCCTGAGGACATTGATTTGACAGAACCTGTGCCTGAGTAAAACATCTAAAATTAAGTCTTCTGGAGTCGACAAAGCTTTGTTATAAATAATCCAATTGTTCTCATGGATAAATCATACTGGAATTCCAATAAGCTGTCAGATCTGACTGAGTTAAGGACAGCAATATAAACCAACAATTCTTGAGCTGGAGATATTTTACTGTAGAAACGTGAAGCCACCACAACACAAGGGGTCCTACCAGCCCATGGACTATAGTAACCTGACCCCTCCAGCCTTACATTTTCAATTTTTCATTCTATTTCAAACCAACATTTTGATGTGGAAACAAATCAGATGTAACAACCATTAATGTTTTAGAGGCAATTATAAATTTATGCTGCAGTGTAGTGTGATTCTGTGAAAAACACAATATCAAGAATTAACTTAAGAAATAGATGCTGACATTTTTGCTATTCCATATCAAACTGTTGAAATTAATGTCAGGTTGATAGAGTTAAATAACGGCAGTATTTTCATAAAATAGCAGCTTTTGATTCAATTTTGATTATATTTATGTAAGTTCGCATTTAGGACAATTGTCACATGAACATAGGCCTGCCATGTGGAATATCATCATACTCACCACATTCGGGGACGCTACATAGTTCACGTTGAACAGTCTTATTCATTGTGAAACACCATGGTCCCTTATCAATACCACCAGGATTACGACAATAATTGTGATCACCTAAAAAGGAGAACAGTGTATTTCTATCAGTCAATACAGCTACATAATTTTGCAAGCAAATGATGTAAATACACAGGCATGTAACAAACTCTTATATAGTTCAACAGTCTTCAAATGCCAAGCTATGAATATAGCAAGTGATGTTTGCCATCTCTATATTCTCTATATTCAAGAATTCCTTTTGTACAAGTACAGCAATACCCTAAATAATAGAATCTTTAACCACAGCAGAATTGTGGGTAATTTTTCAGGATTTAGTCGGAAATATGGATTGTTGTCATTCATTGGAAAGCTCTCAGTGAGAGCTTTCCAATGAATGGCATCAAGCCATATTTCCTACTAAATCCTGAAAAATTACAAATAATTCTGCTGTGGTTAAGGAGTCGATTATTTAGGGCATTGCTGTATAAAGTTATATCATTTTGGAAGCAAATACTTATCAAATATCAAGTTGAATTTTAACTGTACATGTATTGTCAACAGCTGATGTCAAGTTACTTTCAGACATCATGCTTCCAGTGCTAAGGGAGCATGTCAAAACCTCCTTCGCATATGCGAAAATAATGTCGATAATGCCGAAAAACTTTCGACGTAATCTGACGTAATTGTGCAAAAATGAAATGTCGAAAATGACGAAAAATAATGCGATAATGTCGAAAAGCGACTGGCCATTAAAACGCTATAACGTCGAAACCACAACAGGCTAAACATTTTAGTAAAATGTCGAAACTTTCGACAACGCAAAAGTCGCGACGTCGAAACATTTATCGATATTCGCAAACAACGAAAAGTTAAAACATCGATGCAATGTTGTTACACTTCATAAATTTGCGCATTTATTTTTGCTTCTGCGAAATCAGATGCCAGCTGAATTTTTATTGGCTGAACTGTGTGAAGGAAAATAAAGTTCAGCCAAAGGCCATACAAACAACTCTATGCGGTTAACATACAAGTACAACGACTTGACAGTTCGACTGTTTTGATAGCTATGAGTTTGCATAAGGCCTAATAAAATAATAGTCAACACATTCCAAATGTGTGAAGTGGTGACATTTAGCGAACGGCTATACAAACCTATGACGTATACCGGTCCCTCACAACTATGCATGAACTGTGCGACAGATTTTTTTGTGTTGTGATGTCTTCTCAATTAGTGAACAATGGTTTAACTCGTTGGCCAAAACAGCACATTTGATATATAAAATCCAAAATCAAGCGACTTGATGTCATAATAATATCAGTTCAATCATGGCTACGAAACCGTGATAAAATAGAATAGATCTATCATTAGCGGGCATATATACGCAGTTGGGAAAATATTAGACCAGCAGTTTACACAAGTTGATATTGCGAAGTTAGGGTTTTCACAACCCCAGGTATCACACATCCAACAGAAAACGGATGAAATCACACAGAAATTTGAAACCAGCTGCACCAACCCACAACGGAAGCGACAGCCATCAATCCAGCAAAGCATGGATCAGATATAGAACAAGCCCTCATCACGTATCAACGCCAGGCATAGAGACATACCCCCTAGGTTCATTGTTTTATAATGGTATGTATATCATTATCCATGTTTTAATTATTAATTCAATAAAGAATCAAGAAAAATATAATTAATATTCAACTCCCCTGCCAGCCAATGGTACCCACAAACGAAACTAGGATTGGTCTGGGAAATTACAGTGCTAAAAATAGCACAACATAAAAGGAAAATCTGAGCACGTGCAATTCGTGGAAATTCCAATTTAACAAACTATTATATATTCGGTATTAACTTAACTTTATAGCATCTGATCGCTGATATATATTGAATAAAATGTGTAGATTTGAAATAAAACTTGCCGACGAATTAATAGCGCTGCACTTCCGATATCTATCTAACAATGATTTCATACTTATATATTGCGAAAATGAAATCATTGTTTACGACACAAGTTCACACAACTAGCACCGGCTTTACGGTATTCTAAGAATCTGATGATGTTGCAAATTAAATTCAGAGCTTTGTCACCTTTTACTGTAGTATAAACCCCCTGATTTGCGTCCACATTAAAATGTGGGTTTGATATAGAAAGACAAATTGAAACTAGAAACTCAGACTCTACGTGGCACACGGAAAGCATACTATAAATCGGGGTTGTGGAATAATTTATTTTGGCTAGGACTGTATTCTTTTATTCATAATAGTTTGCACAATTAAACGGTAACCGTTTACCCAAAATGAGGACAAGTTACATAATCACACAAAAAAAACTTATACGAAATCAAAATTTGCATTGTTTACGGTACCATTACAGCACGACATTGTAGCAATTAATAGCACTTGCTTCACGAGATATTGGGGCCTTCAACCTTTACTGTAAACCCACGGATTTGCGGCCACATCAAAACATAGTTTTGAAATGTGACACCGAAAATAGCATGTGTATCCTATTATATAAATCGGGGTCTGGGAATCATTTATTTGGGACTTTAATCTTCTATTAATAATAGTTCATTAAACGGAGTTTGAATTGTTGGAATTCTTATCGGAGAAAAAGCACAGACACCGACATCTTCCCGTTCGCGACACATCGGTATAAAACTGCGACCATGGTGTAACACAAACTATTCTGTCGATCATATCGACACACAGCAATATTGACGGAAACAATGCTGCGATCTTGACGAAAACAAACACTGCGAAAACATGTCGAAACAAAACAGCAAACATTCGAGCAAAACTCCGAAACTGCGAAAAAAACTGCGATAATTGTGAAAACATCGAACTAAGGCGGCGAAAATGACGAAAAATTGACGAAAATGAACAACGTTACGGCGTGCGATAATGACGAAAAAACTCTGATAATGTCGAAAAAACAACGATAATGATGCCACATTTTTCGCACTTTTATCGCATTTTTTTTCGCATATGCGAAAGAGGTTTTGACATGCTCCCCAATACTAACTGATAGTCTATAACCAGCAAATCATTGTAAATGTTATTGAGGACAAGGTCTGTCACTTACCAAGCTCAGGATATTTGATTGGAGTGAAATGATGCGTGTGCGGTGTGAGCCTGTTCCATGGCTGGCATTTGATTCCGGATTTTGTTCGGCTCACTTTGCCTTGATATTTCTCTCCTTTTCCAGAAAAGCACGTTTCTTGTTTTTGATCCGCAGCAGAATCTATAACGTACAAAAAACATTTGATTGATTTGCAGGGAATCAGTAAGGAGGGTGCTTTTATTTGTATTTTATTCACATATGGTAACACCTGGCAGGATAAAAATTGTATACCTGCAAACCATATATCTACTATCCATAGACTACTGTTGTATACATCTGTTTGTCAGTATATACGTCTAGGAGATCATGCATGTATGCAACCAAAAGGAAATAAATAAAATAATTAATTGTAAGCGCTACAAGTTTAGTTAAAATTGTTGCCATTCATCTCAGAAAAATATATCACAATTTTTGAAGAAATCAACAAGGACATGCATTAAACACAGAATGTCATACATACATGTATGTATTTAAAAGCATTTGACAATGATCTTTTTAGTTATTACAGACTCTAGCAATAGTTGATTTATCAAGTTGGCAAGAACCAGTATCTCCATGATGATAGTACATGAACAGGCACCTGGGGGAAATATTGCCAGTTTCCTTGGGCCAAAATAATGTGAATGCATATTTCTGGTAACGGGTCCAAAAATGAAAGTGTCAATGACACTGTAGCTCAACTTGGACAATTTCATGTGTTAATCAATGGAGCGATTAGGAATTGCGGAATGTTGAAATGGCTAAGTAATACTAGATGTCAACATGAAGAGATATATAGAGTTTGGAACTCAGAATGAGAGATGTGACAAGTAGAGTGCGCCAAAGGATGTTTTTCAACAAAATTCAGAAACATTTGATGGCTCCAATCTAGAGGTCACCCCGAAGATCCATATGAAGTCTGGCGACGATCGGATAAGGGATGCTGAAGGATTTAATCATGCAAAGAGTGAATCCAAGATGGCTGTGAATGGCCATGTTTTTTCATTGAAAATTTTTCACATTTGACAGCTTCCATCTAAATGTAATCCTAAACATTCCTGTAAATTTTCAAAATAAATGCGGGCTGCAGCATGCCGATGGATTCAAATTTGTTCTAAACAAATTTTGGAGAAGAAAAAAAAAGGAGGTTCCCATCTAGAGGTCACCCCGAACATCCCTATGAAGTTTGCTGACAAACGGATGAGAGATGTGACCTGTAGGGTGTGCCGAAGGATTTAGTCATGCAAAGAGTACGAGAGGCCGATCACGATCGGCAGATGTTAACCCATCCCTTGGCGATAAAAATTTAATATGATCGGATAAATGAGAGTTTTGGTGTTGAATTATAGAGTATACTGTTATGTACTATTATAGACAAATGTACATAAAACAAATTATTGGAATTTATGGGTCACTGGCATTTATATAAGAGAATGCACTGGTACATGATCTGTAATGCTAAACCACCACAGCCAGCAAGTCCGTGGGTTAAATGTGTAGGTGTGACCTGGACATGGAATACTTGGGTTAAGAGAGTCCAATTTAAGTTTACAATAATAATGTGTCCTAGTATACAGATAAGCAACCTCACCACTGACCCATTAATATCAATTATATAGCACAGCTGTCAAAAAATCACAGGAATTGTTTATGTCGAACACTGACCTCTATTAAACCAATAACAATTATAATGATATCAGACCATCTGAAGATATAACTCTGCAGCACAGATGTCCAAGTCTACTGTTAATATCATGTGATGTTTATTGTTGAATCTTATTTTAAATTAGATACCATAGCCTTCTTTATCAGATTATTTGCACATTGGCATAAGAGACATCAGAAAATAATATAGCTTTATCAATAGCTAAGTAGGCCAAATGCAATTGGTGAATTAATTAAAAAATTAAAGGGACACATTGGAAATCTTTTTATCAACTTGTATCATAATCATCAATATCTAAATGAAAACAAATGACAATGTCAATGACATTTTTTTTATTGTTATTATAAAAGTTAAAAATAATTTTTTTTTTTAATCGATTTTTTTTTTCAATTTTGTTTTTTTGTTGAAAAATGGTCATAACTCCATTAAAATAAATCGGATCAAACCCATATTCGAACTAGATCTGTATTTTGGGCTGTGAAACTCACATACCAAATTTGGTTCCAATCAGATAAAAAATGTTTGAGTTAAGGCAGAATGTGTGAATTCTAAGTCGAAAAAGGGCCATAACTCTGTAACAAAATCTCGGATCAAACCCAAATTCGAACTCGATCTGTATTTTGGGCTGATATACCCATATACAAAATTTGCTTCTGATTGGATAGAAAATGTTTGAGTTATCGCATTACACGTGAAGTGTCTACGGACGGACAGACGGACGGACAGACGGACGGACGGACGGACGAACGACGAGTGGTCAATCCGGACAACGACACTATGTTTACCATACATGGTATGGGTAAACATAAAAATACAAGAAGGCTGCTGGCGGCAATGTTTTTGTGCAGAATGACCTCAAACTGACCCGTTACCATCGATATGTCAATGTCAACAGCCATTCCAAATTTCATAATGCTCAGCCCAACAGTATGGCCTGCTGATGGATTTACATTGTTTAATACTGAAACTAAGATGACTGATGGCAGCCATATTTTTGGCCGATTCACCCCAAAACATATCGTTCCAATCTACATGTCAATGTATGAAGCACATTTCATGATGATCAGATAAATGGTACAGCCTGATTTACTAATACACTCACCTCACCTCACATGTGAGATGTGAAAATGAATGATAAGAATTAGCGGAAGACATTACCTCCTCTGCTAGCTGAATCGCGCGACGTAGGGGAGATCTTTGGTTCCCCAGCTAGCGTAGCATCTGTAGGGTTGTCAGGGTGAGTCGGGAACACACCAATCCTAACACAGTTAGCTGCCTCAGGGCTGCCAATAGGTGGCAGTTCATTACAATTTGGTAGCATGTTGTTTCCTGGGGGGGGAAAAATTAAAATCAAATTTTCTGCAACACTATAATCCTGAAAGCTACAATATCTGCAATAGAACATCCTGATATATAATATATATTATATGGATATGCTAGTGATAATATGATTTGCTCCCTCGTTGATTTATTCAGGGTAGGGGATCCAATGACTATTAGATATTTAGAGTAAGATAAAACTGCTGATATTCATTATGTGCTACCAATATTGAGCTGCATGTGACTAAATTCTGCATCAACACTTTGACCTTATATGAAATTTCGTAAATAGTTGTGAGCACCATGTTTAAACTTTACAACCATCTTATAAATGAGATGGCAATTAATTCTGAACAACGAAGGGATTCCCTGCATTTTACTGAGGTCACATTACCTATGAGTTTGTGCTGCTTTGCGATGACATATTCCGTTTTACAGATGTCCCGCTCAAGCTTCTCGCATTCATCTCTGCAAATCTGACGCGGTTTAGCTTTCTCACCAGAATCGTCACACAGAGGAAAGGCATGGTAACACAATGAGGGAATGGCAAACTCATGGCATCTCTTAGAAAGCTGACTCGCAGAGGCAATAATTGTGAAGGCAGCTACAAATTTCTCCTCGTTCACTCCTTGTGTGTATTTAGATGTGACATAGATGTTCTTTTTTCCAACAAATTTTGAGCATGTAGCACCTCTATAGGGTTGGCAGAATCCATCAGTTTGAGTTGAATGGGACTCCTCGGGATAGTAGCTGTCAAAAAAATATAATTTTATTATGAATACATAATTTGCAGACGACAAAATTCAGAAAATTGTAAAATGGCTAGCATTTATTGACGCTATGCGTACTCTGTTTGTGTTACGGAAACTTCTACTTGGTATGACTTGTTTAATTGGCAGATTATAATTGTTGTAAATGTGCCAGAATACCATGTGTTTTAGAGTAGATCCTATTTTGAGTACATTGAATGAAGAATATGTAGTCTATTCATACTGGATCTCTGGAAAGCAGATTTTTGAATATTTTACAAAGAACTTCTGGCTGTCTGTTACCATGTGCTTTCCACGAAATACAATGTAACAGCAAAACTTGAACATTATTTTGACTTCAGAAAAAATTAGTTTTCTGATAAATAATACTTTTCTGTACTGTTATTTTAGTATTTTATATAAGACTTTTACTTCTAAATTACATGTATAACCAATTTCTTCATAGGTTGTTTCCTGTTACATAGTTTAGCAAATCATTTTAAAAAATATTTGAACAGTCAGAGTAAATAACAAGAGATACTTACCTATCTTCCAGATTTGGTTCGCCAATACCATACTTCCCGTTGAAGCTGAAAACACACAGATATAGGGCATTTATAGCTTAATGTCGAGGCAGAAATAATAATCGAGTATGCAACTGTCATTGAGTACAGAAGTGCTAATACCACAAAATGTTCTCACATATTCAGTCAAAATTATAAAGAAACAACTGATAATATTAGTATAAAAAATAACCAAATTCTATAAATGAAGAAATTTTCTGACTGTATGTCGTAGGAACAGTGTAATTTACCCTTGGTGCTTTTGTTATAGCTTCAGATGAATAGTTGACAAATGGGCCTTCCTGGATTATACTGTGGGTGATTGAAGTTTGATTAATGCAAATATGCATCAATTTAAGCTAAAGAAACAGGTTAAAAAGAATTCTCCAGAAAAAGAAAGTGAAACAGTGTAATAGTGAAGAAATAATCTGGGCATTGATCTACTACTGGCATATAAATAATTATGATTAGATGTGCGAGTAATGAATATGCCTCCATTCCTTCGGAGCATTATTTATGGATATTAGAAGCAGATTATCAGAAACAAGGGATGGCCTGCCATCCGGTGCATACCCCCTTGTGGCATACCGCCTAGTGTGGGCATACCGACAACCTATGACTGATATACGCAAGACAGATGGACCCAAAAAATCCCCATTTTCATATAAATAAAGATGAATAACCATAGAACGAATAGCCTAAACAAAATAAACTGTAACATTATAACTCTTTAATGTCAAGCTTTCGGTCCGAGCTGGACCTTCATCAGGACAGTCCAGATGGACCCAAAAAATCCCCATTTTCATATAAATAAAGATGAATAACCATAGAACGAATAGCCTAAACAAAATAAACTGTAACATTATAACTCTTTAATGTCAAGCTTTCGGTCCGAGCTGGACCTTCATCAGGACAGTCGAAATATTAGAACTACATCTTCACAGTACAGCAATCAATTACAGAATGAACCAGGGCGGAATGGACCGCGATACCCTTCTGGAACCAAGGAATGGAAAGAGAACGAGAAATAGTGAAAGAGTTCCGATTGTTACTACATATTCCGCTGTACTACCAGATGTAGGTGGGATTACGAGAAAGTACATGAATGTTTTGCATGATTCCAAGAGGATGAAGACCATATTTAAGGACCCTCCCCTTGTGGCGTATAGACGTGACAGTAACTTATGCGACATTCTCGTGCATCGGAAAACCGCAAAGGTTGTGAATCCCCCTACCAAATTATGCTACAATAACTGTGATACAATTCAGACAACAGGTGGTTGAGATATCTGCCCAGAGGTATGGAGGATCGGACACATATAATCCAGTATACCCACCATTTCCCCTCAGTCATGTGGGTATAATAAAACTGAGTGGAATATATTAATTTTCAGTTCTCGGGTCCTTTACATAATATTGCTAGTTCCCCCATCCTTATGATAAACAGCTGAGAAACATCCACTTTAATTTCAGTTATTTAAATCTATGCATGTTAAATATGAAGATTTATTAAATGTATCTTATATTTACTGGTTAGGATTATAGTCAGTCAAGTCCAATATCAAGTCCATGCTATAAAGGTGAACATTAGAACATAATCCAGAAACTATTTAATTGAAAGCTAAATTAGGCTAACATGCTCGGGAGTTCAGTGAATGCTCCAGTATGGAGATTTAGTATTTACACTACCCACCTTATAAACATCGGCTGCAGTTTTAGTATTTACACTATATATACCCTATAAACATCGGCTGCAGTTTTAGTATTTACACTACCCTATAAACATCGGCTGCAGATTTAGTATTTACACTACCCACCCTATAAACATCGGCTGCAGTTTTAGTATTTACACTATATATACCCTATAAACATCGGCTGCAGTTTTAGTATTTACACTACCCTATAAACATCGGCTGCAGATTTAGTATTTACACTACCCACCCTATAAACATCGGCTGCAGTTTTAGTATTTACACTATATATACCATATAAACATCGGCTGCAGTTTTAGTATTTACACTACCCTATAAACATCGGCTGCAGATTTAGTATTTACACTACCCACCCTATAAACATCAGCTGCAGTTTTAGTATTTACACTATATATACCCTATAAACATCGGCTGCAGTTAGTATTTACACTACCCTATAAACATCAGCTGCAGTTAGTATTTACACTATATACAGTAAATTCTCCACATACCGGAACCTCTGCTATCCGTTTTGTTATAATTGCCCGATGTTGACGTATAGTCAGCATAACAGTTTGAATCTTTCACAATGACTGAGACTTCACCAAAACGACATCGAACAGAGTTAACACTAGACCAGAAAGTCAAAGTTATTAAAGATCTCAGCTAAACGCCTAAGCCGACATGCAAAGAACTAAGTGTTAAATATGGCATCGGCAAATCAACGATCAGCGACATCGGCAAGAATCGAGACAGTTACTTTCTAAAGTCGGACTAGTTGCACAAATAATGTTCTATATATGTTTTATATAATTTGTTATGTTTGTATTTTACATGTATTTCGTTCTCGTAATTATTCAATAAATTCTCATTAATCAATAATACAATCTTGGTCATTCTTGGTATTAAACGGCGGCAATATATCACCGACGGTGACGCGATTTTCTATAAACCGGACACCTCTCTAAACCGGACGGAACGGCCGTGTGAAGGGTGGTCGGTTTTGAGAGGTTTCACTGTATACCCTATAAATATCAGCTGCAGTTAGTATTTACACTACCCTATAAACATCGGCTGCAGATTTAGTATTTACTCTAAACTATAAACATTGGCTGCAGTTAGTATTTACACTACCTTATAAACATCGGCTGCAGTTATTAGCCCATTGTACATTCAGTATTAAAGGTACTCAATCCGAACAGAAGGTCCCCATCTCAACAGATTCCAACAACAACAATCCGATCAGAGGGGCCTATATTACTATTTCTTTGGCTTTGGGGGTAAAAAATATTTGATTCGAGTCGAGGAACCCATCAAACAAAGCTCAGAGTTATTAGATAAAGATTTTTGAAATTTGTTATTTACTCGAGATGAGTACTAATAATTGCCTTCAACTGCTGTAATCTGCTCGGGATGTGTACACCAAAATCTATTCAAACAGACAAGGATGGATAACTCTAAAATCAAGTGGTAATAATAATGCAATTTTGACTGAGTTCTGGGCCAGAAAGTATTCCCGATAATGAAAAATAATAGATTTCTAAAATCGATATCTAACAAATCTGAGCTTTGATGGGTGACTTCCTCGACTCGAATCAAATATTTTTGGCTCCCGAAGCCATTGAAATAGTAATTGAGAGGAGTTTTATCGGATTGAGTACCTTTAAATCAGTCAGAAGAGACATTTAGAGTTCATACCTGTCCCCAGTGCCGATGGTTGGAATACTGATGTCTGGCAGGCCTTTAGGAAGACCCTGATTGTTCTTTCTTGTATCTGGGGGTCGTTCTGTTAAAGAAATTCAAATTCATAATTTATCATTTGATAACAAATAATTACAAAATTTTAACACCAAAAAAATAACCCAGTCCAAATCTTGAGTGCTATGAAGGTGTACAGTATATAGAAAGCAAATATATAAATTGAAAGATGTGAGTTGGTAGTCAATTGACATGTTGTTTGTCTGTTCAGTGGTATCTGATATGCATTCCATGTTATCTAGGAACAACATTTCCAAACACCCTATAAATGGATCATCCCAGCATGAACGAAAAGGTCAAGAAAATATCATACTGCGGCAGAATACTCAAATAACCCACGTCAACAGAAAGCCATTGTCTGGGCCAGATCAATTCATCTCAACTTGTAATAGCTGATAGACAGCTCCCCAGACAACATGTTATTTTCGCCCTGGGAGCCAACTGATTAATTTACTAAATTATTTGTTCAATTCCTCCAATGTAAGAAAATAATCTGTAAAGTCAAAGTGTGGTGTTCTTGTTAATTTTGTAAATTGCAGCATGTCCAAAATACACATTAACCTTTTGATAAGTAAACACATCAAGTAACAAAGGGAGTATCTTATTCAGATCAATGCTGCAGGCTGTATGCACAACATGGCCCCACACAGAGCGAACATATGAGGTGCGAGCTTACCAAGCGATATAGTGTTTATTGCAGATCACTAGCATAGGGGGCAGGGGCCTAGTAAAATTCAGATCATCGCCAAGCTAGCCCTGTGAAACTTGGATAGATATGTTATGGATGGAAAATGAAAATAATCAAATTATGATTTGTCTATGACCTATGGTCAGTGACCATTGGTCACAGAAAGATATGCTTTTAAACTGGCATGTTCAGTAGATTTGTGGAATCTGTTACGGGAATTTGCAGGAATAAATGTTCCATTTCAGTTAAATGTCTCAATTGTTTCTTGTCTGGTGAGACAAGAGTCACCAGACAAGAGTCAGCTTGGTAAAATCGGAAATGACACCATAGTTACGACCAAAAGAGGCAGTAGACATGCATTATTTATGTAATTTTTTATTTTAGATATTGTCATCATACTTGTATTTACAAACTCTTCATAATTATAGAACTTCATAAAGAAATAAGTAGCATGGCTGTTAATTTTAAGAAATTATCTAACAATGAAATAATGAAAATTTGTGTCAATATATTTAAAAAAAAAAAACACTAGCAAAATGTTGAACCATAAGCCCCAGGTATAGATCCACTGGGTATCTATGAACATTTAGGCCCAAAAAAAAAAGTGTTTTGGTTCTCGGGCAATTTTGTTTTCAAATCAATGAGGGAGGGAGGGTTTTATTTTTATTTTTTTTCTGCGCATAGACAAAGATACCTTCCTCTGTCTAGTAATAACCAGAAAGGTAGAGGGAACTGTTATGCATATAAACTCATTTAGTCTTATATAAAAATGACATTGTACTACCAGTGTATGACTGGGATTACCTAACAATATATAATGCCCCTGACATTAACTACTGTTATTGTTGTCTAAAAACTGATACCTCCCCATTCTAATATGTGATCCTGAATTTAGTCCTGTGCCTTTCAATTGTATAAAGTTACAATTAGTGTAAGTTGTTCACAATGACTAATTGTAAGAAGAGCATGAGGATCAGTTAATCATTTTCTTAATTATAGTCATCTACTTCATTTTGTAAGCCTGCAAGTCACTTTTTAACACATTACATGTTAGAGCTCAATGCACACTAATATTCAACACATATCTGCTATGGACATGTTGATAAAATAAAAAAAATAAAAAAAATTTCTTTCAAATTTATTTGTTCGTAAGTTTTTTTGTCATAACACCAGGCATTGCAATAAAAAGGCCTAATGCGGCCCTTTTTATTCAATACGGCGGGGCCTGAGAACCAAAACTTTTTTTTTGGCCTTAATACTGTTACTTCAAAGGGACAGAGGATCAAATTCCTTTGTGTGGATACATATGTGTAACTATGGGCTGAATCGTGTCATCATGTAACATTACTGATATCTTCTTTCATAAAATAAAATATAAGAGACACTGAGATAGTTTTTTCACTTTACCAGACAATTAATTTCAAGCACTGTCACTGAACAATGAGATAAAAGTATCAAGTAACAGCAATTTCCATACTAATTCATTATAATTAGAGAGCACATTACCAAACAGAACAAATAGAACACATGCGTCTCCACAACTTATGCTGTTCCATTGTCAAAAGCTAAGAGGAAGAAAGTGATAGGGCTGAATCCTGGTACCAGCAAATCCCATGTGATACTATGTCAAGTTCACAAATCCCGTGTGATACTGTATCATCTTCACAAATGTTATCTCAAGTTTCATCAAACTAATTAATTTATGTCACTAGAAAAATAGATTTATTTTTATGACATACATACAGACAACACACAGACAGGGGACAGCAGATACAGCAGAGATGGAATAAAGACTGTTCCACAAAAACAAAAAAACTATGGAACCGAGAGTGGACAATCAAAGGATATCAAATTTGAAAATAAATTTTGGTGGATCAACTAAATGCAAATGGTGATCTCTTCTGGTTCGAAAGATTCCAATTTAGTCTTTTTTTCACTAAAATGGGTATTCTTATTTAATCAGGAAATCTATTCACTAAATTTGTGAAACAAACAATTTGCTAATGATCCACCATGCTTTATCTCTCACATATTACAGGCTACATCAACATCTGCTTCAAACCTGTACCTTCTCCTGAATAGATGGAACTATTAAAGCCATGGATGGCGTTGGTTGTAGTGCATAATTTAGAAATAAAATTTATCAAATTATCAAAATTTCCTCAAGAATATTACAGTATAATGATATTATGAATGCGATGTTATCCACAAAACACACTTTGTTTGAGAGAAAATGAAGTTCGTTTATATTATGTTTTAGCAAAAAGCACGTTGGATTGAATTTATCCATAGATTTCCAGAAATCGTTGGTTATTGAAGCGAATCTTCTGCATTTAAGTCGGAAATATGGCTTGTTGCCATTCAACGGAAAGCTCTCAATAAACAACAACCAAGTGTTCACACAATAACACAATGGCAATACACAAGCTGATTCTGTCGGAAAAACGTGAACAAACTGTGCAATAGTATGTGATATTATATAATATATTAGAATGGGTGGAGGCACTGGTTCAGTGAGTGTGATATTATATGTATATTAGAATGGGTGGAGGCTCTGGTTCAGTATGATAATTTAATTGCTTCATATAATAATCAAAATGGCTTATTTTCATCTGTGTGTAACAGATTTGGTGACTGTACTAATAATGAACGATTTTGCAACAAATCTGCCTCCTTATAAAGGATGAAAGGCTTTTAAACCTCAATCTTCATACTCACCATTTTTTACTGTGAGGACACCAGTTGTATTTGTCTGTCCAAACATGTTGTGGGCGTTACACGTATAGTAACCTGTATCAGTAGCCTGAAGATTCTCTATCCTCAATCTGTAAATAGCATAACAAATTCATGAGAATGAATGTTTGAATCGTGATATAAAGAGTTTTAAACAGTTTGTGCAACTAAATTTGATTTTATAATGGGAAATCATGGGGTATAATGCCCAAATGAAACTAAGTTAAATGAAACCAGTTGTCGAAACAGTTTGTCAATGAGTTCTATCATCCAGGACATTTTTCAAAATATCTCCCATAATGGAGCAGGAACTCAGAAAAAGATTTAACAGCAAACAGGATATCAAATTCTGTGATAAAAAACAGATGAAAAGCAGACATATGATTCAATGTAAATTAAACTTTATATTACATATATATTTCTAAAAGGAAAGAAACTCACCTTACCACAAAACAATTATATTCCACAGAACGCACAAAATATTAAAGAACACAACTTTACCACTGTTCCACTACTAAAGTAATCTGAGAATGAGACTCAGTATTTTGGAAGATGAGTTTTGTTAGAACCAAGCATGGAGCCACAAACTAGCAAACTACAGGGGATCTTTGTAAATCTCATACATCCATCCACTTTTTACCCGGTTTATATATCATACAAACATGAGTTTCAATCAGTATCCCTGTAGTATAGCAAATTACGACCCTATCTGAAGACCAAAACATGTATACACTTAATTAGTGCTGGAAATGGGTGATAAATAAAGCATTAAGTATACCTCTATTGCTAATAGTGAGTATAAATCCTCAGCAGAGTAACCAACATAATCTAAAAAATCATGTGTACTCTGGTCCAGCCTTATCAAGACACCAGTTATAAAGATGTTGACATGTGGGAAGTCGATTTTGAGGATCCATGACAGAAAAAAATAAGTGGGTAATAGGTTTTATTAGCGAGTTCCATCTCCCATGTGTCTATGTTGCCATAGTGAATAAGTACATCCACAGGGATTGTGAAGTTTTGAAGAAATTAAAAACCTTTGAGCCTTGGCCTAGAAAAACATGGGTATTCTTTGGCAGGCAAATTAGCTGAATGTTGCTGGGGATTGAGAATGAGAATATTCACCCACAGCTGTCCACACACTGGTCCCCAATTTTTCTGCTGCACATTGACTAATTCATGGACTGTCTGTAGACATCCTGCCAACATGTACTAAAATAGGGATTCTTCTGAAAGTTGCACATAGAGCACAAAACATTTTATGGCAGCTCATAGCCTACAAACTTTTGCATTGTTATTTGTGAATGAAAATAGGGCTGACAAAAGTGACAATACATAATTTTGGTACTTTTGTGACCTAAATGAATATGCCAAGTTAAAGAAATGTCTCCCTTTAAAATGGAGTTCTGTTTATTCTCCCATGATTCACCAGGCAGCTAGGACACTTGAATTAAATGGGTTAATCTGATAAGACCAGTTTTATCTGACCAGTGATATGCCAAATTTGAAAATAGTGCTGGGCAGGAGGGTCTCAAATCCAACAGGGAAAAACCATGGTTAACAGTTTTATGTAGTTTAGGCAGGTTTAGGCACAATTTAATTAGTTTATCTTGCTGAAATCAAGAATTCAGCTTGTGGAAAAAACAATGATTAGGTTATGACCGAATTACCAACACCCCCCCCCCCCCCCCCCACCTACCTGTCCAGAACTTTTATCCCCCCCCCCTCCGCCCTGAGAGAAGTGCCTTTTTCTGAATATTTATCTCCACCTATTATATGCAATGATTGTAATAAATAATCCACAGCCCTGACTGGAAGTAGTTTTCTCACCTGACAAATTGTTTATAGACCATGAGTTATCTACCCTAACCACATTCCTGAATTCTATGCCAATTATACCAATAAGTTCCCTAACACTGAGAGGTGCTAATTGGCCCACTCATTAAGACACAGGGGTCTGATGGTTCATCATAATATACTGAGAATGTCAATGGAAACTCATTATTTCAAACAAATAGGGAGGGAATCCAAATTTAGTAACTGATGTTAATTGAGTACATCTGTTATAGTGAGATGGAATTTGAGTTGACTGAGGAACATATCAATGATGTTTCAAGTTTTAAAGTGATGTGAAACACTCTGGTTGGGTGATCAAATAAAAATGGAGAATAATCTTGCTCAAAGTAGTTATTTTTTACGAATATTAATCCAAATTTACAGCACACGCCCGTATTCTTTATATATTAATTAAATGCAATGACTCTGGCTGGGGAACTATAAATTTGCGATAATTTATCGCCCATTGTTGTGTCCCGAATCGGGATGTAAACATTTACAATTATTAAAGCATAGTTCAGACGATGATTTCTATGGATGTTAATTTCCATAATCATGAATAATACACAATAGTAATGGGTTCATGGCATTCTTCTCAATTTTGGTTTAGGTCATACATACGACATACATAAACTTATTTTGCATCAAAGCAATCATTAATTGAAGGCCCTGGGCCAGTCTGCATGATGAAGGATCTACATTTCCGAAGCAGCTTAATATGGAGAGTACAAGGTCACAGCCTTTTTTGGACTCTGAATTCAGAAAAAGTACTCTGTTTATTTCAGTTAGCTCCCCTCCCTCGCACCCTTGAGGTGCAATTCGACCTTTGACATTCAAATTTCCTTTCAGAGAACATTTCTAAACTCATATGTCTAGTTATTTTCAGGTCCAGTTGTATTTTCCCATGCTATAGGGACTCCACTCTATTGCACGGTGGCTTCTCTATTCTGTGATGTGGCGCTTGTGGGACCAAAAAAGTGGCATAAAGCAATAAGATGAAATTCAAGTTTAGACCAACATGTTTTGGCTACCTGTTCTAATTAGACCAACATGTTTTGGGCTACCTGTTTTAATTTATTAGTATTAAAAGGCAGTCATTCGGGCAAACCTGTCTTTGTTATCATACAAGCCTGTGGGATAAATCGTTTCCCTTGTGGAGGGAATATCTGTCCTATTTGAACCAATATAAATCCAATCATCCTATAGGATCCATTGGTCTGGTTATTTCAGAGAGTCTGTGTTAGAACTTGAAGTGAAATCATTGAAAGGTGAAGTCTTGAATCTGTTTGAGCAAATTATACCATAAATATATATCACTTTAAATTAAAGCAAAATTGCACCTTGGGTGTTGGCACAGTTCTGATTAAAACCATATTCAGACTCTAAAAGTACTGAGTCTGATGAAACCCACTATATGTCGCATTACTGTCACTATAAATAACTTCCACAGACAACCCCCTGCAGTATGACGTCACAGCCCACATTTGTCTTTAAAATAGCTTTGATTGACATAATGTAGTTTCGGTTTCGTTTCCGCGCATTCTCTCAGAATATCTTTTGCGCCTTGTGACATAATTTTAACTGAGATTAATCTCATTTAACAAACTTTAAATGCGTTTATGACTCGAAACAAAATAATATTTTCTGTGTTTAATTTCGAAGTTAACATCATATGACGGAAATTAAATAAATTTACGACATCGTGACTTCTAAATATTCGGGACTAAATGTTGAATTTCTTAATAACATTCAATTGTATTACATATTAAGTAAAATTGGTCAATTCTGCACTCTTTTAAATACGCTTTTCAATGTTAAATTTGCTGTCGTAAAACTCTGAATTTGTAAACATTAGCCATGTGGCGGAAAAGTTGTTGTATTATTTATAACTATTGGGCGGGGTTTACTGTGATCGGCACTGGCTGAAGGAATTCCCCTTGTCTTGGGGATTCCATGCGACTATCGCCTGATTGGTCACATCGCGTTCATGCGGATATTGTGATTGGCTGGCAAATACGTAATTCCTGCTGGGAGTAATGGAATCTCTACCCATTGTCACCAGACTCAGTACTTTTAGAGTCTGAGTATGGTTTTAATCAGAACTGGTGTTGGCATAGCCCATGATGCTAAATTGAAATATAGACTGGATGGAAACTAAATTTAAAATAAACAAAGAAGATAACTCTAGAAAGGAAAATGTAAACAATGTCATTTGGATACTCTTTTTAAAGCAGTCATGATGGCGAATTTCCATACCAAATTTCATCCAGATCTGATAACCTATGGCTGAGATATCTGCCTCGACGAAAAAAAAAACAATATTCTCAACAATCACTATAATTTGAAATTGACATAGATTGAAATAGCCATCATTATTATTATTTTCAGCTTAACTCCCCTCCCATCACTATTATCAGGCCATCACAATTATTACGCAACTAAGAGTATGATGGTGAACATTACATACCAAGTTCAGATCCAATAATAAACGGTTGTGATATCTGCCCGAACCAACACAAAACCCCAAGATTTTCAGCTATTAAAACAAAGAAAGATAAGTTTAGAAAGGAAAATGCAAAAAATGTCACTTGCATCTCTTTTTTAATGTTGGCGCACCTAAATGTCACATTCCATTCAGATGCAAATATCCCGTGACTGAGATATCTGCCTGGATGGATTAAAAAAAACACTCTTTCCAGATGAACAAAGAGGGATAACTCTAGAATGGAAACACAAACATCATATGCTCCTCTTTTGAAAGCTCTATATACCAAATTGCATTCCGATAACCCATAGCTGAGATATATGCCCAGACAAATGGACAGACAACAGACAGACAGACAAAGTCAATCCAGTATAATAAATTCAACTGGTAAAGTGATGGTTAACAAAACAATATCTATTGATATATGAGTGCATCAAGAAGACAAGAAGCCACGTAATAGCGACAGACAACAACTATAAAGTGCTTGAAAATTCCAAACTATACAAAATTTCAAGGAACGTGTTGAGTCTTTAATAGCCAAAATTACATCCCAATGTGTTCGATATGATGCTTTCATCTTAAGAGTAGTTCCAATTGGTAGCAATGACTCGAAATACTGGTGTTTGAAAATAGAAACTTTGCAGTAGGTACGTGGCTCTGAAGTTTACTGAGACAGAAGCATTCTACAAATCAAAAAAGTGAGCCTGTCTTGATTTAGTATTTAGGCATATTTACAGATTACAGTTAGAAAATAAATTCTTCACTAAAACTGGAGTCATCATCTGAAAACCACCAAACTAGAATGATGAGAATAGAGTCTGTTGACTATCCAAAATAGGCAGCAAGTAAAATATAGGAGAAAAGAGCAGTTGTCATAGAAACTTCAAAATATAAACAATCTGCATTCATCTTGCACATAAATATATTGTGCACATAACATCTTCTTTGCACAAACACAATCTGGGAATGCTGACTGTATTTTAGAAGTTCTGCTTTCATATTAGACCTTTTATCTGCAGACATGTCATTTACTAGACAATTTAGGTAACTGATAAACAGAAGTTATTTTGTGTGCACAACAAGTGCCTTGAGATATCTATTCTCCACAAAACCATTGTGTGATGCATTTCCCTCCCCAACAAAGCATTTCAGTCATTATGCCAGATTTATCAACCAATGGCATGTGACAGCTCTAAGATGGAACTTGGGGAAAAAATGAAGTAAAGCCACATTTTCCAAAGCATATCAGTGGGATCTCAGACACCTTTATCTTCCTTCAGGAGTCTGAAAGATGTTGTGTTAGGTTTTATCTGAGGCTTTGTTCTACATCAGTGAAACCAGACTACAGTTGCTGCTCATAAAACAACTACAGTGCTATTGGGTTTGACAATGTAGATTATGGCAAACATTCCCCCAACACCATTCTGTCTGAGTAAAATTAGTTGTTTCTAAATCTGAATCTACACTGTTTCTCCACAGGGATATGGCCCTTGTTATCAATTATGTGATGGGAGACTATAATGTTATCTAAATGGCCAGGGAATTGGGCTGCAATATAACAAATCCCTCATAAATTACCAACAAAATTGCAGCAAAAATGTCAAGAGGTCAAAACATGGGAGTTTGAAACTCCCCAGAGGAAGCAATTTATATAGAATAGATACAATGATCTGAGATAACTATTAGTCTGAACCCCTTAGCTCAGTAAATAGAGAATACAGTAATGCCCTAAATAATCCACTCCTTAACCACAGCAGAATTATGGGGAATTTAGTCAGAAATATAGCTTGTTGCAATTCATCGGAAAGCTCTTCTAAGCAATGCATAGAAGATGATGGATGGTTGATTGATCCAGATGTCGGCATTATGTGTACCATACATGGTATGGGTCCACATAAAAAAAAGGTGATTACTGATGTCTTGAAAATATCTCACGCGTACTGTTGCATATGTGATTACGCAAAGGAGTCAGGCCTTTACAACTGCATTTAAATAATTTTTAAATGCAGTTGTAATTACTTGTATGGCCAAGGTAACTATTTCATGTAAAGCTGCTTTCACATACATGCGTTTAACGTAAGCGTTTTACGCATCCGTACGCGCATCCGTACGCGCGCATCATTTCGATCTCCAATGTTATCGCTGGGGCTTTCACATACCATCCGCTAAACGCGCGTGCGCGCATAACTTTTCGCTCCGAGACCGAAAAGCTGTCCGCTTTACGCATAAGCGGACAGGGGTATTCGGTGCGATGTCGTTAATCATGGGATATACTGTAGATATTTTGTGGTGTTTACGAATGAGAATGGTATAATATGTGGGGGCGTATGCCAGCTGGCACCATGCTATCTAATCTTGGGTCAAATTAAACAAGAATGAAATAATTGTGATGGCAGTTATAGGTCAAAATATACATCAAATGACATCGAATGCCTTGGTTTTGTGGGAAGTAGCATTTTTGCTGGCAGTCTCTCATATAGAAGCGTAGGTGCACCATGCCTAAACACAGGTACGAGCTTGTTTCGACGAGGAGCTGATAGATTATGTACGCCAATTTGACAACCTGTTTAATCCGAAAAATATTGGATATCACGATTCACAGAGATCGCAAAATTCATGGGAAACAATTTCGAGCGCCATGAAGAACTCGGGACATAGAGAATGTTCAGGCAATTAGCTCTCAGTCCATGCACGATGGCAGGGTGACACAATGTGTATAGTATTTCGTTGTTTATTTGGGGAGGGTGGTTCATCTGTTGTTTTAACTGACGCTAAATTCATGTCAACATCAATATAGATTCAATATTCACTATACCATAATTCAGCATTTGGTATGTTGGTATTTATGTTAAATATATCAATATCTTGGGAAATATTACCAAATTATATTGCTAAATTTCTGTTTCTGTTCATTTGGTCTACATATGTGTATTTGTTCGTCCCTATATTGGTGAGTGAAACTGAACACATTTGTTTCAATACTAAAACGATTCATGGATTCGTTGAATGGAGGACAATGAAATGTAAAAGCAATATGGCTTAAAATCTGCGAAACCGCTCCAAACGTTGCGTTTTTTTTTTCTCATTTAGTACTAAATTTGAAGACAATGTGGAGAAGTATTCGAGATAAGTATACCCGATTAAGCAATCATTGGAACGTCCTCATCGTCGTCGGAATCCATGGCGAAAGGACAATATGTAAACACAAATAATTCTTCACGCATCCGCTAACGGACACATACGCGCAGAGGTAAACGGAGGTATGTGAAAGCTCTAAATGCACGTCCGCCTAACGCATCCGTAAAACGCAGAGATTTAGTCAATTTGAATGAGTTTCGGAATATTTGTAACGAATCATGATGACATTACCTTGAGCCCCATGGAGTTCTCCTCACATTGAACCTTGCGCTAGCCGGGTCTATGACTTCGCTGCCTTTGAGCCATTCATATTTGGGAATAGGATAGCCAGTCATCTCACATCTGAGGCGCACTGTCTCAGTCAGATACTTGGTGACATTTCGCATATCCTGATCCAGGCGCATGTACCCTTCTGTAAAACATACATGTATTAGAATTATAACAGTGAAATTTTTTAGTTTTTCAGTTGATAGACACATAAAACACATGGTATGCAAACAACTAATTTACTCCTCATGCTTAATAGAAAGTGTCGTTTCCATGTATCTCGTCCAAATATATGCATGATTTATTAACGAAACAAATGTGGAAAGGGGGGAGAGATGTTATATAATACAGAGAATTTATATTGTATTTCAGTAGGATAGAAATATAAGCAATAATGAATTGATTTGAGAAGTCATATTCAATGATTGATGGTGAGTGATACCATCATATCAGTATATCACCATGGATATAGCATGCCACAGCCTGCTCCATTACCACTGGGTATCAAGCAAGAGGAAACAATGGATTAGATAAGATCCTTGGATAATGGAAAATGTCAAGCATGAGAAGCAAATATGTTCCCAGGTGTGGAATAATGCTTGGTGCAATATTATATAGCAGTGCCCATTAGATGGTAATTTTCCATTTGAGCTTCCCTAGTTATCATACTGAAGAAATGTATCACCTGTCAGAAATACTTGACTGGATAAAAATAAGAAGGGATTACAGTATATATTACGCAATTTAGATTTCCAATCAGTTGTTTTTCTTGAAGGACTTAAAGTTAGGGAGCTTGTCCAATTTTATCGGAATTTCCGACGGAGATCAGAGTTTCCGGTGGATATTTCCGATCTCCGATACCTACAGCAATCAGAGCTTTTGTATCGGTATAAAACTCTGATTCTGTCGGAGATTTTTCGCTGTGTCATCGGTAAAATGTGTGAAATACTCCAATGGGGTGATCAAATGTGAATACATAATAAAATTGTTAACTTCATAAATTTTAAATCCAAATTGGGAGGACACTACATCATTCTTGCATACAGTGACTCTCACAGGAGGAATTGTTGCCATTTGTTAATCGGTGAAAATTTGTCTATATTCGAACCCATGTTCAGACTGATATGCTTCCCAACTCTCAGCGAAAGATTTCCTTTTAAGTGTGTCCCAGTAGCCGATGTGGTTATGTCGTGGATAAGATCATCGTAGTCTGGGCTAGACGAGGTTGGCACGAGTTCGAACCCTGCCATGGGCGACAATCAGGACCGATTGATTTTCACGCTTGATCTGAGTTGAGGGACATCTCAGTGTGCCATTCCGATCGATACATGGCCATTTAATTGATAAGAAATGAGAATTTGTTCACACTCACTAAAGCAAGCACATTTGAATCAACGAACACTCATACTGAGTCCGTGTCTCCATATATCTGTCCGTCTGTCTATTCATGATTGTCCTCCCAAATTTTCTGTGGTGAATCGGGGTACCCCCGGCGGATGTTACAAAAGCGTTATAGTTTTTCCAAATTTTCACTAAAAACATATTATTTTAAAAAATAAGTTTTTTATGATAAAATTTAGCTTTTTCATTTTTAAATCAAAATGTTTAAAAGATACAAATGTGCGCAAAGGGAAGAGCCTATTTCAGCTGGTATTATATAAGTACACGAATACTGAGCAAATCCTATTTAATTTATCAATATAAATGTGCCTTTAAATAACCGATTGTATCACCTCTGAAATATAAATCAACAGCAGGCCAAATCTGTATTAGGTTCGTTATAAATCTCTGTTAATATAGACCGCAGGGTGGGACAGTACCCCAAGAATACAAACCCTGAGAGATTCTCAAGATATGAGCTCTTGAAAACTTCAGAATTCTATAACTATTAAGAAGCCTGCATCTCATCAAAAGAGGCAGATTCAATTATTGAGATATACAACAGGCAGGGTTTGTTTAGAGATCTGGCAATTCCTTACAAACAATGAATCAAGGTATGTTAAAGCAGGCCAATTTTATAACTACATGGATACAAGTATCAAGAATCCATCAGATGTGAATCTCAGAAAATACAATGGCATTGAGTGCAAGGTGTATAATAAATCAAGATTCACTGGAGGACTGACTATAAAGCTAGGGCCACGAATTATTACCCTCAAAATAGCGTAAAAAGTGTCACCATTCATGGGTTACACATTCCCTGTAATTGTAAAGTCAACTGTATGAAATTATATTTAACATGTGATCATGGTATTAGAACCATAATAATTTCTAAAATTTAGGTTAAATTGATATGTATGAAATCATTTGTGTTATCAACGATTAATATTGTTGAATGATAGGTCAGGTGCCTTGATCAATCACTGATTGACAATCAGCAGATATAAAGTGTGTTTTTTTTATAACCATTACCTAATAAACTATTTCCAAAATAATGCTCTCACAAAGACTCTACCAGGAGATTGTCCAACATGGTTTAAAGCACAAGGACCATTTTTCTCGATTAAATTACTGGTTGTATCAGTTCATTGCTACTGTCATAATTGGTTATAGAGAAGTTGTCAGGATGGGAACCCTCAAGAAAATAACTGCATGCTAGGGCTCCTGAGTGATACTAGTTGCATGACATCCATAGAGTGCATTTACTGATAGATTTACCTGTGAAATTACCGATGGCGGGACAAAAATTACAGATAGGAAAGGCTGAAATTACCGCTGGAATTACCAATGAGTTTACCGATTTGGGCAATATTTTACCACCATTATTACATGAGGTAATAACGTCCCTAAAGGTAATATCGGTGGTATTACCATTTGGTTTTGACATGGTCCCCTACTGGTTTCCAATAAGCAATCTTTCAATATTGTTCTAATATGAAAGATTTATTACCCACAAAAATCCCCTATCAGTGCAAAGTAAGTATATATGTGGATTTAAATATATAATTCATACAACAATTTCATATTAGCTCATGTGAATTCTTACATTCTGTACTTCCGGAATTATGTCACCAAAAGTGCGGAAGGACATATAAACATCCAAGATCCAGCAGAGACTGGCACAATTAATGGCAATTAATGACGTAAACCACTGTTAATAATAATATTGCTAAGATACCAGTTTGAAGTGGAACCAGTCAAACATAGAAATGGGCTTTGAAAATTCCATAATAGCCAACTGAGGCTCTATCTTTAGAACATTTCACAGAGGACTATCTCAGAATGATCACCATTCATTGTATTGTGGATATTGGATAAAACATATGGACATACTGCATATATTTTAATAGATCTCTCTGAGAGACATTCCACATATGCTATCAACTCAGTAAATATGGCCAGGACCCAGGTAATAAACAAAGATATCACACCATTATCTACTTCAATTAGATGCCTTCTCTGGCATTTATACTTTCTCAGCTATGTTTATACCCAGCAGGAATCCCCTCAGATGTGAGATAGGGAGTGAACTTTGTGATAAGACACCCCACAACGCCAAAATCAACTTGAATTTAGCTGTGTGATATGGCATTCCCTCCTGTGATCTTGGGTGCTACCTCCCCATATCATAACTCACAAAGAAGTGGCCAATTGTTTCTCCAAATACAGATGTTCTGCATTATATGCCCTGTCTGGGAGAATAAAGTTAAGACAAATGGCACAATGCCAAAAATGAATTCAAGCCAAGCCAAACCAAGATCAAGGTACACAGTCTTTTATTTTTCCACAATGGTTTCGATCATTAGAAAACTCAATAAATAACTTGTTTTTATATTTTGTAAATTAAAATGCATCTTCAGTTTGTTCAGTACATTCCCTCCCATGTAGTAAACTTCAGTCTAAACACAATGAATGAGTACCATATGATAGAATGGCACAATGAAGTTCAGTCAAAATATTGTTATAATGTTGAAGCCTTGGCATGTTCAAGTTATTCAGTAGCAGCACTAGTTGAAGCTAGAGGAAGCTGTGTTACAGTTGCTTGACTCCACATGATCAAAGGGAGGCAATTTAATATTTCATCTATTTCCACCTGCCAGCTTCAGGCTGATGAGCCAGGCAGCAATTCTCTGCAACCCAACACCATAGAGGCTTTATACAGGTGAAATCAGACAATAAAATTCATAAAATCCTTGCAATTATCTCAACAATAAAAAAAATTTGATACATGCTTCAATTTATAAAATTAAATGTTTGTGTAACAGAACTCCCAACAGTCTAGCGAGCAATAAAAATGGAATTTGACCCCCAACCCTGGCAAGACAGGAGGATTTTACAAGGTAAATTGTATCTGCATAGAAATAAGCAATGATAGATAGGAATTTGGGTGTGATAGGCTTGCTTTAGGTAATTCCCTGAGATCTAGAATTATCTCACATTCAGCACAAGTACTAAGGTTACAGTAATATTTATAGTCCTGCCTTGAATGACCTATAGAAACTGCCTAATCTAATATGTCAAACTAGATGATTTAATGAGCCTGGTGTTGGTGGTCCTTATCATAGCATGAGCCTAGGTAAATAATACATTACTAATGTAACAAAAGGTGATTTATCTGGGACATGGTCTATCCTGGAAACCTTTGAATTTCCCTCCACCCAATATCTCATACGTTAACAGCAAGAATTGTGCGCTAAAAGCTTGAATCAGCTGGATGTTTAAAGTTATCAAGGCAAATATTAATTCTAATGAACAACAGATTTCTGTCAAACTTTTCTGGAGGCAACCACCAAATCACCATCAAGAAATTTTGAAATACTGCTAGCAACTAATAAATACCTCGGACAGAGTCAATGATTTTCATTTTGCATAAACGAAAAAGTTGATACAACCTCCCCCCCCCCATCCCCCAACTTATGACACTTTATCTATTTAATCGAGAAATTTCGTCAGAGAATTGAGACAGAATGTGCTTCACTCTGGAAGTCTGACTCTATTTATATAAACAGTACTTGACAAATGCCATGTTTAGTTCAAAGCATGAGTTTAACAGGAGGTTACATCAGAAAAGACAGAAGAGGAAAATATTCAGCTCTAAATTTATAGACATTTTATAATTGTGGTGATTCACCACTGATAATACAGATGCCAGGGTGACAGAGTAACAGATGACCAAATGGGATGTAGCAAGTATTAAATGGTCACTATTCTGTGACTCGAATGGCATTCAATTGAGCGAGCAATCAATAATGTTTCTAACACATGTTCCGAGCCTGGGGAGACCAGTCTGACCACATTTGTGCGCTAAAAGCTTGAATCAGAGATATCATTACAAACATTTTCATTAGTCACTTCGGGAGATAGGTCAGGGACTGTTCTATGATGAATCAAATAGGGAGGTATGAGATTATTAATAATGATATATATATAAATGATAATATCATGACCCACTGATATGTTAAAAGTATAGTTAATATTTCAGTGGAAATGGACCAGATGAAGTTTAAATACTTCCATGCAGAGAAGGTTAGAGAAATTAAACAGATGTTTATATTAACAATAAGAATTTCAACCAATATAAAACCATCAACTTGCTATAAATAATTTAATAGTAGCAGATACATTTTTTTTTTACTTTCAGCATTTTTTAAAGGAAAGAAAAATGAAAATGACAAGCTGTGTTGAGCTACTGGAATTTTTTATCAACACAATGCGTTCAATTTGCCTATAATTTCTCAAAGGGGACTTCATATATCAACAGGAAGGTGCAATATTTGGACACCAGGTGGGGCTCTCTATCCCACACAAACATAGATGGAAACAATGGAAACAAACACAAACAACACAAGAGTTCTTTTCCCTTTATTCTCCGGGTAGGCCTACAAGCTGAATGTCTATGGAAATGTTGGGACCATTGTGTAATGTGAATTAATTTATCTCGCTGACACTAATCATTGCACTTGCTGACCAGAATGGCAGCCTTTGAGGCATTGCACATGCTATGCATATACGTTTTGTATCCTTGTCTCGCAATTATAGAATTATTTAGAATTTTTATATAAATGCACAGGTATTCTGTTATTCTCATGAGTTATAATAGGTCTTGATTTGGTTTTGTTTGATTGTAGTTGAAGAGTTTTGTGAAGATTTGTCTAGCACATGTTTATGTCCGACCATGAGAATTTAATAGGAAATTTTAACATATCGCAGGCAGATCGAACTGCCTTATTGATGGTCCATTCTCAAAAATGAGCAAAAACAAACCTTACGTTGTATGCACACAAAACATACACACAACAGGCCATTTATAATTCAGACTTGTAGGTATTTTAAAGTGAACAATCTGATTTGAACCCCCACCCAGAAGTCAATACATTTATCCTTCAAATATTATTCTTATGAGACCAAATCCAAGAGGGGGAAAAAAAAGGCAAATTATAAACACGATTCCTAAGATCTACATTTAAACTATTAAATTAATTCTCAGTTGTAGAGATGTATCATGATACACATATTATATTTCTAATGATGTCGATTCTCAAAGTAGGGAACATTTTCCTGACTCAATGTAATTTGAGTGTGGAAACTAAGACTATTTAATCCTCTTGCCTTCCTGACCCCAGAACTCTAACCTTACAAAGGAGGAAAAAGTATCCTAGACCTTTATTAGGATCAGTGTTGGACAATAAAGAAAGAGCTGGTTACAAAAGTGTAAAATTTATCTTTGAAATGTCTCACAGAAACAAAGGGTGTATGTAAGACAATGTGTATTTATAAACATCAGTGGTTTCTCACTAAAATAGAATAGGAAGCTGGGTGTTTGATTGCTCAGTTGGAAGTAATTTGATTGAAGGCAATCAGATCAGAGTTAGCCTCAGGATGTTTATATAGCTTCTGACTGGTGACATATGCCAAATATTCACCCTTTACTATCTACAAGTTTGCTCTCAGGCAGCTCAGTATTCTATTTATATCCCAATTAGGAGATACAGTGCAAAAGGTTTTAAATCTCATTTTGGAATCAATGATCTATATCAGAGATTGCTTTATATGATGATGAGTGTGGAATATACTGCTAATAATATTATTGTGGGATTTGCTATTTTTCTTCAGACTGTAAAGTTTTATTAGCTGAATCCCCATTATTTATTAAACCCTTTCAAAATTAAATTGAATTCTCCCCATCAGTAATTATTACACTTTAAAAGTATACATTGGAATGGTCTATTATTCATCTGGAGGGGTGCTCAGGAAAATAAGCCGAATATTGATAATATATGTCCGAACAGCAGAAAGGAAGATGAGAAACACTTTCTCATGGAATGCTCCCTGTATAAAAATTTAAGAAAAAATATAAAGAATTATTCTCAAGCAAAATTGAAGAAACAAATATTCCCTTCTCAATCCCACATCATTAAATGTGTCAAGGCCAACAAGAAACGTTTTATCTGAGGCCCTGAAGGTTTGAAAAGAAAAACTAAATGAGAATACACAAAATGTTGGAAATCGTTGACAGAAAATTAATTTATCTTATTAATTTTGAAATTTGAGTATTATTATCTGAAATTCCAACTCGTGAACTACTCGTCAATGAGGACTTAATAAAGAAAGGTTTACAGGAACCTGTAGCCAAAACAGTAAGATTATCCAATAATCTGAATAAACGGGGAAACTTGAGGTATACAATTCTGAATCTCTTTCCAATGCCTTGGAAATCAATCCAAACTCGTCAGGATTCGAACAACATTTCCTGTCAGTGCTGAACGACTTTAATATGGCAGTATTGCATATGAGTATTATTGTATTGTTTATTCCACTGTTATCTGAGGAATCTATACAGCGAATTCAAACAAATCCTCAATATAAAAAAGAGGGCAATAAATTACTAATTGTCCTGTCTTATTTCACAGACAAAAGCACAATGGGATAAAATTGAAGTATTACCTGAATCATGAACTGTCCTAAGAAGTGTTGGTTAGATAAATTTATGATTTCTTACATTGTTGATAAAGAGAAATTAATTCCAACTATAACCGTAAGTGTCTATCAGCTTATTATATACATTTTCATCATGTTGTATTGAGTATATATTTTTGACCAGCCCTCCACAATTAGTTCGCCCCCACTGCCCTTTCTTGCTTCCAGAATCCCTGGTGGGAGGTCATGATAATTCTGAAGTCAGTATTAGGTACAATGCACCTCATACTGCAGCAGTAAACTAATGTTTAAAAGTATCTCATGTTATTTTACAAGTCGGTATCTAGTATATAAAAGCACCTCATAAGTAGTACACTAACATTTTTCTGCAGGGTCTTATGTTATTTTTCAAGCTGCTAATGACACAACAGGGCTGTAATCAGGCATGAGTCTGAAGTTAATTTAGTGTGCATCAACACCCACCTAATTTAATGGAGTGTTGACTGATGGAGAGCAGGATGAGGCAGCCTCTATACAACATCTTCCATACATTGCTGGCCTCATTCCTCTTGCCAATTAACCCAATAAATTTCATTCAGGTTAAAATCTAGCCTTACCCAAGATTCATCTCTGATTTTGATATCTTTAAAATCAGGTTTTAACATGAGGTTACATACCCCCCACAGTGGCAAATTCAGGTAGGAACCCAAATACTGAGTGAGGACTCTGAAATTCTCTACTCCATAAGATAATTCATTCAAATAATGGTTAAAGGACATCAATAGAAGAACCTGATGGCAAAAATCGTAAAAATTACAATCTAAGGACCAAATAACTCAAGAAAATAAATGGGCACTCAATACCCCCACATTTTTCAGATATGTAAACAAGGACAACTCTAAAATGGAAAATGTGAACGTCATTTGCCCCTCTTTTGAAATCAGTCATGATCGCGATCATTCAGATCCGATGCCCCATGACTGATATATCTGCGTAGATGGACAAAAAAACTGATTTTGATATAAACCAAGAAGGATAAATCTAGAACAGAAAATGCAAACAAGTACAACAACATTTGCCCCTCTTTTGAAAGCAGTCATGATGATGAACCTCCATGCCAAACTTCATTCAGATCTGATAACCAATATTGATGAAATCTCAAGCAATTACGATGGACATCCGTTGATGTCCAAGTGGACAATATGTCTAATTTTTCTTGTGGGCTGAAAAATTTATTTTTGACCAAACACCACAGGATGCAATAAAACAACACTATACTTCAATAATATAACAGAGATGAAAATTGCATCCTGAGCTGCACCCACAATTTGAAATCACCCTTCAATTTACCTTATTTTTGACTGCATACCCCAAAATGTAGCTCTGGTGAGAGTGGCTAGATGGATTACTAGACTGAGAAATGGCTAGACACAGTCAATCCAGTATACCCTCCATTTTTCTTTGAAAAAGTAGGATTATAATGACAATAAATGCTATTTAAAGTTTTGATGGCAAGTGAGGCCAAAGATTTTGTTTTACAATAATAGACCAATGCTACAAATTCTGTTGGCCATGAAGATGTCACATGGTAGCTAAACAGAAGTCTAGATGGAAATGTGATGGTACATGTAGGTCTTTCTCAAAGGTTTACATCGGATGATTGAGCTCAAGATACTGGTTAATTCACCACACAAATCACCCATGGATCTGTGATAACCAGCTATGCTTTGAGCTGGAATCTGGAAATGCTGATGAATTACGGTGATTATGAGATCTGATTTCTGTGAATTTATCACCACAGATAGGATGCCAGCACAGAACAGGAGGCAGGGTGTCTGATATCCCCCATCATAAGTTATCTGCCTCAAATTTAATAGAAATAGAGTAAACAGGAGATCAGTTCACCATACACAAGTTTTATCTTTGAAAGATTTAATATATATGCTATCAAATACAACTGGCAAATAAAAAGTTATTTTTGTTGTTTTAATAATAGTTGCTCAGAAATTTGAATTATTAAAAGACTATCTTTTATAAATTAAATAAGTCGCTCTTCAAAAGCTTTCGGCCTTTAGGCCTTCCTCAGTTGATATTATTCAGACAAAATCACATGATGGCATTCAGATAAACATACAAATAACAATGGCGGATATTATACAACGACGTTAAAGGTCTTTCATCAGAGAATGTCAACTGACACCAAGCAACGCTATCGCAGCATCGACATCCAAAAGTTGGCGCCATTTCCTCTAGCGAGACAGAGAGACAATTGTCGGAAAGGATTGTGGAACATCTGAGGGACATTAGACTTCACGATGATAAGCCAGCCTATGGACATTTTAATCAACCGGGACATTCCATTGACAACATAAGGGTATCGGTTTTAGAAAATGTCAATGGGAACAAACATCTGAGACTGATACGTGAAGACCATTGGATAGCTAAGCTGAAAACCCGGACTGGCCACGGTTTCAACGCTAGAGGAAATGGCGCCAACTTTTGGATGTCGATGCTGTGATAGCGTTGCTTGGTGTCAGTTGACGATCTCTGACGAAAAACCTTTTTATAACGTTGTTGTATAATATCCGCCATTGTTATTTGTATGTTTATCTGAATGCCATCATGTGATTTTGTCTGAATAATATCAACTGAGGAAGGCCTATAAGGCCGAAAGCTTTTGAAGAGCGACTTATTTAATTTGTCAGCCTACAGGGTCCCTCATCTCCTGGACCATTTTTATACTACTATCTTTTATATTTTGTACATGTTATAGGTCCTTTGAACTATTGAAATCAATTTGGAATCAGTTTCAAGAATCAAAGTATAATTTAATTCAATTTTTTTTCCACAAAACCCTCCAACTAAAAAAAAAAAAACCTCTCAACAAATTATTGCAAGGACACTATATGATAACCAGACTATTATAAGCTCAAAATGCTTCGAAACTAAACACCAGGGATATTAAACTAACTCAAACAAACCCAACATAGACCTGCTAAGAGGATCTCCATGTTAAAACAGACTGTGCCTGCAACACTGCTGCATGAAACGCCCCACTGGGAGACTGCATGGAACTGATCTTCTGAAGCACAACTCACATCAAACTTTGACATGTGGCATCAACCATCTCAAAACATACATCATATGATTAAATAGAGAGGTGTTTTGAGCAATTGCTTTCATGGCAAATTTAACACAGCCTTCTCTGTGCAGAAGCAGTGGGGTTTAATATACACTGGAGCATGCCACAACTTAATTGAGTGAACACAACAACAAATTGGATTTTAACAAGGCCACAGATGGGCACTACATGACAGATAGTATTATATAAAATAGTCTTTGATTCCCAGAAGAGGTTCTGGAAGAAAAGGATTCATAATTGGTTATAGTTATGATTCTTTGACTCAGCATTTATTTATGTACTGTGTAATAGCCAACTGATAAAATATATGCTTTCAAAATCAAAAGTTTATAAAGGACGCGGTATCCAATGAAAGTCGCAATGACACTGTAGCTCAACTTGGAAACCACAGGATAATGTCATACATTACAGTCAATGGAGCAATAAGGAATGCGGAAAGTCAAGTAATATTTAGAGGTCACAGAGAGCCATTTGGATGGGAGATGATGATTATATGGTGTGAAAAAGGATTCAGTTATGCAAAGAGCAAAATCCAAAATGGCTGCAAGTGGCTTATGTTTTTAATAAATGGAACTCCCATCTGAGGTGATCCTAAACATATGCCTATACATTTTCAAAAGATTTCTCCAACAAATGTTGGCTGCATGGTATGCCAATGAATTTAAATATGAAATAATAAGATGGCCACATTTTTCCAATGAAATTAGGAAAATGTTCATACCTTATAGCCCCCATCAATATGTCACCCCGAAGATTCATATGAAGTTTGTGATGAATCTGATAAAAAAAATGTTGTTTGTAGGACATGCCAACAAATTTAGCCATGCAAATAGTGACATCCAAGATGGCATCCGGCGGCCATGTTTTGGATCGAAATAAAAATAGCTCCCATCGAGAGGTCACCCTGAAGATTCATATGCAGTTTGATGACTATCGGATGAGGGAGGTGGCCTGTAGGGTGTGCCAAAAGATTTAGTCATGCAAAGAGTAAAATCCAAGGTGGCTGCCAGTTGTCATGTTTTTCATAAAAACAATATTCAAATTCAAAAGCTTCCTGTAAAATTTCCACATTTTGCCAATAATTACGGGCTGCATGGTGTGCCAATGGATTCAAATGTGTAATCCAAGACCGGTCGCTGGCGGTCATGCTTTTTAACAAAATTCGAAACAAATGGTAATTTCCAATCTAGAGGTCACCCCAAAGATCCATATGAATTCTGGTGACAATCAGATTAGTGATGTGGCCTGTTTCGTGTGCTAAAGGAAATTGTTGACAGATGCATGGAAGGCTAGACTGACAAACTGACAACAGACGCCAATCATAGCAATGGGTGTCAGTCAACTCGTACCCTGACCAACTCGTACCCTGCTGTTTTTCAGCAATCCATGGGGACAAAACGGTGGTATTTCAACTAAATAACGGACATACTATGATCAGGCACCAAGACTAAGACATATTTATCTTTTTTTTTTAAATTAATCGCTTTAGTTAACTAAATAACAGGCATTTTATAGCAGGGTACGAGTTGGTCAGGGTACGAGTTGACTCGCTCCCCATAGGGGTCTCCCCATAGGAATAGATAAAACAAAACAATCTCAAATTTATTTTTAAAAATATAACAAACAAAACAGCGCTTATACCAACAATTTTTTCGGAAATATTCTGTGTATTATAGTATGTTTTTAGATACCTCTTACCAAATTATGTAATTCTGGGGTTCGAACGAGCCATGTCTGTTAAATAGTTAAATCTGTGTCATTTGTTTTCAATATGTTATTGCCAGTCTATTTAAAGTCTACCAATTTTGTCTGCATATACAGTAATGCTCTAAGTAATCGACTCCTTAACCACATTCTGCTGTGGTTAAGGAGTCGATTACTCAGAGCATTGCTGTATCCAGGGATGTGGCTAGAGGGTCTCCGTTGGGGGGGTGGCCACCTTGGGAAATTCCAACTGCACCCCCCCCCCCCCCCTTGAGTCGGAATCACACCAACACAACTTTATGCATATGCATAATTCCATTTGCACACCCCCCCCCTTGTACCTCATGCTCAGGCCTAATTTCCTATATATGTTCATAAGCCATGCTTCTATGTTCCCAGTATGAGAAAATTAAGATATTTTAACCTGAAAATTCCCCCAAAAAATCAACTAGTGGTCTAATTCCAGACAAATGCACACAGCTACCGACAACAGACCAGGAAACACCGGGCCGACCATGGTTGTTCGGCCCGGTGTGAGAAAATTTTGAAAACTATACAAGAAAATCGCAAATCCTAGCATCTAGACTGGCCTCAACTGAAGCTTTCCTAGTGTTGGAAATTTCAAACCTCATGCTCCCCCTCAGGTTGGGAAATTTTTCAACTGATGACCATTTATGTCTACAAGTTTGACCATGGTTCGGCCCGGTGTGCGAAAATTTTGAAATCTGAACAAGAAAATCGCAAAATCCTAACATCTAGACTAGCCTCAAGCCTTCCTACTGTTGGAAATTTCAAACCCTACACCCCCACTTAGGTTGGAAAATTTCCAACTGATGACAATTCCAATGACAATGTTGACCAATTGTATGACAATATTGTTTTCTTAAATTAACTAGAAGTTTTTGACTGGCCACTGGGGAGGGACCAGGACACAAGCTTTCCAAGTGTTGGAAATTTCCAACCTTTCACCCCCCTAAGGTTGGAAAATTTCCAACTGATGACCATTTCTGTCAAAATTTTTGACCAAAAAATAGGAACATATGCAAATATTGGTCGAAAAACAATAAATTCCCCCCAATAAATTGTTTTATAATCAAACTACAAGAACATTTTCAACCTATTGTTGGTGTGAAATTTCGTTGTGGCAGGTATGAAATTTCCAACTATTGAAAATATAGCTGCTGTATCTGATTCTTGGCTATATTAAGTGTCAACCTACAACAACCTTATGGTATGATATTAATAGCGTGAAGCAAAGGTTTGAGGACAGTTTTCTGCTGGCATTTAATGACGTGTATTCCAGCTAATTTAGACAAGACAGGCATACCGAGGATCAATATTTCCCAGACCATTGTCTCGTAAACAAGGTATGATTTGCAGTAAAGCAAGAAACCTGAGCTCATTAGGATACACACCTGAGACTTAATATCTGTGAGATTAAAATGCCAGCCATCAGGAAGGAAAGGTTGCCAAGACACCAGTGTCTCCAAAACATATCAATACATGTCAATGAACATTCGCAGTACATGTGTGATGTGATGGAGGGAGACATAAAGCTGGCATCATTGAACACAAAAAGTGAAACACATGAAAAATAAGCTGGTCAGCATGTAATGAATAAATTTGATCTGAGAACTGACCTGTAAAGCAGATCAGCAGTCAATACTCATATTTTAGTCAATCATGCAGGCCTGTGTGTACATGCAGTGTACATATATCCTACCACAATCTCTGCAATATGCTAGCTATTTAATCTAAACAGTCCTGAATATTTTAACCACTTTTAAAAATACTGAACATGGGTGTTTAATCTAATTTTGAAAGTTTTGAGAGCCCCCCCCCCCCCCCCCCCCCCCCCCCACTGAATCAACCGAAAAATAAATCAGATCATTCTCAATTCTAAAGAAAACATTCCTCATTACATCTGCAGTACAGACTAATAGATATGGTTGATAAAACCAAGGCTGAATATGATCAACTATTAAGAAGTTGATTGCCAAATATCTTATGCATAAATTTTCGGAATCTAATAGTTTTTAATTCCTTTAGTATGTTCTACACTCATGAAGTCTTATGAGTCTAAAGATATGAAGTTATCTCACCTGATTCATCGATTCCGTCTGTGGGATCAACATTATACAGGTCACTCCTGAAATTAGGGAAAATCAAAGATTAAATGTAAAATCAAATTTGAGCACTTATATTCTGAAAAATTTAAAGTGAAAGTTATGCTTAGATCAGATGTCAATTTGGGCAATGAGACCTTTATATCCAGGGGTGAATATGATGTGGTACACAGGTATATTTAAGTATTATATAAAGTGATTTCAGTATCTTTCTTTATTCACTTTTAACAGAAGCCCTGACAATCTCAATGTACTTAGACATTGAGGCAGGCGCATATCTCAATAATATTCAGGAATTTAAGTTTTATAGATTCTTTGGTAATATTTACCAACATATTTAATATGTTGGTAAATATTACCAAACACATTGAATAATAAAAAAAAATTAACAAAATTTCACTTGCTCCAGTGAGCACTATATATATATAGTGTGGATGTGTGGAATTAAATGCAGTTGTATTAATAGATTGGCCACTGTATATTACATGTAACAGGGAATTTGACCAGTTGGCATAAAAAAAGAAATTTGCTTAGATTACACAGAAGAAAGGTTAAAAAATGAGTTTAATCAGGCATGATAAGCATAAGGTGTAAGATCTCATAAATTCTCCTCTTCCATCCATCAATACTTCAAAGCTCAGCATGATTCCAGCAGCACATATATACTAATGTTAGAGCTGTCCTGTTCAGTGTGAAAACTCATCTATATGGTAGAGCAGAACAAGGCCACAAATGTGCAGGGAGGTTCCATGGGAGGTTTCATGGGCTGAGGATGATGAATCACAGTTGAAAAAAAATGTGGAGGCTGGTCCACCTCCAGAGGAGAAAAACTAGCACAATTGGATTATTTAAAATCCCATTCTGACAATTCTAGCTTTTTCTAGCCTGTATATTGTATCTGAACTGTTAGTATCTGAAAAGACATAATGCTCTACACAGAACATTTTTAATTAAAGGCATATTATAAATATTCAGTTAATTATATCCCACCACAAAGGTAGTACATGTAATAATACCCATGGGAGACATGTTTAAATAATTTACATATTATAACTGCTGAAAAATCTGTCCAGATCTACTCTTGTCATTTCAGGGAATATGACATTTGAACTAAGCTGAAAGTTAAATATTTATTATTTTTGTTGGTCATATTCAGTCCCGGCCCCTAAACTTAAGAAGAAAAAACAAATCAACATACATAAAAAACATGTGCTTTTGCTAATTGGCTCCAATATTTCAGGAAATCACTATATCAAAGCATGATTATCTTTTTTGTGCTCTGGTCGGAATATTTCTCATCAATTTAAAACTAATAAAATTGAAGCAGGTTATTGCCGTTGTATTTTAAGACTATCAGATATCGTCCTGTATGAGATCCAAATATTAACTTGCAGAAAGAGAATTTGGAACAAGTATCTATTGTGCACTAGAGCAAGAGGGATGTGTGAGAACCACTAACATGTCCATGTCCGTTAGATTTCCATGAACCAATTGATAGGCATCTAAGTGTCTGAGCTAGTGTCTCCACCATCAAAAGAATGATAATCCACAAAACTATCCAGATTAGTATGATTACAGGTATATTTTATGTCCAATAATCCTGACTGCTGATAAAGCAAAAAAATCTGATGTTATCAGCAAAGTCAACAATACAAGTCAAACCAACAGACTGAATCACTGAGTCAGGGTTTAAATTCCCCAGATCAAAAGAATTAACCAAATGTTGACTGACCAATGGTCAAAGTACTTTTGAATTGGATCCCACATGTCCCTTGTCTGTCAGTCACCCAGCAGGAAGGTAATTGGCCTATTGAGAGCAGAGCCCCTATTGAAGGCTAGAGTGTTAAGGACTTCTAGCTGTTAGTGATTCTGGGGAGTGGGGGCATTGTATGTAGCTCTGGGTGGCTTAACAGCCCCATGTCCAGGGGCCACTAATGGCTTTGATTAGAGGATTACAGAGATATACAATAGATTAGGGTCCATGTGAGGCCTTGTGTGAAGTGGAATGTCTGGTGAGATAAAGAGATACCCATGCCAGGGTGTTAACAAGGGTGCATTAGAGATTCACCATTGAAGTTCCCTTATCAAAGAAGTGAGAGAATTTCCTATTCTTTTGTGCTACAATTGTACAGTTAGGTACCAAATAACAAAAGTTCTTTCCTTATTATTAAAGTGACATGATTTTCATTAAATATGTCTTCCTCAATTACAAAATGACATTTTGAATGTCATAGGAACTGTTTTCCATTCTCCCAGTAAATATTAAGATCATTAGTCTGCTAATATTTACTTGGAATATGTCATCTCAAAAATGCATTCAATCAAATAATTATCAAATATCAAGTTGAATTTTAACTGTACATGTATTGTTTATATAACAGCTGATGTCAAGTTACTTTCAGACATCATACTTCTGGGGCTTGTGAGATTACTAACTTTTTAAAATGATCATTGGGGTTTGAGAGGCTGAGATTTAATAGCTACACACTGGAGAGATTCTGGTGACAAACACCACAGCCACAAATGATCTCAGGATTTCTCATTTAAACTGAACATCAAACACACAGACAGACTCATATTTGAGAATCATATTTAAAAAAATATTCACAATCACAATTTGAGGTGCGATTGTCTGAATAAAAGGATAAACAGGGTTGAGGGGAAGCAATGAAGGGCAAGGGGGGCATCTTTCAGGAGAGCAGTTTTCCAATGTATATTTAAATATATATATTTTTAAATCCCATCTAATTTTACGATATGAATGCATTGTTCGACTCAAAAATATCCTCATATGCACACGTGTCCTAAGTACAAATATTTGCGTTGACAGTTACTATTTATTACATGATCCTATCCTTATTCCATTCAATAAACCCATTCTATAAATTGTGATATTAAACGTTCGTTTAATAACAGGAAATAGTGCCAGGTGACCTTTGACTTCCTGTTTGTTGTCTGTTTACATTCCATACGCTACGTCTCAAATTACTATGGCTTCCAACATTTTTTCCAACGAACTGTAATAAATTACAAGTTTGAAAAGTTATTTAATTAAATATATGCCATTATATACATCAAAGAGTCTTTATTTATCTGGGACTATTTCTTTACGCGGGCAAACAACGCATAGTTACGTGAAACGTTTTAGCATGCGTTATAGAAACCGATGTTAGTTTCGCGTCCCATTTGTTGATTTAAAATGATTTGTCGATGTAGTGGATCATGTAATAAATAGAATCTACAACTCGTCCCCAGTTTATAGCGGAATTTACAAAACTCGTCCAGTAAATCAGGTTCAAACTAATTTACTGGACTCGATCGTTTTGTAAATTCCGCTATAAACTGAGGACTCGTTGTAGATCCTCTATATTACTAGTATATGTACAGTGCAAAACAAATATTCTATTATGTTTGCATGCAATGATGTTGTGTTTCGAACATAATTATACTGGGTAGTCATTTTGGGACATTGGGCACAAAAATTTGAGGTTAGTCTGGGTAAATTCAAGGAAACATGAAAGCAAAACAATTATTCATGACGAAAATCAAAACACTTTATAAGTGAATTGTCAGCTGTTGGAGGTATTAAGATGAAGCTATATAAAGTCAGATCATTGATCCGTTATTAATAGAAAGCTCACCAGCAAAACAACCTTTATGAGAACCATGTCATCAAAAGATATCAATTCATGGAATCACGCTGACACTGACAATGCCACCAAGTGCCATGTTTTGTGTACCATAGACCACAAGTATACCTCGCAGCAATATTCAAACCAATTCGTACATATTTATGTCACAAAGAATTCTCATTGACTAAACCTTGTGGCAGAAATTTGAATAAACCTTGATTCTTTTCTGATGAATGACTTTAGAATGCCAATGCTTATTACATATGAATTGAAATCAAAATATTTTTCTAAGATCTTTCAAGTGTGTACATAGGGTTGATTCTGTATAATTGGTATGTTGAAGAATGCCCTCTCATGTGTTATATATGTATGTAATGATATCATGAATTGCAGTAGTTTTAAAATACCTGTGTCTATTAACTCAGTTATTAATTAACATTATAATAAATATTGAAATTACAAACCACTCCATCAACTTTGAGTATTTACTGCACAAAACCATAAAAAAAAATTCTTCCAATGGGAAGCTTGGATGGGATAGGATGTCAGAGCTTAATAGTTGTGCCCACTTCCAAGAGAGATAGATATACTGGTACTTAAATACAAATGTTCCATTGTACAATCAATTCCTAATGGCAGTAAACCAACAAAAAAACTAGTTTAAAATGTGTCTAGGTCTTCAAGTTCATTTTCATCAGGAAACATCCTGGTAACAGTGTTAATATTTAATATATGTATTCGGAGGGGCTTTCAAATTCGTCCATGTTAATATCAATCAATATAAATGAAAGCAGTTATCAGACGGTCAGACCAACCAAGAGCTTCATTCATAAATAAGAAGAGCTTCGTTCATATAGAGTAATGCCCTAAATAATCTACTCCTTAACCACAGCAGAATTTATGGGTAACTTTTCAGGATTTAGTCGGAAATATGGCTTGTTGCCATTCATAGGAAAGCTCTCACTGAGAGCTTTCCGATGAATTGCAAGAAGCCATATTTCCGATTAAATCCTGAAAAATAACTGTACTGCACATTACTGTACTCACAGAGAAATAAGAAGAGCTTCATTCATATACTCACAGAGAAATAAGATTCAATTCATCCATTTAGTTTATATCAGCATCAAGTCAGGTGGAAGAAAACTTCATTTCATTGGTGAAAGTATCAGCATATCGGAATTAACAACTCAAAACAAGCTTTAATAGGTCTATATGCCTGTAAGTGAACCTTTCTTCATGGTGGTCAATGCATATAGAGCATTGAGTCTGCAAAGCAGCCCATTTCGTAGCAATCAAAGTAGCATTGATCTCATTGTTGAGGCAGGGCCCATGTGGTAGATGTTATTACAGACGCTGGGGCTGCTCAACTATAAACATCAATATTTACTCAAGGACTTTTGTTTCAAATTATTTCAGTTCATGCCATGACTGTTTTGATGCACATGAAATGTTGATTTCACACAAATTATTTCAAGGTTTTTTTTCTTGATTTTAGTTCCATCCAGATGGCAGTTACTTCCTGCAATTCAGGCCAATCATCTGCAAGGCGTGAATGTCAATTTATTTTTGGACTGGTTTTTCTCCCCTTGGCATATGTCATGATTTAATCCAATGGCATGAATTTATATTTGAATGAGCACATGCTTTTATAAAAGGTCCCTGTGGCAGCATGAAAAAGATGAACAGGAAGGCATTGTATGGATAGGGTAAGGTGCAGTTTAATTGTCTAATAGTCTGAAACATGTTTCAATCAGAACAATATCACAGGTTAATATTTTGGGGGATTTGAATGTTTCAGACTATTAGACAATTAAACTGCACCTTACCCTATCCATACAATGCCTTCCTGTTCATCTTTTTCATGCTGCCACAGGGATCTTCATTCTGATCTGCTATTATAAAATCTGCCCACTTGAGCCACTGCTCTCTTAATATCCTTGAAAATAGTATCCAATTGTCCCAGGTGTTGTCCATTCACCAATTCTCAATGAATTATTTTTTGTAGTCTCCTAGGTTTAAAGGTTAAAGCATAATTTGTTGTATGGATGGAGGCTACAGTTAAAACTTTGGTCTGACAGTTGCCCATACAGTCTTCTACTTTAATTGTTCCAAGCCCATCTTAAGGTGTTAGAGATATTGATTTCTGGAAGAAGGTGTGAATCAAGGCATACAGAATCCACTTGAAGATGTCCCATTCTCCAAGTAAAACATCAACAGAGACAAAGATCAATGCTAGAATGTGTGTACAATACTCAGGGGATTTCTTTCTGACTCAGGAAGAAAGGCGATCATTTCCTGTATAAAACAACTATAAAACCACCACACAGCAGTTCTAATCAATGGTAAAAAAAACCTCTTACTAGGTATATATATTAACCTCTTACTAGGTATATATATTAACCTCTTACTAGGTATATATATTAACCTCTTACTAGGTATATATATTAACCTCTTACTAGGTATATATATTAACCTCTTACTAGGTATATATATTAACCTCTTACTAGGTATATATATTAACCTCTTACTAGGTATATATATTAACCTCTTACTAGGTATATATATTAACCTCTTACTAGGTATATATTTTAATTTCTGCTAGAATTCATTTAGTCATGTAGAATAACATTTCTCCCTTCAATTTGGGGGAAACAGGAAGACAGCCTGGCAGCCCAGCAGGGCTATGTTCCACCCAGCAAAATACTGAATTATTCTAGTTATATGTTAATTTATTGTACTATTCATATGTGTATTGTAAATAAAAATATCCTATCCTATCCTATCAGTTTCAATACATCTTTAAATAGCTCTGTATTCATTCTAATGGAATTGAAATTATGTTTCCAAATTTAATCTTCACAACTCCTTTTATATAACCTTTAAATCTGAAGAGCACATAACTCTATATACATGCATCGAGAAGGAACAATTTGGTGTGGTGGCATTTTTTATCATTACAACATAAGCATGATGCCTGATTGATGCGTTGACTTGTAACCAGCTTATTGGGTTGACATTAATAGGGACGATATATCTTAATTATCCAATGACACACAATAGATAGAAGAGATGGTAATCCATACAGGCAGTTCCTTTTATGGGGACATTGGATCAGAAGATTGAGAACGGAAGTATTGATCATTGAGGGAAGCGAGCGATGGCAACTATCAGGAATTAAGCGAGTAACAAGATACAGCATGCAACATGTACATACACATCTGCAAGCAGCATTGTGGGAAGGTTGGCCTGTAACCATTATGAACATACAAACTCTCTGCACTCAATTCTAAAGCTGATCTGGTGTACAGCAACTCTGCATAAATATCCAAAAGATCCTGGTGCAGAGAACAATCAAACTCTCTGCATTAATAAGTATCTGAAGCCAAGCACTCTACATAGTGCGACCATATTCCAATGAGTGAATGCCATGTATCTCTGGACATGAATTCTATTATTTAATTTATTATTACATAATACCAAAATATAATCCTGCCTTCGAACTGAAGTTTCAGTTTATGTGCCACACTCAGGACAAAATTCCTGAGCTGGAAACAATCACTGGAGTCATATGGCTTGTGATGTAATGATGTTATAGGATATGCTACCTGCAGGAATGGTGGTTATTAATCGTCATTTATTATCTGTCAAGGATTTGAATTGATTTCCAGAGTGTTTTAAAGTGAAGGGTATTTCGGTTTCTGATATACTTTATCTCTCTGTTAAAGGTGGAGACCAATATAAGAACAATATGAGCTTCAACTACTCAACTGTGATTCCATAATAATCCTAGACTGAATTGCTATCTGTATGTCATGTTTACATGCTCGCAATTTCCATAGAAAACAGGAAAGATTGAATGATGATGAAATTTGAAGCAGTTTATAAGGGGGAAAAAATCAAATGTATATGATGAGAATGTTGAGAAAGATATTTTGTAAGATATTAAAGAATGGTTGAAAAGTTTAATCATTCTGCAAACCAACAGCATTTTCACTGAGAATAACTTTAAGTAATAAACAGTAATGCCCTAATTAATCAACTCCTTAAACCACAGCAGAATTATGAATAATTTTTAAGGATTTCCAACTAAATCCTGAAATATTACCCATAATTCTGCTGTGGTTAAGGAGTTGATTATTTAGGGTATCACTGTAGTTGCAGCTCCTCAAAACATCAGAGTATGCCTTGCAGGAGGAATCGGATTTGGATAAACATCATTTCATTTGCTTCAATAGCCAGCCAACTGGCTGTCTCTTTATTGTAATCGGCACCTTTATTCCACAGACAGAGCAGTGTGTTCAGGCATTAGATGCCACACAGAATCACAGGAGTTGTATGGTGATCTGACATGGAGCCTGTTCCTCCATGTCTGGTCCTAATGTGAAGTGACGCAAAGATGATTTCTAATTCTGAGAAGAACAGAAGAAAGGATTTGTCAGTCTATATCTATGTGCCTATTATAGCTGTATGATGATAAGGAAGCTAAGCCAGACATAAAAGATTTCAGGAATTCTAGCATTCTACATCAATAATGTAGGGAGGCAGTGTGGTCTCTCATATGAGAATCCTGTTTTATCCAAATCAAAGCCAAAGATCCTGATCATTATTTATCCACCACTCACTACATCTATAGCCAACATAGGTTAGGTTTATTATGACAATGTAACTTTTAATATTAGGTCAACGTAGCTTTATTAGGTAGGTGATGTAATTATATATATATGCAAATTGCGCAGGTAGCTAGGGACATCAACCAGCCTATTAAAAATGACGTCATTGTGATTTTGGCACGTTTTTCGTCAATTATTCACTGCACAAGTGCACATGTATTAAATTGATACAAAATGCATAAAACGGATATGCGTTTTCACTCTAAAACATCTATAATCTATCAGAACAAGGCCAATTTAGAATTAATATAAAAAACCAACAAACAGTTTTGCTCTAAGCTGCACTCTGGTTCTGTAATATATACCCTGTTGAACAGGGACGCATGAAGTACCAAAGGGCAAGGGTGGCAAACCAGTCAGGAAGGCTTCTCCGGTGTCCCTGCTGTTGAATGTATTAAAATAAATGTCAAAAGAATGTAAGATTTAGGGAAACAGCTGTATAGTTTTAATTCCAGTAAAGCTTCAACATTTGAGGGAAGATCTTACTTCCACCCCATGCTTCATGGAAACTGAATATTATATTGACATCCAACCCACCCACCCCCACCAATAACATCTCTGGCCAAAACCAGAGTGTATATTGGATTTTTTTAATTAAAATGTGACAACCCAATAGTGATATAAAAAAAAGCTTCATTATAGATAAATAGATAAAAGGTCGGCAACCACGTGACTCAGGGTTCCCACTCCTATTTAAAAATAATTTTTCATACCTTTTCCATACTATTTCCATACCTTAACCGTGTCATATCTGGGCCTGATTTGATATGGGCCAAATTTTTATTTGGAGATGTACAGGGGAGAAAATACAATAGCTCAGTCTTTGAGGACATATATTATACTGGGGAATTTAAAAGAGTAACATTATTATCTGAATGGTCTATTTATTTATGAGTAGGCCTAATTTAATTTAATTTTAATTTTATTTAAAAACATAATCTGATTTTATTATTGTAAAATCAAATTGTAGCAATGAGATTCAATAAACCCTTACCCGAGGTCTTGTTGATTTAAAACAAGTATACCAATTAGAATAATAACAATAATATTGAATTAGAAAAGATTGCTATTAAAATGGAATATACCTATATTGAATCCTTGGTGCATGCAATTAGCTAAAAACTCAGTATTTTTAGCTGATAAACTCACATATCAAATTTGGTTTTAATCCGATATCCCAAAATAAAGTTATCATCCGGAAACTTTCTGAATGGACGGATTCAGTATAAATAAAAAACGGGCCATAACTCTGTGCTGTGTTTTGAGCTGATAAACTCACATATCAAATTAGGTTTCGATCCAATTACCCAAAATAAAGTAATCTTTCCGAACAGACGGATGGACGGATGAAAAGGCTCTATAACTCTGGCAAAAATGTGCGGACCAAACCCATATTCGATCTTGACCTGTATTTTGAGCTGATAAACTGACATACCAAATTATTTTGGGATCCAATAACCAAAAATAAAGTTATCATCCAGACACTTTCCGAACAGATGGACAGACGGACGGAAGGACAAACACAGGCTATTTTAATAGTCCCCCCTAAAAAAAATTTGGGGACAAAAATATATTGTTATTCCCAGATGTGGAATCGCAAATACATATTTCAACTAATTGTGTTATTTTTATGCTGTATCTCAAGTTACAAGTGAAGGGGGAGGGTAATTTATAAGATTGTTTGGTTTATTATGTTCACCCTGTTTATAATGACGTCCTGTGGTGATGATGCTATATACAATAACCTTGGATATGAAACCTAAGAGAACCATGATGTCTTGCATGTGAGAAAAAAAAACCCATAAAAAGTTGCTATCAGGGGACAAAAATATCTTCACTGCATGTCTTATCGCTAATAAACTGTGAGAAATTATGCATGGTTGTTTGAGTTGGCGCAAGGAGACATAGAGATGTAGAGATGAGTGTTAACAGAGTATGATCTGATTCCAAAGAATGTCATGTTCCATGGGAGGTATATCAGTCTTGGCATTCTTACATGTAAAACTGCATGATACCCAAACATGTACAGTTATTACCAAAATACATTAACAAAACAAATGCTAGTTCCAACAGCCTTTATGTTCACTCAGTACACTGCACCAAAATATAATTTTGTCACTCTACATTCTGATCAAAATGGATGTATGTACAGACCATAGTTCTGCAGAACATTATTCAAATCTAAAGTCTGACATTTGTGGAGAGTATGTTGACTGAATGCATGGTAGTCCGCGGGTTTGGTATTAACGCATGTTGATGATTGGCTCTATCCCCTGCTGAGTATTGCTTGACATAAGAGATTGTTTGTTTATGCACCTTGCCAATACTCCACTCATGCACTCAACTGACATCGGTCAGTTCACGGGCATGCAGACTCAACATACAGGAAGTAGTAATATACATGTTGTCGGCATGGATTAAATAATTACCCGATAGAGGTTTAATAATAACAGATCAAAATTATAGCATGTTGGGTTCAGAGTTCATCCTAATGTTACCATCATTAGAGAAGCATGTGTCAGGCTTTAACCCTTTCAGTGCCAAGTCCGATTTTTGTATCACATTATTATAATCAATAAATTTGAAAAATGATCAAGGAAATATGGGTTGATACAAAATCGGACTTGGCACTGAAAGGGTTAAATACAACTGCCATCAACGAGACACATTAGGCTGATATATTAAAGGCCAAATCAGGGTTGGGCAGTTCAAATATTTTTGTTTAAATGATTATAAAAAGTTAAGAACTGCCATAACAAAAGTTTTTGTAAGCTACATGTATAAACATGAGTATGATTGAACAATGTACAAATTGGATAATAGATATTAAATTATACAGAATATTGATAATTGGAAGAATGTAGCAATTAACTAAGATTCTTAAAAACTTGATTCCAACCACATCAACTGTACCATTTCAGAGAACACAACCAGACACAACGGTTATTAAATTACTTTATTTCGGGACGCGTTTGGGCAGAAACATTACGACAATGATTGCGCCAATAATAGTCTGACACTGTGTGTAATTCATTTTTAACATTGACACTGTTTCTGACTATTTGGTTATTTTGGCATGCTAAATTGTTCTCACACAAACACCATATTGTAAATTTAATATGCTCTTCATATTTTGGAGGTTATTAAAGATATAAAACAATAATGTAAATTTTTTAAACATTTCTCCAATAAATGTGGGCTGCATGATGTGCCCATGGATTCAAATGTGATATGGCCACTGGAGGTCCATGTTATTTAACAACCATGAGAATAAATTCATGGCTCCCATCTAGAGGTCACCCGATGATCTATATAAAGTTTGTTGACAATTGGATAAGGCATGTGGCATGTAGGGTATGTGCGCTGAAGGTTTTAATCATGCAAAGAGTAAAATCCGAGATGGATGCTGGCAGCCATGAATTTCGGAAATAATTGATTACTCCGATCTAGAGATCACCCTGAAGTTCCATCTGAAATTTGGTGATGATTGGATGAGGGATGTGGTCTGTAGAGTGTGCAAATCAGTCATGCAAAGAGTAGAATTCTGTCATGTAAAGAGTAAAATTCAAGGCTATATTTTTCACTGAAAATCATAAATTTTTTATAGCTCCCATCTAGAGGTGATCATATTAACATGCCTGTAATGTTTCAAAACATTTCTCCGATAAATGCGGGCTGCAGGGTCAAATTTGAAATTAAAGATGGCTGCTGGCGACCATGTTTTACAACAAATTTCGGTATAATTTTATGGCTCCCATCTGGAGATCACTCCTTAGATCCATATGAAGTTTATTGATGATTGGATGAGGGATCTGGCCTGCAGGGTGTTCTTAAGGATTTAGTCATGAAAAGAGTAAAATCCAAGATGGCGGCTGGCGGCCACTATTTGATTGAAAAATTTTCTAGAGATAATCCTAAACATGCCTGTAAATTTTGAAAACATTCCAATAAATATGGGCTGCAGGGTGTGCCAATGGATTCAAATATTAAATCTAAGCTGGCAGTGATGTTTTTTAACAAATTTTGAAAAAAATGATGGCTCCCATCTGGAGGTCACCCCAAACATCCATATGAATTATGGTGATGATTGGCCTGTAGGGTGTGCTAAAGAAAACTGTTGACGGACACCTGGACAGCAAGCTAGACTGACTCAGATGGTAAAATTATAAGTAAATGAAAGTGTCAATGACACTGTAGCTCAACTTAGGTAGGGGAATAATTTAATGGTCGACAGTAAATGGAGGAATAGGAAAAGTGCTAATTGAAATATCTAAGTAAGACTAGATGTACATGTCAATATCAACATTCATAACAGGTTTCATAATGATCGGATCAGGGATGTGGTGATTATGGTGTGCCAAAGGATTTATTGATGCAAAGAGTAAATTCTAAAATGGCCACCGGCAGCCATGTTTTTTTCCGAATTACCCCAAAATGACTCGTTCCCATCTACAGCCTTTACAAATCTCATAATGATCTGATCAAAGGTATGACCTGTAGCCTGTGTCAATGGATTTAGTCATGCAAAGAGTAAAATCCAAGATGGCTGCTGGCGGCCATGTTTTTCGGGTGAACGACCCCAAAATGACTCGTTTCCCATCTACATGTCATTGTTAACATACATGACAAATTTCTTGAAGTTCCGACCAAAGCTACGACCTGTAGCCCGCACCAAAGGATTTATTCATGCAAAGAGTAAATTCTAAAATGGCCACCGGCAGCCATGTTTTTTTCCGAATTACCCCAAAATGACTTGTTCCCATCTACAGCCTTTACAAATCTCATAATGATCTGATCAAAGGTATGACCTGTAGCCTGTGCCAATGGATTTAGTCATGCAAAGAGTAAAATCCAAGATGGCTGCTGGCGGCCATGTTTTTCGGCTGAACGACCCCAAAATGACTCGTTTCCCATCTACATGTCATTGTTAACATACATGACAAATTTCTTGAAGTTCCGACCAAAGCTACGACCTGTAGCCCGCACCAAAGGATTTATTCATGCAAAGAGTAAAATCCAATATGGCTGCTGGCGGACATGTTTTTTAGCCAAACGACCCCAAAATGACTCGTTCCCATCTACATGTTAATGTTAACATCCATGATAAATATCATGATGATCAGACAAACAGTACGACCTGTAGCCCGTGCCAATGGATTGAATTTTGAAATCCAAGATGGCTGCCAGCGGCCATGTTTTTTGGCCGTATGACCCCAAAATGACTCGTTCCCATATACATGTCAATATCAATATTCATGACAAATTTCATAAAGGTCAGACCAAAGGTACGACCTGTAACCCGCGCCAAAGGATTTAGTCATTGAAAAAGTAAAATCCAAGATGGCTGCTGGCGGCCATGTTTTTTGGCCGAACGACCCCAAAATCACTCGTTCCCATCTACATGTCATTGTTAACATCCATGACAAATTTCATGAAGTTCCGACCAAAGCTACAACCTGTGTAGCCCACGCCAAAGAATTTAGTCATGCAAAGAGTAAAATCCAAGATGGCTGCTGGCGGCCATGTTTTTTGGCTGAACGACCCCAAAATCACTCGTTCCCATCTACATGTCAATATTAACATCCATGACAAATTTCATGATGATCAGACGAACAGCACGACATGTAGCCCGCGCCAATGGATTGAATTTTGAAATCCAAAATGGCCACCAGCGGCCATGTTTTTTGGCCGACTGACCCCAAAATGACTCGTTCCCATCTACATGTCAATATCAACATTCATGACAAAATTCATAAAGATCAGACCATAGGTACGACCTGTAGCCCGCGCCAAAGGATTTAGTCATGCAAAGAGTAAAATCCATGATGGCTGCTGGCGGCCATGTTTTTTGGCCGAACAACCCCAAAATGACTCGTTCCCATCTACATGTCAATATCAATATTCATGACAAATTTCATAAAGGTCAGACCAAAGGTACGACCTGTAACCCGTGCCAAAGGATTTAGTCATGCAAAGAGTAAAATCCAAGATGGCTGCTGGCGGCCATGTTTTTTCGCCGAACAACCCCAAAATCACTCGTTCCCATCTACATGTCATTGTTAACAACCATGACAAATTTCATGAAGTTCTGACCAAAGCTACAACCTGTAGCCCGCGCCAAAGAATTTAGTCATGCAAAGAGTAAAATCCAAGATGGCTGCTGGCGGCCATGTTTTTTGGCTGAACGACCCCAAAATCACTCGTTCCCATCTACATGTCAATATTAACATCCATGACAAATTTCATGATGATCAGACGAACAGCACGACCTGTAGCCCGCGCCAATGGATTGAATTTTGAAATCCAAAATGGCCACCAGCGGCCATGTTTTTTGGCCGAATGACCCCAAAATGACTCGTTCCTATCTACATGTCAATGTCAACATTCATGACAAAATTCATAAAGATCAGACTATAGGTATGACCTGTAGCCCGCGCCAAAGGATTTAGTCATGCAAAGAGTAAAATCCATGATGGCTGCTGGCGGCCATGTTTTTTTTGGCCGAACAACCCCAAATTCACTCGTTCCCATCTACATTTCATTGTTAACATCCATGACAAATTTCATGAAGTTCTGATCAAAACTACGACCTGTAGCCTGCGCCAAATGATTTAGTCATGCAAAGAGTAAAATCCAAGATGGCTGCCAGCGGCCATGTTTTTTGGCCGAATGACCCCAAAATGACTCGTTCCCATCTACATGTCAATGTCAACATTCATGACATATTTCATAAAGATCAGACCAAAGGTACGACCTGTAGCCCGCGCCAAAGGAAATTGTTGACGGACACACGCACACACGCGCACATGCACACACGCACACACACACGGACGACGGACGCCAAGCCATGGCAATAGCTCAAACTTACAAAAGTAAGTTGAGCTAAAAATGGGCCATATAAACTCATGTAAAAATAATTGGACAGAATCCATATTCGAACTTGGCCTGCATTTTTAGCTGGGAAATACAGATACCAACTTTGGTTCAGATCAAATAATTCAAACTAGAGTTATAAATCGGAAACCAAAATGTTAACGGGTGGATCGACAGATGGATGGACTGATTACATAATACAACCTTTTTTTCAAAAGTGGTGACGTCACAAAATCAGATACAGCCTCTATCTAAGATACAAAGCTTTGTTTCATTATTAATCATAAAAATATGCAAGTGAAAAAAAAGCATATCAAATGTTGGCATATTTAGGTTTGTGTATACTATAGTATGTGTTTTCCAGTTACGAGGATCTCTATTTTTTCATTTTTATCTTAACTTCGGTTTGATTATTTACTTGTACTTTCTGATCCATACTTAACTCATTCAGCATTTAATGAACTTCATCATCAAAAACAACATAAAATTGATATTAGGGTTACTATTACTGAGCTATTACTATCTTTCCAACTGTCTTCCTGTGGCGTTGTGTTCAAGTGCACACAAATGAAAGAGAAGTTCTCATCTGATCAGACACAGATGATGCACACGCTTGTACCTGTATGCAATGCTGGTAAACAAATGTTTGCCCATCTTATATGAGTTTTGTTTTATTTCTCATGAGATGTTAGTTTTTGCTGGAATTAATACTATCCATGATACAATTATGTCGAGGAAATAATTCCTCACACCTACATACTACATTCTATTGTGCTTCTATGTATCAGTGAGATACCTCAAGGTTAGATTTCATTCATACCAGCCGAGCTACCAGCCAACCCCCAGCTAAAAAATTATAATGGTATGAACACTCTGGTTGTTAAGAATACTGTTGGAGTTACATTGTTGGGGCTGTGCTATTCTTTGTTTGGCATTGCTTTAGAGTAAAGTTACCCAAGGAAGATGATTTATGGCCAAGGAAGATCATATGTACAGTAATGCCCTAATTAATCGACTCCATAACCACAGCAGAATTATGGGTAATTTTTCAGGATTTATTTATTTCAGGAAATATGGCTTGTTGCCATTCATCGGAAAGCTCTCACAGTCGGGAAATATGGCTTGTTGCCATTCATCGGAAAGCCATATTTCCGACTAAATCCTGAAAAATTAGCCATAATTCTGCTGTTGTTATGGAGTCGATTAATTAGGGCATTACGGTATGTCAAATAATCAGTTGACAAAACACCTGAGATATTTCCTCTAATAATTCTGCAATGGTTATTTTTAAGATGTTTCATGGTCAGAAGTCCAGTTAACAACAATAACAACATATATTTTGATAACATATAATATTTCAGTTTTATTGAGTTATTGTTTATTCAAAGATTTGATGGAGATCGCATGTGACACACAATCCAGGCTTATGACAACAGATTTTATTCCAAACTTCCAAAGGAAATGCTACAATTTTTACTGACCAGGCTTTAAACTCATTAAAATGTATAAAGAGATACATGTAGCTAGAGAATTCCATGAGTCTGTTCAATCTCGAACTTCTCAGCTCAAAATTATTTTAAAATAAAAAAGATAGGTCCCAGATGAAGCAATGAGATGACTTCACAAAGATTCAAAGAACTGTCAATCGAGATGGAATCTTGAATCATTTGGAATACAAAACAAATTTTTGAAGAGAGTTATATTAATAAGAGTGTGGCCATTTCGTCAATTTCCGTTTATTGTAAAGAAAACCTTCTTGATTTGAATGCTGTTGTGAATATTCAAATATCACCGAAAATTGCATGCAGTTCGCGTTGACTGTTTTTAAGTATTTGAAATTACTATTCGTTGTTTCAAAGTCGAATAAAATGTTGAGGTTGAATCGGATAACAAAACGAAATATCGAATATCCACAGGGTCTAAATGGATGATTATCAGAAGCTGAGTTTACATTCCAGTAAAACCAAGGATGACAAAGTCCAGATGCCCGGCATTCCACATTTAAACGAGACAGATCTACAAATACTGAAGGCTGTTGATAAATCCATTGTTCCACAATCAATCTCATAGAAAAACTGGATACATAAAGCATTTGGAGTCCTTGGCAAATATAATAAGGTGTTAAATCTTCTACCAATGGAGTAAACCATTTATGTCAAGAGTTGAATATTTAAATATCATCTTTTTAATAGAGTAATTAGAGGCGCATTGACATATAAAATTTGTAATAAGATAAATTTAAAAATGTGGTAAAAATATACAGTTATTTGAGTCACAACTTCTAATCTCAACCATCATACTACAGTAATGCCCTAAATAATCGACTCCTTAACCACAGCAGAATTATGGGTAATTTTTCAGATTCAGTCGGAAATATGGCTTGTTCCCATTCATCGGAAAGCTCTCAGTGAGAGCTTTCCGATGAATGGCAACAAGCCATATTTCCGACTAAATCCTGAAAAATTACCCATAATTCTGCTGTGATTAAGGAGACAATTATTTAGGGCATTACTGTACCTTGTCCCCTAAAAGCTAGGAATATCTGAGTTATTTTTCTTCTTGGCCATTTGATCAATTTCAATACTGGTAGTTCTGGATATTGCAAATAAATAAAAGTTCTGTGATCTGATGAATTTGTTATTTTGTTTCATGTATATAAATCTGTTAATTTTTGTCTTATTATTCTGTGTTAATGTACATTTGACCATACAAGCTAGGTGAAACGTACAAATAAACTTGATAGATTGATTGTTTGTTATAATATTTCATTGAAGAATTAGAGATATTACCCATCATGGATGGATTTGCTCCAAGTATCATGTGTAATATATGCCTCCTCATTATATGTCCATGGTGAATCAATATATGCTGAGTGAAGTTGACCCAGGAGAGTGAGAGGCAGTTAGGAAGCCTCTATCATTCTGATCAGCTACTTAAACAATTATGCCAATACATGGGCTCTGATGGACTCTAACATCACTGGGATCAATTAACTCATTTCAAAGACAGGAAAAGATAATTGTGGAGATAGAAAGATAAGAAAATAAAAGAGAGCCTCACATGGTGGTATCAGAGTGATCAGAATTCCTCATCCTGAGATTAACCTATATACTAAAAGTGCTCAATTAGTATTAAACTCACAGCTTCACCACAATTGATATCATTTGCTAAAAAACTTTTTATATAATTTCTGATTATTTCTTTTCATTTTAATGCTCGGTAAACAATCCAGCTTGGCACAATTTAAACAAAAAATATTAAAAGCCACAGAGATTGTTTGAAAACTTTACACCCCCCCAGCAGTATACCCCAAATCCCACTGCTATCCAGTGTCCCTTTGCCTCTTGGTGGAAGATAGAATTAGCTGGTGACCCCCTTTGCTCCAGCCAGCTGATGCTTCATGTCTATTCTTTCCATAAGAATTTAAATGGCATGTGTTCATCAGTATTTATATAAATGAGATGATTCCCTTTCCCAGTGGTATCAAGAGTGGACTGGTCAGAGTTTCATTAAGTTGCTGAGAGGGTGATTAATGTAATGTCTTTATGAGTGTGACAGACCCCAGGGAAGTTGCAGTGATGACAAAACAATTATTACCCCCCTTAATTTCTCCTAGGCCATCTACTGCTATTGTAGCAGCAGAAATGACATGACGATGGACACCCCATAATGAGGTCATGACCCTCAACGATTTGGAGTGGACATCCAGGATGTGTGGTCAGCTATATGGAAGTTACTAACATACTTCACCTCTAATATGAGTCCATATTCCGATTAGAATCAAAGGATGTCCTTAAATACAGTAAATGCCCTAAATAATCCACTCCTTAACCACAGCAAAATTATGGGTAATTTTTCAGGATTTAGTCGGAAATATGGCCTGTGGCCATTCATCAGATAGCTCTCACCGAGAGCTTTCCGATGAATGGCAACAAGCCATGTTTACCTGAGAGCTTTCCGATGAATGGCAACAAGCCATATTTCTGACCAAATCCTGAAAAGTTACCCATAATTCTCCTGTTGTTAAGGAGTCGTTTATTTAGGGCATTACTGAACATGAGTTGAGTAAATGAACACTCTGGAGCATTTGCTCACCTGGCCCTTAGCAAGTTATTATTACATCTTATACTTCCAGAACACAACCGTACTTGACTAAAAAGATGAAGTATAAGATGTAATTATAAATTGAACTTGAGGTCTGTAATTATAACTTGAGCCTCTGGGCCAGCTGAACAAAAGCTCCAGAGTGTTAATTTACTCAGTTCAAATATGATTATACTAAATTGGTTCTGCATGAGATTTCTTTATAAACAGTATTCCCCTTCAGATCTCATAAAATGGTAAAAACTTCAAATGATATTATTATTGGTTCTACAGACTGATAGAGGAAAGGAACAATGATTTGCCTGCAGCTTTTAATATTTGTAAATATGTCTTAAGCCCAAGTGAAATTCTGTATTGCATGATACCATCCTCACATTTCAGTTTGATGGTAAACTTTGTATAAAGTTATAATTAAACTACAATGAAAGTGTCAATGACACTGTAGCTCAACTTGGAAAGGGAATAATTTCTTGTGTTACAGTCAATGGAGTGATTAGGAATGTGTTAAGTTGACAGGCCTACAGTAGTTTAATATGCAAAGAGTAAAATCCAAGATGGCCACTGGCAGCAATGTTTTTTTGCCGAATGACCCCAAAAAGACTCGTTCCCATTTACATGTCATTGTTAACATCCATCACAAATTTCATGATGATCCAACAAAAGATACGACATGTAGCCTGTGTCAAATGATTTAGTCATGCAAAGAGTAAAATCCAAGATGGCTGCTGGCGGACATGTTTTTTGGCGGAACGACCCCAAAATGACTCTTTCCCATCTACATGTCTATATTAATATCCATGACAAATTTCATGATGATTAGACGAACAGTATGACCTGTAGCCCATGCTAATGAATTGAATTTTGAAATCCAAGATGGCCACTGGCGGCCATGTTATTGGGCCAAATGACCCCAAAATGACTCGTTCCTATCTACATGTCAATATTAATTTCCACGACAAATTTCATGATGATCAGACGAACATTCCGGCCTGTAGTCTGTGCTAATTTATTGAATTATGAAATCCAAGATGGCCACTGGCGGCCATGTTTTTTTGCCGAATAACACCAAAATGATTCGTTCCCATCTATATGTCAATTGTCAACAGCCATGACAAATTTCATAATGATCTGAACAAAGGTACGACCTGTAGTCTGTGCCAAAAGATTTAGTCATGCAAAGAGTAAAATCCAAGAAGGCTGCTGGCGGCCATGTTTTTTGGCCACATGAACCCAAAATGACTCGTTCCCATCTAGATGTCAATGTCAACAGCCATGACAAATTTCATAATGATCCGACCAAAGGTACGACCTGTAGCCCGTGCAAAACGATTTAGTCATGCAAAGAACAAAATCCAAGATGGCTGCTGGTGGCCATGTTTTTTTGCCGAATGACCCCAAAATGACTCGTTCCCATCTACATGTTATTGTTAACATCCATGACAAATTTCATGATGATCCGACCTGTAGCCCGTGCCAAAGGATTTAGTCATGCAAAGAGTAAAATCCAAGATGGCTGCTGGCGGCCATGTTTTTTGGCCGAACAACCCCAAAATTACTCGTTCCCATCTACATGTCAATATTAACTTCCATGACAAATTTCATGATGATCAGACGAACACTCCGGCCTGTAGCCCGTGCTAATGGATTGATTTTTGAAATCCAAGATGGCCACTGGCGGCCATGTTTTTTTGCCGAATGACCCCAAAATGACTCGTTCCCATCTACATGTCAAATTTCATAATGATCCGACCAAAGGTATGACCTGTAGCCCGTGCCAAAGGATTTAGTCACGCAAAGAGTAAAATCCAAGATGGCTTCCCACTGCCATGTTTTATGGCCGAACGATCCCAAAATGACTCGTTCCAATCTATATGTCATTGTTAACATCCATGACAAATTTCATGATGATCAGACGAACAGTAGGACCTGTAGCCCGTGCTAATGGATTGACTTTTGAAATCCAAGATGGCCACTGGTGGCCATGTTTTTTTCCCGAATGACCCCAAAATGACTCGTTCCCATCTACATGTCAATGTCAACAGCTATGACAAATTTTATAATGATCCGACCAAAGGTATGACCTGTAGCCCGTGCTAAAGGAAATTGTTGATGTATCACACACGCACACACAGACGACGGACGACAAAGCCATAGCAATGTGAAATGTGAAATGTGAGAAATTAATAAAGCCCCCCCCAGATGATGATAAAACATTTGCTACACACAATAAGATTTCATGTACCCGGAGGCAAATATACACACTGAAATGACAAAAAAAATCATAAATGAATCAACAGAGACCTTTTATAATAAATCACATGATAAACTGTGGCATCAATCAGATTTGTCTTCCTTTTGAGTACAATATCTTAAATGACAAAAGGTCAACTGGTTGGTCAAGATCGTAGTTTGCCAATCATTTATTTACACAGAAGATGAATTTGTGTGAGGTGTGTTCATATGAAGTCTATTAAATCGCAAATCAAAGCATTTTGAATTTACTAAAGTCTTGGGTCATGATGGAAGAAAGCCCTCTGGTGTGATTAGCTTTTGAGGTGATATAATTTAATGTGACACACTATGAAATAAATCCAACGAGGATAAAGTTCGGATTAGTGGCCTGAAATAAAGTCAAACAAGAAGCTGTAGAAAGCCAAACATAGCATGTCAAACCTTATCACATTGAGTATTGTCAGAGCACAATAAAAATATCAAAGGAAATCTCCTTGTACATGTCAGTATTGTAATGTGAATGGACCTGTAATGGGTTTGACTAATATGTCACATCAATGGAGATCTGAGTCCATAGCTTAGGTGGCATCTACCCTCAATACAGACATCTCAAGTTTGTCTCTATACAAAAGGCTTTTATCTACCTGAGGGAAACAATCCCAAACTTTTAAGACCACTTTTTTCCCAATTTCAGAAAACTACCTTGATGAAAAAGTATTATGTATATAGGATGAATTTACATCACCTTTGGGCAAACACATATGTTTGAAAAAGAAACTTACTAAATGAAGATGAGAAACTTCTCCTCCCAAAACTTAAAGGGTTTCCACACCTGAGCTATGTCAGGAGGTGGAATTTTTAGATGAACATACACATAAAACTACTTAATTGCTAAGCTAGTACACCACCTGAAGGAATCTAGATCTATGCAATGTTGGTCAGTTCATTGTCTTATATTGAGTATCACTTCTCTGAGCTGCCACTCCCTGCTCTTTCCACAAGGATTAAACACCTTGATAAATATCAGGGATGTGGATAGAGGGCCTTCCCCACTTCAACCAGACAAGAAATTCCAAGTCATAGAAATTTGCACCACCACCATGCACCTTGAGTTTGTAGTTTTCCAACTGGTCAGACCCTTTACTGTAACACCCCCTCCACTATGGTAAACACCCCCTCCCCTACAGTAGGAAATTTCCAATTGTCATATATTTGAGTCCAAAAATTTGACTGAAAGTAGAGAAATAATCGACTTTTGGTAAAGAAACAAAAATTTCACACAAAATACTGGTTGGAGTATCAAATTATGAGACACTGCCCACCTGCCCCCCCCCCCCCCCCCCCCCCCCAGACACATGATGTCCCCGAGATACATATATTTATAACTAAAAGATGTCATAATATAAATATGATATCATGTATTAAAGTATCAAATTGATTATAGAAAGAACTGCCATGGTAATATTAGCCAACCCCTGGGTTTGCTCTCTAGTGGTACTTGGACATACTCACTACATGGGAGGAAGCAACAATTTAAACATAAGGAAGTATAGGATGGATTGACTTCGCTATTTATAATAAATGTCTTGATTGAAGAAACACTTGAGATCAGTGGGTGGGTTGAACCACCGCTGAAGTATTACATAAGGGGGGTGGGGGTATGCAGAAATGCCCTAAATAATCGACTCATTAACCACAACAGAATTATGTTTTATAATTTTGGCAGTGGCGCCTGTGATATTATTAAAGTAAAACACTGTAATTGACTTTCGGTTTAATGCATTTATTGATTATCCTATGAGAATAGAGTAAATGAACTAAATCAAATAAAAATTGTATTAGTGAAAAATTATTGAAAGTTACAGTTAGAAATAATTAAACAGACTTACATCATTCTGAAAGCACGTCAGACATATGTAAGAAATCATCCAGAGTAAAACACATCTGATCACAATGAGTTTCTAGTGAATTTTATCCCATATGAAGACCCAACACAGGATGCTAGTCCCAAGTCAGAGAATTGAGTCATAGAAATTGTCACACAAAACATTTTCAATAATTTCTTTTTCATAAATATTTTGCTTGAATGGACTTTAAAAATTTGTATTGTGTTTTGAAAGTTGGGAGATGGAGTGCAAGATTCTACAGTCATCGACCATCGGCCAACCTATTTTCGACAATATAATTATTCTGCCTGTTCTTTATGGTGAAATTTCGATGGGCGATTCATTGTCCAGAAATAAATGAGACAGCAGGAGATATCAAATAACAGGGTGACTTCTATATATACCAACTGTGATGATGTGATGGGTGACTTGTATATATACCAACTGTGATGTCGCTGATTCAAGGCAAAACTGTTCTCCAAACCCAGTATCGGATTCAAACCTTGATATTTTTCATAAAATTTATATAGAATGTCTGAAACATGTTTTGAATGATTCAATTTTGTAAATAGAAATGAATCAAGCTATTAAAACGCCATGAAAATATATAGATAAAAAGGCTGATCATATAAACGTTGAGTGGATGAGAGTCAATGAAGTACTGTTTTATATGTGCTGTAGATGCAGAATTGTTTTTAATTAAAATTATAAAATATGACTATGGACATGGATGAGAAATGGTTGGTGATTCTGGTTGTACTGGGTAAATTCTCATCTGATCATGACCATGAAATGATCAAATCCCTCTCAGTTGCCGGAACCTGGAGTGATGTAAAGTGGACAGATATCCCAATTCACCTTCATATATCAAAAGTAAACAGCAGCAGAACAATTTTACTGGTTTCACACAAGACAGAAATTAAAGGTGGACATCTAACCCAGGAGAAATCAAGTTGTTGATCTGATCACGGAGACAAGATGGAGATGTTCGATCCTATATTAATGTCGGAAGTGATTGTAAGCCAGAGTATGCCATGATTACAGTCCACCGGGGACAAGGATGCCATGATTATATCGTCCACCTGGGACGAGGTGGCCATAAGGGCGAGGATGTCATGATTACAGTCCACCTGGGACAGAAATCTCATCTCAATAACAGGAAACATCACAAGGGGAATAAATAAGTTATATTATCTTGCTTAGGTGTGGATGCAGACCAAAGTGGGGATGATTACTGTTGAGAATAGCATTTTCTAGGGTTAGTCATGTTCAACCAATAAAACATTAATGTCATTATCTCTGACACTATACATGAGATATCAGATTACCACAGAGCAGGCTCATAGTAGTCAATCTATGGCTTCTGATAAACAAAAAGTATGGATTCGACATATGTTATACATGTACTTGGTGGGATAACTGCCACGCAAAGGGAACAACCTTGAAATCATTTCTCCAATAAATGTAAATGTAAGTATTGGATAGGCATCAATTAATATACATTTTGTTTCCTCAATATTAATGGAGCCCCTGCATAAATTCAGTCAATAATGCATATATCAAGACATAACATAAGAGGAGAAGGGGGTTTTATACACTAGGCGATTAAATAAAATTCAAACTATTATAAAATTTAACCTTCATTCAGCTTACTGTATATATTGAAGTCATGAAGCATCGAAAATGTCATGAGATTTCAGGCTATAATAAAGAAAGACATCAGGGAGCATTACAATCAGAAATCTAAAGAATCAAGTCTCTGAACATTTCATGAGAGGTACATATCCAGTCTATGAAGACCCACACAACAGTATTGTCAAAGATGCACGTTTTGTACAAATCCAGCCAAAAATGGCAAGAGATTTAAAAAAAAAAACTCTGGATCTCAGGCTATCTGGGCTATTTAGATTTTTAATTTCATAACAAAGCATCATACCCCCATATACTATAATGAAGAATACAAATGATGATATACAGTGTGGTCCACTCAAGCAGTGTGTAATCAACTGGAATTAAGCCACAGTGTATAAAAAGATATGGTGGTCAGCTTTAACTTGGTTTTGAACCCATGACCCACAACTCATCTCAGTACAATTTTTCATTGATCAACGGGCATGACATGAAAATTCTCAAATATAGAAAATTATTTAGGGTTGTTGGCTTTCACCAAATTTCACAAATCAAGAGTAACAAGAGATGGACTGTCGTCCGGTGCATACCCCCTTGTGGATTACCGCCTAGTGTGGGCATATCTATAACTTATGACTGCTATACTCAGACAGATTGGACCCAAAAAATCAGCATTTTCATAAAAACAAAGATGAATAACTATAGAACAAAAAAACAAAAACAAACCAGTTGAATGTGCCATTAAATGTCCTCATAGTGGTGAACATCCATACAAAATTTCATTGAGATCCGAGCATTACTGTTCCAAGTTATGACCTGAACAGACATCGAATGGACCAAACAGCCAACATTTCCAGATAAACAAAGATGAATAACTCTAGAATGGAAAAGCGGAACAGAACAATGGAACCCTCTATTGAATGTCCTCATAGTAGTGAACATCCATACCAAATTTCATTGAGATCCCAACACAACTGTTGAAGTTACGACATGAACAGACACCAGACAGACCAAAAAGCCAACATTTCCAGATAAACAAAGATGAATAACTCTAGAATGGAAAATCCGAACAAAACGATGGAACCCTCTATTTAATGTCCTCATAGTATTGAACATCCATACCTAATTTAATTGAGATATGAGCACTACTGTTCAAGTTATGACATGAACTGACATCGGACGGACGCACGCACGGACGGGTGCAAAACAGTATACCCCCCTTTTTTTTTAAAGGGGGTATAATTAAGTCTCTGTTCATGATCTTCAGATATGATATCATGGATATATGAACTGTACTTTTGAAAGAAATATATTTTACAGACATTCTTGGTATATGAAAACAGTGAAATTTTAAATATTGTTCATGCCGAAAAGTGAAGTATTGTAAAATAAGGTTATATTATTCAATGGGTTGCATGATGGTTCTTAAATATAGTGTCACAATAATTGCTTGTACCAAAGAAATTTGTGACAGATTTTGAGAAAATACATTTTGAAATAGCAGTAAATTTTGGCAAAACATGCGTCTGACCTAAAAGGATGGATTTATATAATAAAAACGGTACGAGGACCCATGTCAAAAACTGTATATCTTGTCAACTTTTATACATATGCATTCTAGTAGTATAAGAATTATTATATATAAAGAGTGATTTAGAAGCACTGATTTCATATTTAATTTGATAATTAACAAAAAAATCTCTTTCATATACAGATAACAAAAATATAATTCACGAAACAATTTTTTTCAGAACTGACACATTTGTTTTATTGTAAATAGAGAACTATGAGTTAATAACGAAAACAATCATCTGAATATTAGTGAATGGACCAGTCACATAAAATTTAAATTTTTTAATGTCCCTGAAAGGATTATATATAGAAGTTTTTTTATTGCAATATATATGCTGCTTTCCATGTATCATACATGCTTTCCATGTATCACATATGCTTTCCATGTATCACACAAACACCCTAGCTCTGTATAATATATCTCCAACTGATACAAAACAGCTGAACAGTAAAGGAGTTTGTTAAACTAAAATAGAATCGTGGCAGTAATTTTACAGCACCTGTCATGAATTTAAATTATTTACAATTCACTTTTAAAACTCAATAAAATTAATATTGGTCAAGAGTCATAAGTGGCCTTTAAGAAATTACATGCTAACTGTAGCATATAATGACTTATGCTTTTTAATGGGAGGACAGATTTGATGCCTGCTCTATCAACTATATGTGGTAGCTGACAACAATTACACCCAGTAAGTGGAAACTATTCCAAATGCATGAGTGATAAATCAGTCAGGTTAGACACATGACATTTGACATCAGACATATTAGACGTGTGTCCTACAAGTTGATCCAAGCACAGAATTATTACACATACCAGTATAAATTCACAATAATATATGCTGCATGAACAACACTGGTCATGAGTTTGACACTCAGACAATGTTTTCACAGCAACCAGACTCGTTTTTCATACATCTACAGGTTTCCCAAATTTAGACACCATAAATCCAAACGTTTACCAATCGCACAGATACTAAATTTCAACCAAATATAAGACATTAGTTTATATGTTCAGGTATTCATTAAATTATTCTGGAAAATGCATATAATAATGTCACTAAAAGTGAAAAAGCTAGATTGTGAGCAGATGACTATGATCAAGGTATGTATGAGTGTCTTGATGTGAAAGAGTGAGTAAAGGTTTCATTCTGATTAGTACTACATAAATGTGAATATGTCTACTACGTTATTTTGTTAAATATATAAAAATATCTTGACTACAAAATGGGCCATAATTTTGGTGTTGCTTCCCATCTATGCTCTGACAGAGTAGTACTTAAATGATCACTGTGCCTGATATTTGCCAGTATAGCCAATAGCATGCCTGTGATTACCATGATAGATGACAAACGTCAGGTGGTAATGTGTATTGCAAAGAGAAAACTCCTGGAGTATTGATTTGAGCCTCAGTAGTGATACGAGAATGATTATTTTTCAGGGTGACAATGGCCTGTTGAATGTAGTAAAAGACCTGTATTAGGTGCCTTATTTTATGGTCATGACAACTGTTATCAAAGAATATGTGGTAAAATATCAATAAAATAGATGACAAGCATATAAAAGGGTATGTGGTATTAAGTATACTTGTCTCAATCAAGTACAGATATTAAACATATTCAGGCACATTTGGGAAAAAGCTTGAAAGATTTAATTTGGTTTTTGGCGTTTACTGTATTATAAAAACTATTATATTGTCATATTTGGTGACAATAAGACTGACAGAATATTATATAGCCTTAATTATAAAAAAAAAAAAAAAATTCAACATAATGTAGAAATAATTAGAAATTAAATATTTTAGAACTAAGACAAACTACGGTATGTAACTTGAAATTCTGATTAAAATAGTCAAACTGAGGCTTCAACAAATGGATCGAAAAAATGTTACGTATAAAATAAATCAATGCTGTTAAATTTGTTAGAATTCTCTTCCGTTAGAAAATAATTACATCTCTGACTTACCACTTGTTGTCAAAATCAGGATAATTCCAATCCATAATTAAATTGAGTTCCAAGAAGACACACAAATATTAGATGTCACTAAAGTTCATGGATATTTGTATTTTTTCTCTTTCCCATGGCAGACGAACTTTGTCAGTAACCTGAATCATCAGGAATCAAACAGTATATGAGAATCTAGTTTACATCCAGAATGTTTTTACTTTTCTAAAATCCTTCCAAATTGAATATCTTGATTCTCTTCAAAAACAAGAAATAATAGTTCTGTTAGCAGGAGAGAGATGTTTCTGCAGTTGCACAGGCAGCCAGAGTTAAGAGGAATGAAGTCATTATGTGACAGTTATTCTTCCCAGATCATACAGAGCAGGTGTCCCTCCTGCTCAGCCAAGAACAATTAATGTTCTATTCAATATATAGTGTGCTTATCTGGACTTCCTAGCCTTGGCAAGAACCACAGAGAATTGGCCAGGCTATCAGGATATCTTATCAAACACATTTAAATCATTATTTGACTTGCAACAGACTCTGGTTTATACCCAATTAGAAGGCAGCTAATCTCCTCCTGGTCTGGCACACAGTAGGTCCTCACCACTGGGCTTGGTTGTAATCTCCTCCCCAGGTACTATACACTGGGTCCTGGCAGGAGTGAGTCTTACTCCCATATACACACTAAATGTGAACAGAGACAGATGTCAAGTGAACCATGAGGTGACTGCAGTGATGAAACACAGCATTTAATACACCCAGATAACTCAGTGTTATATTCCGTTAATAGGCACATTGACTGAACCAATCACATTTCACAGTTTAGTCACAATATTTTTAATATTTACCTAAATTTAGGTAAATAAATTATTTGGATGTTTTTTTCTATGGATCAAACTTTAAACAATTCAAAACCTGGATATCCACAGATATATTGTAATATCCACAACTCCATAAATCCAATTTTGCAGTGAACAATTTTACTTTTCAGTATAGCTATCTCCTCTATTCTTGATCCTATAACACAAATTCTCTATGATTTTGTCTCGGCAGATTTCCTCCCAGCGCTGACAAATATTCCATTTAGTTTACCTTCCTAAACACAATGTCCAGCGATATGCAGCTGTCGTGACTCCTAGTGTCCTGCCAACTAAGGAATTATAAGCAGCAGTCCTGTCCTATTATGTCACATAGGTCCGTCAATAATCAAATACATACAAACATATTCCAACTAATTGAAAAGATTTTTTTCTGTATAGAGGAAACTCCGGAAAGCTTTCAAAGGTTCGGAAAAACAGTTTTCTTTGCCACACACAAGTCAATTCAGCTGATTCATTGACAGTATTTTAATACAAGCATTCTGCCAGCTTAAGGCTATGTAAAAAGACGTGGTAATCAGCATATAATTGATGTTGTGTCGGAGGCCACCAGCACAATGGTTCATACAATCCAATATGCCTATGTCAGAAGAATGATTTTGGCATGCAAGAGCCACCAATGGAGCAACAGCCAGTAAAATTGCTGGTGATCTCTAGTGGAGTCATGCACACAATAGATCACAGTGGTGTTAATTGGACAGTGTTTGTTGGTGGTAGTGATACTACTGTCCTTCATGGACAGTTCAATTAGGCTGTTTTGTACTGGTGTGAGGGCTTGTTGTGAGAAATTTCATTAACAGAGAGGTGTCCACTATAGTTCTCTGTGTATTTGGGGGATTAAATTTCTGTCACCCTCTCACTCAGTAAAACCAATGTCACTCTTTATTATTTCCTGGACAACTTCTCTGTTGCAATGTGTTACACAATTTTATTTTTGAATATATAACGAAGATAAAATAATACGCAAAGAAAGCGCTACTATTAACTAACTTTTGCCTCCTGGAAATGATTTGATGTTTATATCCATGCATTAACGCTCCAATAGTATACAAAAAGAAAGAAAACAAATAACAAATTCAAATATTAGAATATGTGTGCAAAATTACACAGATTACGCATGTTGCCAAAAAGAATACCCATGCATGCTTCAATGCACTTGTTTATGCCATAACGTTGTAACAAATCCGCTATTAATTCGGAAATATAGTTGTGACAGATGCATGAAATTTCTCTCTCCAGGAATATATATACGTCAAAAATGTAGCAGCAATATAAAATTTATTTGCTTTATTGGCGAGTGGTGGGAATGTGGGCCTCTGAGGACGTGTACCTCCCTCAATGGTGCAATGTTTAAGTATTGACTATGATATCCTGAGACATGATATTCAGGATGTAGGCTGTGTCAATTTTTGGAAGGTTTGCCAGAGCAATCAGTGTTGAAAAATATATATATCAGTATCTTTGCCAATTTTAATAAATATATATAGTGTTGAAACGACTAGGGTATTTCGTAGTCGATAGCCCTTTATAATAGTTGACACCTACTATATATAGGTCGATAGAAATCCCACAGAGGATTATCAAAGTTTCGAGGATCTGCCCATTTCGTTGTGTTATAATGCGAATATTCACAGTTGTTTGTCATCATAAATTAAAAAAGAAATTTTGTTATATGACAATGAGTCAATGACTTGATTAGAAATCTGACTGATACATACATGTCAGACATGAGTGAACATGTGGTCAGAGTGGAATTGGTTTCATCTTGTATCAGTCACCATGTCATCAAAACAATCTTAACATTTTGCAACATAGGGAGTAGAACGTTGTTTGTGCTGTGTTTTGAATAATCGATACATAGTCTGAATCATATAGTCATACTGCAGAAAATGAGCAATATATTGTTGATTTTTTTTACATGATACCGGTATGTACTATCTGTAATTTGTGAGATGCATTGAGTAATTCCGCTGAGATAATAGGAAGTCAGTCTGATATTCACCTGTGCTTGCTTCTATCATCAATCCTAGATGCCACACTCTATCTAATTAGTCAAAATGGATGGTTCTTACCACCAAACCTCCCCCTCATTACCATCAAGTGCAGCACAAAAACATTCATTTTTTGATGTAGTGGGTATCATACTTCCACATCAGGTGAATTATCCCAGGCTGTGGTGTGATATTCATCTTGATAAGATCTGTCACTCTGTCAGCTATAATTACATGATTGCCTCCCTTACCCCTGACAGGGCTATCTGTGTTATCAGGAGGGAAAGGTATAAAATCCTATACAGCTAAAGAAACCAAGATACTAAAGTCAATGGCATTTGATGGATAAGAGCAGCTGAGGGGAGGGAGGAATGAATCAGACTTCCTATCTTATATTTTAATAGCAGAAATTTCCTCACCTTGTCACAAAAACATTACTGAATAGATGAGTTGTGAAACCAGAAAATTATATAAAATAGACATTTGCTGGGAAAACAAAAACAAAATTAAATGAAGAAGAAGAAGAAATATTTATATGATTTATAAATGGATAATTTTAATATGCATCACTCATGACATGATTGTGTAAATAAAGTTCAGTTACAAAAAAAGTTAGACTAGAACAGAAAATAGAAAAAAATGTGTGTATTAAAGGGTGTGTGTGCATGTGTGTGGAAGGGGGTTGGGGTTCTGGATTCTATCAACTGCAATTATATCTTGAAAACCTGACAACCTAAAACAGTTATTGTTTATACTGCACCTCAATGATACTTGCTAATGAATTTTCTGAAGATAGAATTTTGAACATAAAGGTGACAAGAATGCAATGCAAAGCTATAAATGGAAGATGATAATAAATGTATATTGTGCAGTTCCGTTTTGAAATCTCGGTATGTATTAGGTATTGAGTCTGTTGACTGTTTGGCATTAATTTAGAAAAAATAAGATGGTGCTGAAAACACAATTTTTTCTGTTATATAATTTTAATATAGCCTTGCATCCGGAAGACTTAAAGCTTTCTTGGGTATTTTTTTTTAGTGAATGGCAAACACAAAAACGTTTTACATGTTTGAGGAGAGAGAATTTGTTAGCAGGGACGTGGCGATGGGGGAGCAGTTGATAGGGGGGGCTCAAAGGGGCGGTACAATTGGAAATATCTAGCCACGTCCATGTTTATTAGATACTTCATTGAGAAGGCCCACCCCTGAGGTTTTATGGCCATCCTCCCACAATATAAATTACTCCCTTTATGTTGAACACAAACAGGTACTATAAGTTTTATGTTCTGGAAGAACCTCAGATAATTACTGAAGAAATTATTCAGGAATTAAAAATCTTTGTGGTGAAGGTGAAACCTTTTGATTGGAACATTAGGAGAAGGGACTACTGATTAGGGTCTGGTCATTATAAGGATAAGTGATAAGGAGAATGTGTGTCAGATTCAGATATTATTCAAACTTATATATTAAAGCATCCGAAACATGATTTTAACAGCCATGATGACCAACATATTTTTACTCATAATGAAAATGTACAAGATGTGCTTCGCTTTTTGTATACTGTCAAACTGTGGGAAAATGAGTGAGTCACAATGAAATTCGATTGCTAATACTGCAGAACATCAAATGATTCATTTCAAGAAATTTAAATAAATTATAGGAATCTAAAGTTCTGCCAGTTCAAGGTCAACAACTCAATTTAGAAACATATAATTTTACAGTCGAATATGGTGAAATATATGTAAAACAATACAGCAGTTGAAGCATAAATCTAGGACGGCCAATATCTGCTTTCCAAAGTTGTCTGGAGCGTTTGAATTTCAATTTAGCTGGGAAATGAGATATGCCTCACACCTTGCACTGGGATATTTCATTAAATTTCTTTTGTCACCAGAATGATGCTTTATTATTGTTGCTGAGCCTTGCCTGGAATCAGATTACGTTTTGTCATCAAGCCTTGAGTTTTATGGTCTGTATACAGTATCCTAGTTTAATAGATTACTGGAAGTCAGATGTGATGACCAAGTTCCATGAACAGCAGAACAACACAGCAACACAGGAGGCTGGAAGTGTCCAAGAGCGAGGGTATATATAGCTTCCAGAAAAGGGCACGAGTGCACGCTTTTAGATATGGTAGAGCGTAAATAGATAAAATTGTGATATTATATCATCACTTGTAAGAATCAAATGCATACCAGTATTAATTTATCCAGGAGGATCTGTTGCTCCTTTTAAAATTGTGAAGGACAACTGTACAAGGGGGGGAAGTTTCCCTCTTTCAATCATGGAATAGTTGAGTGTTTATATAAACATATAAGCTTCTTATAAGCTAAATATTATTCTATTTGACCAGACTGCATGCTGATAAAATAACCATGCAATATTGTATATATATGTTCGAAGTTGTTCAGTATTATAGTATTACACGATATTACTACATCATATCCAAGGAAGGAATTTGGATCGGCTGTCTCCATGATGTCATTGTAACATGTATATGCTAATTCAATTGTTTTGTATATACATAGCTTATAAAAGGCTACACCTGATATAACTCAAAGAAATTTTGAAACTTAATTCACAATATGCAAGTAATATAATACATGATAAATGGAGCCTATTAAAATTCTCTAAACTCAGAAACTAAATTGTATGAAGAAAAAAATAGGCACAAGGGAAACAACCATGGGTGGCGGAACAAGCATGGGTGGCGGAACAAGCATGGGTGGCAGAAACAACCATGGGTGGCAGAGCATGTCGAGTAATGTCAGTACAAATTCCTTTTGATGGTTGTGCCCCCATTTCACCTTCATTGCTTCAGCTACCCCTGGAAACAACAGATTCAGATCTATGAATATTTAAAAATGTGTATTGGAGATGGGAAAAAGTGAAATTAGCTTTCTGCATGTTGGAATTGGAATAATCCATTTGTTTCGGTTGTATCAATGGATCTGTTCTGCATAATGAATGGGGCGATAAAAATCACATCAGTGCTGACATAATGAAATGGCTTTCCTCCAGGGAGAGAGGTCCAAGCTGATCTGTGAATTGATATACCTCATAGATCTGAAGCCAATCAATAACCCTGCATTATATGACGCTCATTATTGTTTAATATGCTGCTTGGTAACGAAAAAATGGAAAAATAGTGAAACCAATTGCGGAAGGAAGCAATCTGATGTTAAATCTGCTAGTGGTATTCATGGAGACAAAACAGTTTATCTTTTAACATCGAGGTCAGCAACAGATGAGAAATTAATGCTCCAGGACAGCTTCATCTCATGCAAATGAATGGAGACACAAGAAATAGTAACTTTGCTTGGAAAAATCTCATCCACAGGCCGATTGTGAATCATCTAATTATTGAAATTCGAGAATAAAATTGGTCAACCATTTGTATAAGTAGAGCCATATTTTATCACCATAACTACAGCTATTTAATAGTATGAGCTGAATGTATGCTGGCTAGTATAACTTCAATTATTTATGCAATTAAATCTGACTTCAAATTTCCTTCACACCATTTCTATAGTTTCCATGCTTGAAAATATTAAAATAAATATATTTGTGTACAGGATATATAATATCGGGACAATAAATAACTAGAGGTTAGACTGGCATAATGGGAGTAAATGATACCCCCGGCACAGTGCAATTGGGCTACATTAAAGGGCAGACATAAACATATTTGGTTTTTTTTAAACACAAGGAATAAAATCTCAGACTTTTTCGAAGTTGAAAAAAGGGCATAACTCCAGTTTCAAAAAAAAATTGGAAGAACATCATAATCGCAGGTGCATAGGTTCCCATGGTACTAAATATACGTTAAAAGTTTTTTTTAAATTGATCGAAAAATGTAGGAATACAAGCTTGGACAAAGTTGTGTCAACGAATGGACAGACAGACAAGCCGATTCCTATATACTCCTCCCCATACCTTGGTTTACAGGGGGTATAATAATGCACTGTGTAGATTTCAATTTCCCACAAAACTGTAGAAACATCCTCAATATGTAGTCCATATTTTTTCTGTTACCATTGATACAGTAATGCCCTAAATTATCGACTCGTTCACTCACTGAGAGCTTTCCGAGGAATGGCACAAGCCATATTTTTGACTAAATCCTGAAAAGTTACCCATAATTCTGCTGTGGTTTAAGGAGTCAATTTTTTATGGCATTACTGTGCAGGCCATGAGACCAGACATCGAGTGTAATTTATTGAAAATATTAAGTTTTAGATGGATTGGTCACAAAACAAGGCTTGAAGTAATGTTGATGTTTTATTGTACAGTACCCCAAGGTTGTGTAATTGAATATACATCAGAGAAAATAAAAAATTTGTCTTCTATGAAGACAGATCGCCTGTCTGAAGATGAAAGACTGCATGCTATCTCCACACTAGTCAGGTATGGAAAAGGAGGGCATCTCAGCAGGACATGTTTAAATGCCATTCACTGGCCACCATGCCTGGCCACCATCATCCCCAGATATTTTTGTTTCCTGGTAGATCTCATGCAGCTTATAAATACACCAATATTCTTGCCTTTTATTCTTGCAGATCTGGAGTACTGCTTGACCCAGGTGGGGCTTCACTAGAATTAATTGCAGATAATTTGTGTGAATGCATGGCAAACAACATATGTGGCTTGCCACAGCATGAAAACTTATGTATAGTCAATTTCTGTGCCCGAACTCCGCCATTCACCACAATAATGGAAAGGCTTTTGAAAAGATTTTGAAATACTTATAATTACACAAACATTGAAAACTAATAATTATCCCGTATTTCTGGTATTGACCCTTCTTCACTGACCTATTATCAGCACCTGTTCTTTCATTATGAAGGACAGAAATCAAGAGACACACAGGATAGACAAGCGCTGGTGTGCTCCAACTTTATATCATGATTCAAGACCACGTTTTAATATCGAGAAATCACCAAGGCTCTCTTTATATCACATTTGAATCCCTGCCACCATGCAGCCTGGCCACCATTGAGTATCATCTCCAATTTTTATTCCAACTTTCAAGTTGTGAATTCCAGCTCATAAACCAAACTATTGGTTGCATTTTTCTTGATTATTATTCAGGAGGTAGAGGGGATATTTCTCACACAATTATCTTATCACACAGCTAGGGACATTAATTTATATAATATCTGGTTCATATAGGCAGAAAGAAATCTCATATTAAACCAAATCAGAGACCCATTCAGTTGCTGCTGGATTGATTTGGGTGGGATCCACAGATGAGAACAATCTTTCCCTTGTACTGCTGCAAGTTTATTCAGTATGAAAATTGAATGATAAGCATATGAATTGAAACATATTCCACGGATACTACACTGTACTCATCTATGCACCGCCCGACCCGATTGGACTTGTAAGATATGATGAGCTCAACTCGATTCACACCTCTGTTAGTTTCCGCAGGTGAAATTTAAATCTGCTGTGGAAAACCTAACATCATGTTAATCCAACATAAGCTAATTAATGCCACCAGCTCAATGTTTATAAAAATGTATGACTATTTATTTAACCAGTAGCACGCACCATCATACAGCAGATTGAGGCAATGTACAAAAATATATGACTCAGGAAATGCAGGCCTGTCATTTACAAAAAATGTAGGTGGGCCCAACTGGTTCGCCATAATAGATAACCTCAGGTGGGTGATTTTTGTATTTCCCTTAATATTTAGGTAATGGCAGGCCTATTGTGGTCAATTTGCAGATGATTTTAAAGATATTGCACAGTGACCCCATTGTTTATTATCTGGGTAAATGTAACCTACATATCTCAAACAGCTAATATCAAAGATGGAAGTTCCACATCTTGATTACATAATCTGCATCATGACTGGAAGCTGTCAAACTACCACTTGCAAATTTATGTTAATTTATTTGCTTTCATTCATTTGAGACTACTGTGTTCGAGATTTGATTCGATTCGAAATCCGTCGGGAGATTAGTTTATATTTTTGAATAATGGTCACACCATTTATTTCCTCGTTTGATTTCGTGAAAATTTAGTAGAATTAGGCAAATACATGTGTATTGCCACGAAAGACTCCAGTCAATACATGTGCCAAACTTGATTTAATACAATGGAGTAATATAGTTATCATGCTTGTTATAAGTACATTCATTCCATCGCCACAGTACTGTGAATACGATCTGGTGGTCACAATTAATGGCAGTGTTGCACATCTATCAAACCACATACTGTATGGAACAGTACGATTACATTACTTAGAACCATATATTTTTGTTTCCGAAAATTCTTCCGAAGTTCAGAGACAAATATAATGGTCCAAGTAATGTGATCGTACAAATTTGCACCAAAAATTACATTTCAGAACGAGTCAGTGCGTATGAAACAAGTTAATGTCAAAATGTGAAAGCCGGCCGGTTGTATACCTGATACTGTTATACCTATCCTGGTAAGGATTCAAGAGTTTGACCAGTATGAGAGTTCATAAAAATGAGTAGTCTCCGTTGTCAGAAAACTTCTCTCGGGACGCTGCAATAACCAACTGTTTAAAACTTATTGTTAGGATTTTAATAAGATTTAAGATTTTTATGTGAAATCCTTGGCCTAATTCGATTCGAGATTCGAGCTGCAAATGCCCGATTCGTTGGAGTCTAGTATACTGCTATAAGGTCAAGGAGTTCAGAATATTGAATTCTCCAGATATCAAATAAAGTCTGTATAAGTTGTTGACAATTTGTTGGTATCGTTTGAAAAGGTCGTATACTGGTTTTACCATGAAAATATTTTTTTATGGAATCAAATTCTACTTACTTACTTTAATACTTAATGTTACTTAATATTAATTCTGACAGCAGGCTTTTGTCAGCTCCTCTTTATTCTACATGTCCAAGAGCGCTGCGTCATACAAATATTTTTTCTGCTCTTTTGGAGAAAATGATCAAGACTGTTTTTAAAGGCATTCAGGCTCTCCACTACAACTACATCCGATGGGAGACAATTCCTTAAATTAGTTATCCGAATTGAAAAACTAAGTCTTTCTCGCCAGTTGCCCTTTTTTGTAACTTTTCTATCTACTTCTCTAGCTCTTTTTATTGTGGGTGCCATACCGCTTTTGCCACCAAAAGTAATGTGTATTAAAATATCTCAAATTCTGGGTCCATATATCTATCCAGCAAGAAAGTTTGCCAACAAAGGGGACATTTCACTTGTGTCAATGTGTATTGAAACTGAGTCCAGGTAGAAGTTTAATATGAACAGTGAGGCCCAATGGGATTTGTCAACATTTAATATACTTTGTAGAAAGCTTATTCAGAACATATATGTATGAAAATTCAAATCAAATGTGGCAGAAGTACAGTAATGCCCTAAATAATAGACTCCTGAACCACAGCAGAATTATGGGTAATTTTTCAGGATTTAGTTGGAAATATGGCTTGTTGCCATTAATTGGAAAGCTCTCACTTAGGAGTCGATTATTTAGGGCATTACTGTATATTGAAGGGCAAAAGGATACAAAACCTCAGACAGGCAATTTAAGGCATTTTTCAAATGCAAATACACAAATTCTTTATGGCTCAAATATTTTTCAATAGTCCTTCCCAATTATGCTCATTCAACACTATTGGGCCTGACTCGTACTATTTCACTATAGCTTTGACATTTTAAATTTGTTCTGCCATTCTGGCTATGGCCATATTCTGCCCCCATGCTTGATAAACACAATTTCTTTATGGTTATAACATTGTAACTAATTTAGCACAAGAGTTATAATGTATTACACTTTATAAAGTCAAAGCCCATGGAAAGAGCTTAGCATGTATCACACCCTAGCCATTTTGGTTTACGTTACACATAGAAGGTTCCTGCATCATAATTTCATGATCCATTTGAGCACATTTCTGTTGACATGGCAAACAAGGGTCAATATTTAACCCTTTCAGTGCCTTGTCCGATTTTTGTATCAACCCATATTTCCTTGATCATTTTTCAAATTTATTGATTATAATAATGTGATACATTGATGGAAAGAGCTCTTAGAGCTCTTTCCATCAATGTATCACATTATTATAATCAATAGCTCTTTCCATCAATGTATCACATTATTATAATCAATAAATTTGAAAAATGATCAAGGAAATATGTGTTGATACAAAAATCGGACTTGGCACTGAAAGGGTTAAAGAGAGATCTCGAGAGAAACGAAGGTTTGTTTCCCATTCATGTTGGGGCATGCTAGTCAATTCAAACAAAATTAGCCCTATATCTGTGGGAAATCTTTCTGGAGGTATCAGTATATATACAGCTACATTGAAGAGATTCTTTGAAGGGGGACATAGTCATCGGACTCCCATTCACCAAGTTCTTTTGACACATTCTTAATAATTAGCTATGGAAGAAAACTACTTATTGAGTTGTTAGAGTAATTATATTCAGAGGCTTTAGAAATCGCCACACAGTGACTATGTATCAATTCAACAGGAATCCAAAGACACTCCAGGCAGGAGCCCAGTATTATATTCCCAGTCATATGAAAAATAGCTATTATGACCATTATCTTTCACAACTAACTGAGAGTTCTTTTAATCTAAAATAAATTTTGCTGACTGATGCATTCTTTTCCTTTCTGCCCAGGTCCAAGAGCTTTGTGGATCACGAAGACATTACCATGATATAATGGAGCACCCAGGTAGTGTGCAGTTTGCCCTGTTGAACCAAATCAATGATATATATTATCTATGTTCAAAATGAAACCACATACTAAAAGATTAAAATCAAAATGCTTGTTTTTTTCTGCACTGTTTTTGTTCTGCAACTACCTACAGTAATGCCCTAAATAATAGACTCCTTAACCACAGAAGAATTATGGGTAACTTTTCAGGATTAAGTCAAAATATGGCAACAAGCCATATTTCCGACTAAATCCTGAAAAATCCTAAATAATCGACTCCTTAATTGACTCGGTGAGAGCTTTCAGATGAATGACAACAAGCCATATTTCCGACTAAATCCTGAAAAATTACCCATAATTCTGCTGTGGTTAAGGAGTCAATTATTTAGGGCATTACTGTATGTGCCAGCAGAGTTTATTAGGAATAATACTGAAAACTGTCTATGAGCCTCATTTTAGCATGCCTAGCTTCCACTCGATCAGATATTGCTCAATCAAATTGTTTTTAACTCGAGTCCCATGCTTGCCTCAGAGACTCCGTTTATCCAACATCAGTAGATCATGGAGCAGAAAATTAGTTTGCCAACCAAATTGGAGCTTTGTGAATTGACTTGATACTCGGCATCATTGTAGAGACAGTATGCTGGGGTAATGATCTGAACACATCCATCGACCTATGTCGCTGCCTGCACAGCAAGTCAGTGACAAATGACTGGACACAGATAAAAAGACCTACATTATTGGAGTAAGGTTTCATCAAGATCCCAATAAATAAAATCTATATTACAAATATCGACTAGCATCTTTGTTGTTTCATTTTCATAGCAATCTCCTGTGATGTATGGGTCCATTCGCCCTGTAATCACAGAGCCATCGGCTGATTCAAATGGCAAACAAAGATGATAGTCATGGCACAAGTCCTGTTGTCTGAGGAGTTTTTGTGCGCCAACAAATGACTCAACGTTATAGCTAGGTTTATAATAACCAAATGCATGTTCATAATGAATATATGAAAGTGATATGGAGAGAAAATTAGTGTTCGGTCCAAATATTCGAACATTCAAATATTTCTCAGAACACTTGAATATTCAACATAAAAATATTTCTTTGGCTTTCGGCTGTAATTGTCTGCTATAATTGTATATTTATGTTCCATTCAGGCTATGCCCATAACAAGTCATCGAATATATAGATTGTAGGACGTAAATTAGATAGGATTGAAACTTAAACAAAATCATGGTATTAAATGTTGTTTCCCATTGGCATTGATGTTGTATATCACCGTGTTGGTGGGATACATAGTCATATTGGTCTCTTACAATTTCATATGCTTCAGGTGATAAAGAAATCAGACATTTGGAACAATTTTGTACTCACAACAATCAGAACAAGAAAATCACATGCAAGGCCATCCTGATGTTCTGAAGTTGTGTGGCACAGGTACTAATCTGTGGAAATGCATGAAATGTAAGTATAAGACCTTACTCGGGATGGGAGCTGAGGTATCTCAAAAGAGTGTCACAAAGTTTCTCCCCCAGAGTATGTCTATATAACCTTTGGAGTAAAAAGTATGGAAACCAATCAGGAGAGCAGAACATAACTTGGAAGCTGAGTAAGTTGATAACAAAGCAATACGAGCCCTTCAGCTTAGTTGAAATGAATATTTCAGAGATCTTGTGGGTGGGCTATTTAAAACCTGTCATATGCGATACCATAGACATTTACCTGTGTTGTATTACAGCTAAAAGCTAATTCCTATGGTGTAGTTATGGACTTTAAAATGAGGTACATGAATGTGCTGCATGTTTTCGTACGTTTGCATTGTCACAAACCTTCAAATATTATTCAAATATTTGCTCGTTCAGTTGGCTGAATATTCGAATGTCAAAAGTGGCCCAACACTAGAGAAAAAGAGAGACAGGAAGCAAATCAATTTCCTTGAAAATCTGTGTCTGTTATTTCAATGACTATATGTAATTATAATATGTAAATGGAAAAATATTCCATGATTATTTTACACATCCAGATATATAAATTTTCTTCTATTTACTCAACTGATATATTGAAAAAAATATCTTCATAGCAACTCCCTGATGAATATAAGAACAACTATTTGACCCAGTGACCTCATTTGAACAAATCTGAATGTGAGTTACCTAGGGAACATCCACACCAAATATAAACCCATTCGGTCTTATGATTCCAGAGGAGAAGAAGTTTAAAGAATTGTTGACAGACGGATGGATGGACGGACGGGCGGACGGATGGACTGACGAGGAATGATGACTACAGCTCCACTGGAGACTTCATCTCAGGTGAGCTAAAAAGTGTCATATTACAAAACAGGTGAATGAGAAATGAAATGGCAGAAGCATCGTTAATTGCTTTCTTGGAAACTCACATCTGATTTTAGCAGATATTTCCAAATGATATGACTCAATTTGATCCAGTCAAATAAGCCCTCAAACAGCGCTCCTACCGAGCAAAGGATTGGGTGTACAAATGGAAATGCTGAAATAAATCTATGCTTTAATTGATTTGAAATGAAGTGCAGTCACCAACAGACTCTCTCAATATCTCACAATGTCTGCAACAGATCACGGCCATATTGATTCCTATCAGCGGTCTTCGAGGGCTTTCTATGAATTGATTGGTTGGCATCACCAGATTGGAGGAGTACATGTATTTGTCCACTTGCTGTACTTTAATAGTGGCTTTCAGATTTATAATAGTGGTGACTTTTTGTGAGCTCAGCACACTGGTATGTTATTCCCTCAGAGGAAATAGAAGACAGACAAAACTTTAGAAGACAGACAAAACTTCCTAGAGCTACTGCAACAGAATTAATACACACCGCTTGAAGTTGGTGAAAGAAACAGTGAAAAAATACCTGATAAAACCGATTCACTGAAATCACAACATTTAGAAACAAAAGCTGTACCTCTTTGAGGTGCTGCCTATCACAAATGTGTTGAACAGAGTATTTACTAACAAGCTATTAAAGTATTCTATGTTCAGATATCTATCAAACAAACAGCACTCTGAATTCTTTTAATTTAACCTAGAAAAGAATATAAAATATGGTTTTAAACCTATGCATGTATACATGTAGAACAGATTTAATAGTGAAACTTCAAATGGTGCAGATTAGGAGGTCTCCAGGATTCTTATATTAGAAGACACATCAAAGTTCAGATAGAAATTACATGTTCTATTTTAATTTTAAGAGGGTGACGCTGATCACTATCAGTTTATATTTTACTTTTCATCATCTATTAAATGGTGGGTGGCTGTCTATGTGTTAATACACCATGGCATCAGTTGCTGTCACAAACCACAGCACAGCTCAGCTGGAAACCCTGTTTGGGTCCTGGTATTAGCTGCTGACACAAACCACACATGAGAATGATAGATAGGTGTGCAAACTTATAATTTTCTCCCATTTCAATACAGCAGGGCAGTGCCATGTATTCTCAATCCCAAGATGAAATGAGACTACTTTATTTCTGTCAGACAACAACAAAGAAGAAGTTATTAGTTTTTTTCTGAAGGAGACACACTAGACTCTGTGACGCGTGTGGAATTTCCTGCAATAACGATGTGTGGTGTCTTCTTCCCTGATAGCAGTCAGGAAGGAAAGGCTCCTTATCTAATTACAGCTTCAAACTAGGGCATAATTATAGTTATTGTGGTAAACTGTTCCGGGTGATATATGGAATCTCATCTCAAATAATTCCCACCATGCGTGCTTTTTGTAATTTAGGTTCTTTCATGTTCCCTCTCAGCTTGTCTAAGTTGTCTGGCTCCCAGTTTTTTGATAACACCAAATAGGGTCGGGTGAGAATCCTCACTTAAAAGGTGAGTGACCGGGACCCAAAAATGGCCTCATTTAAGGAGTTTAATATACACCTATGGTACTTAAGCAATTTTTATGTCATATGAAAGGTTAGTTTATATGCTACAAGTTAGGCCCTGTCAAAATATATGAAAGTGGTGTGGTAACCATGGAAACTGCATTTGGAAAATGCTGGTATTCATGATTCACTCCTCTCTGTTGACTGGTAATCATGATTAGGGGGGGGGCAGGGGTGACACCCTCACACACACACACAAGGAGAGTCCCAACGATTCACCCCAGCCGCCCAGATGGAATTACCACAGAGAGAGACTTTAATATTTCCACACTAGTGCAATTCTGATGGCAAACAGAATGTTGGAGAAAGGTCTCTATGTTTCATCATGTCACTCATCCAGACAATCAGAGAAGGATCAGAAGTCATGGATTTGTTGTAATTATGCTGGCATATTTATTTGTGGTTTAATGACAGCTAGGAAATGTCAGGCATAAACAGGAAATTAAACACAGTTACTTACCCTGATGATCAGTACCCTCTGTTTATCTTAGATTGACATGTTTATAATAAAGTAACCCCTTTTCTGGTGGATTTCTTTGTCAATTGTAGCAGAAAAATAATATAATAACCTTTGACATTAACTCTAAGATTAGTCCTTTCTTCAGCGCAGATGAACTGGCAGCATCCATTTAGACAAAGGCTGCACCATACTCTTTAAAAATTACTAATAACAATGGATGATTTGCATCTACCGGTAGCAGAGTTATATTCGATGACCAGTATTTATCTCCCTTAACTGATACGTATATAGAACTCTCTTCTAAGCAAAGCAGTCATCACCACAATCGTTCTTCTCATATTTCCATGTGGATAATCTACATACGAAATTTGAAATCAATCAGATAACTAAAACTAATGTGAAGCGGACACCATGCACAGAGCAGGTAGTGTTCATTGCTTCATATATATATATATCTTGCCTGATGAATGTCGGAAATTTTTTGTGTATAAACCGTATCGCGATTTGTACTGAATCTTAATGAAGATAATTGTGTGAATGCAGAGGGTGTGTGATTATTTAGCTATGAATGTTATCTATAGTATATATATAAGGGTAGGATCTGTCTGTATATACAGGAAGATCCTACTCTAAAATATATAATATAGATAACATTTCACCCAGACTCCTGGACAGATTTCAACCACATTTGGTGTGGTGACTTGAGGTACCACGGCGGATGTTATAGCGGTGTCAGTGTTTCATAATTTAGATTTTTAAAAATTTAATTAAATAATTTAAAAATTATCCAAATATTTAAATGATCAAAATGTGTGCAAGGTGCACAAAGGGGCCGTCGCTGAATAAAGGCTCTGTCTAAGATCAAAATGTGTGCAAAGCGCACACAGCTGCAGGCCCCTCCGATGCTGTATAAAGGCTCCCAAAGGGAGCCTGTTTCAGCTAGTTTAATATTTAAAATAATTGAAGAGATACTATATTCGAGCTTTAATTTTAAGCCAATGACATTCAATAATGGAAGTTTGTTCATTATATTCTACTAAATACTACAATTCATGCAATACTTTTAATACGTAAGTATCTGACGAGATAACTTTTATATCCAGTATAGAAAAGATTTTAAAGCTACCTCGGGAATACTCTTGTAATTTAACTAGAAATGGGATATCAATGGGAACTCTAGGATTATTAATCTAATAGTGAATAAGATAATGGCACTTATTTCTTAACATCTTGTTATATACAAATGAATGAATGGGAATCAATAGGGTGTTTTTCCCACTTTCGTCTGTTAATATTTTATGAGAAAATCCCAGCAAATGAACAATAGACCATGTACATTGTATACATTCAGAACTGACAGGAGAACCTATTTATTACTAAATTGGTTAAAAGAGGTCACATATTTTGAGGATCCCAATGAGTTTAAAATGTAAGCAAGCCGAAAATACTATTTCATGTTTAGTTCATATTTCTCTGAATATAAGTCAGCATCTACTGAAGTACTGCTTTAGTTCAATATAATGGGTTAATCTTATCAAGAAGTAGTTCTCCTACTATTTGTGTATTTCTGATGTCAGAAAGTTTGAAATGTGTAGGGTGATTTATGGCAAAAAGCTATAGGCAATTCACGCCTTCCCAATTATATATACCTGAAGCCACTAGGAGAAGCCAATTAGGACATTTATTTTTGCCAATCACATTCTCTGCTCAGAAAATAAACTGTGTTGAAGAAAGCTATGAACCAGCTGCTTACAGAACCCAGCTAGACTCAGCAGAAGTTAGAGGGAGAGAATTATCCTGTATATAGAATAGTACCGTACTTCAAATTACTTTCCACAGCTGGCAGTATATGGCTTGTTGCCATTCATCGGAAAGCTCTCACTGAGAGCTTTCCAATGAATGGCAACAAGCCATATTTCCGACTAAATCCTGAAAAGTTACCCATAATTCTGCTGTGGTTAAGGAGTCGATTATTTAGGGCATTACTGTACTTTCATTTTCCACTTATGCATTAAAGATGGAGTGTCTCTTCCCTCAACATTCTATATTGATTCAGGGTTATATAACAGACAGACCAGTCAAAGGCAACTCCTTTCACTATGAAATATTTTTCCTTCTAATTTTTCCCCATGAACTAGGACAGGAAATGTTACTATCATTTAGAAAATTACAACATTTTGATTGAAAATCTATCATATAACACATTGACTGCCACTAAAAGTTAACTCAATTAAACGGTTCCATGGGGATTGCTACTAAGAGTTAACTCATAGTGGTGTCAATACCATATAGATAACAACAAAAAAACACATGCAACGTAGGTTTTAATACACACCAATAAATACCAGATGAGCCCATTGATCAATTGAATATGTATAATTAGAATGGCTTTACTTTATAAAACAACCTTCCTGCATCTCGATCAAGGGGTGTGGGTGCAGTTTTAAATCTTGAGCACTATAGGACACTCCAATTCACCAGGACCTCTTCCGTATGTCTCGGACCCATACATGTGTCTACATGTGCAAATAGACCTTACCTGGACATTATAGAGGGTTTTCGTTGCATAAAGAGTCATCAGTTAGCTCTAAATTTTTCTGGTCCCATTAGAAGCTATAGGCCTTTGTGATAATACACCCCATTGTTTTGAGGGATGGGTGCAAGCCACTGCAAGGTCTTCCAAATATCTAAGTTTGGCTATGTAATATATTCTAGAACAACACTAAGGCCAAAAAAAAGAAGAATTTTGGTTCTCGGGCAATTGTTTTTTCAAATCAATGAGGGAGGGAGGGTTTTATTTTTATTTTTATTATTTTTTTCTGCACATAGTAAGCATGGACAAAGATACCTTCCTCTGTCTAGTAATAATCAGAAATGTAGAGGGGACGTTTATGCATATAAACTCATTTAATGTTACATAAAAATGACATTGTACTACCAGTCTATGACTGGGATTACCTAACATTATACAATGCCCCTGACATTCACTATTGTTATTGTTTTCTAAAAACTGATACCTCCCCATTCTAATATGTGAACCTGAATTAATCCTGTGCCTTTCAATTGTATGGATTTACAATTAGTGTAAGTTAGATCACAATGACTAATTGTAAGAAGAGCATGAGGATCAGCTAATCATTTTCTTAATTGTAGTCATCAACTTCATGTTGTAAGCCTGCAAGTCACTTTTTAACACATTACATGTTAGAGTTCAATGCACACTAATACTCAACACATATCTACTATGGACATGTTTATGAAATAAAAAAAAAAAAAAAAAAAAATTTTTGTCATAACATCAGTCATTGCAATAAAAAGGCCTAATGCGACCCTTTTTATTCAATGCGGCGGGGCCTGAGAACCTAATTTTTCCCTGAGGTCTAATTTTTCCCCATGAACTAGGACAGGAAATGTTACTATCATTTAGAAAATTACAACATTTTTGATTGAAAATCTATCATATAACACATTGACTGCCACTAAAAGTTAACTCAATTAAACGGTTCCATGGGGATTGCTACTAAGAGTTAACTCATAGTGGTGTCAATACCATATAGATAACAACAAAAAAACACATGCAACGTAGGTTTTAATACACACCAATAAATACCAGATGAGCCCATTGATCAATTGAATATGTATAATTAGAATGGCTTTACTTTATAAAACAACCTTCCTGCATCTCGATCAAGGGGTGTGGGTGCAGTTTTAAATCTTGAGCACTATAGGACACTCCAATTCACCAGGACCTCTTCCGTATGTCTCGGACCCATACATGTGTCTACATGTGCAAATAGACCTTACCTGGACATTATAGAGGGTTTTCGTTGCATAAAGAGTCATCAGTTAGCTCTAAATTTTTCTGGTCCCATTAGAAGCTATAGGCCTTTGTGATAATACACCCCATTGTTTTGAGGGATGGGTGCAAGCCACTGCAAGGTCTTCCAAATATCTAAGTTTGGCTATGTAATATATTCTAGAACAACACTAAGGCCAAAAAAAAGAAGAATTTTGGTTCTCGGGCAATTGTTTTTTCAAATCAATGAGGGAGGGAGGGAGGGTTTTATTTTTATTTTTATTATTTTTTTCTGCACATAGTAAGCATGGACAAAGATACCTTCCTCTGTCTAGTAATAATCAGAAATGTAGAGGGGACGTTTATGCATATAAACTCATTTAATGTTATATAAAAATGACATTGTACTACCAGTCTATGACTGGGATTACCTAACATTATACAATGCCCCTGACATTCACTATTGTTATTGTTTTCTAAAAACTGATACCTCCCCATTCTAATATGTGAACCTGAATTAATCCTGTGCCTTTCAATTGTATGGATTTACAATTAGTGTAAGTTAGATCACAATGACTAATTGTAAGAAGAGCATGAGGATCAGCTAATCATTTTCTTAATTGTAGTCATCAACTTCATGTTGTAAGCCTGCAAGTCACTTTTTAACACATTACATGTTAGAGTTCAATGCACACTATTAATACTCAACACATATCTACTATGGACATGTTTATGAAATAAAAAAAAAAAAAAAAAAAAAAAATTTGTCATAACATCAGTCATTGCAATAAAAAGGCCTAATGCGACCCTTTTTATTCAATGCGGCGGGGCCTGAGAACCAAAATTTTTTTTTTTTGGCCTAATATGTTGAGATTTAATAGTTAGAAATCTGCAACCTGTTTTAATATGCATGCTAATTTCTAACTAAATCTGATTACCAGATGTGGATCTATGTTTATTACACATCTCATACATACTTCACTGGCTTTTATAACAGGTTAATTTCCGACAGTGGAAGAATTCGGATCTAGTGTCAGAGGCTCTGTTGGAAACTTGAGTTAGCACTACATTAAGCATATGAATAAGTAAAACAAGAGATGGACTGTCGTCCGGTGCATACCCCTTCGTGGCATACCGCCTAGTGTGGGCACATCTATAACTTATGATGGCTATACTCAGACATATGGACCCAGAAATCAGCATTTTCATATAAACAAAGATGAATAACTATAGGACAAAAAACCAAAACAAACATTTGAATGTGCCATTAAATGTCCTCATAGTGGTGAACATCCATACAAAATTTCATTGAGATCCGAGCATTACTGTTCAAGTTATGAGCTGAACAAACATCGTATGGATCAAACAGCCAACATTTCCAGATAAACAAAGATGAATTACTCTAGAATGGAAAAGCAGAACAGAACAATGGAACCCCCTATTGAATGTCCTCATAGCAGTGAACATCTATACCAAATTCCATTGAGATCCCAGCACAACTGTTGAAGTTACGACATGAACAGACACCAGACGGACCAAAAAGCCAACATTTCCAGATGAACAAAGATGAATAACTCTAGAATGGAAAAGTGGAACAAAACGATGGAACCCTCTTTTTAATGTCCTCATAGTAGTGAACATCCATACCAAATCCCATTGAGATCCCAGTACAACTGTCGAAGTTACGACATGAACAGACACCAGACGAACCAAAAAGCCAACATTTCCAGATGAAAAAAGATGTATAACTTTAGAATGGAAAATCCGAACAAAACGATGGAACCCTCTATTGAATGCCCTCATAGTAGTGAACATCCATACAAAATTTCATTGAGATCCGAGCACTACTGTTCAGGTTATGACATGAACAGACACCAGATGGACCAAAAATCCAACATTTCAGGATAAACAAAGATGAATAACTCTAGAATAGAAAATCCGAACAAAACGATGGAACCCTCTTTTTAATGTCCTCATAGTTGTGAACATCCACACCAAATTTGGTTGAGATCCCAGCACAACTGTTGAAGTTACGACATGAACAGACACCAGATGGACCAAAAAGCCACTATTTCCAGATAAACAAAGATGAATAACTCTAGAATGGAAAATCCAAACAAAACGATGGAACCCTCTATTTAATGTCCTCATAATAGTGAACATCCATACCTAATTTCATTGAGATCCGAGCACTTCTGTTCAAGTTATGACACGAACAGACATCGGACGGACGTAGGGACTCACGGACGGACGGACGGACGGACGGACAGGTGCAAAACAGTATACCCCCCTTTTTTTTTTTAAAGGGGGTATAATAAATGTGGCTTGATTACCCATGCATGCAAGTTCAGTTCCCTGGCAAATGGTGTACATATGTGTATATATAAATTCATTTATCATGTCTGATACAATATTAGTCAACCAATATTGAGTTATATGATGCTGAAATATGTTATAAAGCTACTACGAGATAACTTGTAGTCGGCACCTGAGATGGAATTTACCAGTGTTCATTGCTGGTGCCAGCTACAAGTTATCCCATTGGTAAATAAAAATTACATTTGCGATGTCTTAGATGACATAGAATGTACCAGTGTTTATATATAAATTCATTTAACGAATCTTTATATATGAAAGTGTCAATGACACTGTAGCTTAACTTAGGTAGGGGAATAATTTAATGGTTGGAATTAGGAAAGGTGCTAATAATGTCTAAGTAAGACAAGATGTAAATGTGAAGAGAGACCAAAAAATCATTCCCATGATTTTTTTATGAAGATCAGACAAACAGTACGGCCTATAGCCCGCGTCAACAGATTAAATTTTGAAATCCAAGATGGCCACCAGCGGCCATGTTTTTTGGCTGAATGACCCCCAAAATGACTCGTTCCCATCTACATGTCAATATCAACATTCATGACAAGTTTCATAATGGTCGGATCAGGGATGTGGTCTGTAGGGTGTGCCAAAGGATTTTAGTGATGCAAAGAGTAAATTCTAAAATGGCCACCGGCGGCCATGTTTTTTGCTGAATGATTCCAAAATGACTCGTTCCCATCAAAAGGTCACCACGATGATCCATATGAAGTTTGGTGATGATCAGATCAGGGATGTGGTATGTAGGGTGTGTCAAAGTATTTAGTGATGCAAAGAGTAAAATCCAATATGGCTGCCGGCAGCCATGTTTTTTGGCCAAATGACCCCAAAATGACTCGTTCCCTTCTAGAGGTCACCCCGATGATCCATATGAAGTTTGGTGATGATCGGATCAGGGATGTGGTCTGTAGGATGTGTCAAATGATTTAGTCATGCGAAGAGTAAATTCCAAGATGGCCACCAGTGGCCATGTTTTTTGGCCGATTGATCCTAAAATGACTCTTTTCCATCTATATGTAAATGTCAATATTCACGACAAATTTTATGATGATCAGACAAACAGTAAGGCATGTAGCCCGCGCCAATGGATTCAATTTTGAAATCCAAGATGGCCACCAGCGGCCATATTTTTTGGCCGAATTACCCCAAAATGATTCGTGCCCAACTAGGGGCCACCCCAATGATGAATATGAAGTTTGGTGATGATCGGATCAGGGTTGTGGTCTGTAGGGTGTGTGAAATATTTAGTGATGCAAAGAGTAAAATCCAATATGGCTGCCGGCGGCCATATTTTTTGTAGTCTGTAGGATGTGTCAAAGGATTTAGTGATGCAAAGAGTAAATTCCAAGATGGCCACCAGTGGCCATGTTTTTTGGCCAAATGATCCTAAAATGACTCGTTCCCATCTACATGTAAATGTCAATATTCATGACAAATTTTATGATGATCAGACAAACAGTACGGCATGTATGTTTTCAATTTTGACAACTATACATACGGACAAACAGTACGGCCTGTAGCCCGCGCCAATGGATTCAAATTTGAAATCCAAGATGGCCACCAGCGTCCATGTTTTTTGGCCGAATTACCCCAAAATGACTCGTTCCCATCTACATGTCAATGTCAATATTCATGACAAATTTCATAAAGATCCGACCAAAGATACGACCTGTAGCCCGCGCGAAAGTATTTAGTGATGCAAAGAGTAAAATCCAATATGGCAGATGGCGGCCATGTATTTTGGCCAAATGACCCCAAAATGACTCGTTCTCATCTAGAGGTCACCCCGATGATCCATATGAAGTTTGGTGATGATCGGATCAGAAATGTGGTCTGTAGGATGTGTCAAAGGATTTAGTGATCCAAGATGGCTACAAGCGGCCATGTTTTTTGGCCGAATGATCCTAAAATCACTCGTTCCCATCTACATGTAAATGTCAACATTCATTACAAATTTTATGATGATCACACAAACAGTGCGGCCTGTAGCCCGCGCCAATGGATTTAATTTTGAAATCCAAGATGGCCACCAGCGGCCATGTTTTTTGGCCGAATGACCCCAAAATGACTCGTTCCCATCTACATGTCAATGTCAACATTCATGACAAATTTCATAAAGATCAGACCAAAGATACGACCTGCAGCCCGCGCCAAAGGAAATTGTTGACGGACACATGGACGACAACCCATGGCAATAGCTCAAACTTACAAAGTAAGTTGAGCTAACAATGATATGCATGCACCTGTAAAGTACTCTACGTAATCTATTAAAGTCTCGAAAACGTAATATTTACTTACTCGTATAACTCGTAGTGACACCAGCGATGAAACACTGGTTAATTCCGTCCCAGTTCCTGTCTACGAGCTATCTCGTGGTTGCTTTTATATGACATGTGTCACAATCATATAACAAGATATTGGTCGAACCATCACTCATACATACGTTAAATATCATCTACTGTTGGCAAAACATGCACTCCCATTTTGGCATATGGGATGGAATTACCCATTAGTTTCCTGTGTTTTTTTTTTTGGAACAATACCGGTAATGCGAATATGTCTCAATACAGAGATTTTGTTGTTGTTGGAAGTGGTTTGGGGGGGGGGAGACAGTGCACGATGTAATGGACTATTCTGTAATCTGTAGTCCTAAAGAGTACAATAATCACACATGTATATAAACTTACGGCAGTTCTGCATCTTCGCTGGCGTAGTAGTATTCTTTCATATTTGATGTTGGTACATCAGGACTAGGCAGGTTCTGGCCATACACTGAAATGAGAAGAGAAGATCAATTGAAATGGGAGATTACAGAGGACACGCATTTGTGAGAATATGAGGCATGCATTTGTGAGAATATGAGGCACGCATTCGTGAGAATGAGGCACACATTCGTGAGAATATGAGGCTCCATTGCAATTTTGCTGAGTGGAGGAGGTATTAATACAGCGAAAATCCACTAAGAATGGGAGGCTACATATGACAAATGAGAGGATGTTCATGATCAGCAGATGTTTGACCCATCCCTTGGCAATAGTAAATTGCTATGATCGGAATCATAATCTAGAGTTTTGATGTTAATCCAGTATAAGTTTTGGAAAAAAATCAGTTGACCCTGCACTTCTGAGCCCTTGAGATTTCTTGCTATTTTGGTATTCATTAACCCCTAGGATACACCTCATGGGTGTCCAATTTTTTATTGTGGATTGGCACAATATACTCTAAAATATTTTTGTTTTGTTTTTAAAGGCGAATTTTGACTAATTTGATAAATCGATGACAGATTAAAACAAAGGCTGTTCCAGGAAGCCCACTAGACTATTTTTGTAACCAGAATAAACTAGTCGAATAACCTATGACGAGCTTGGTCGCAAATTATGATCATGGTTGTCATAGAATGACATTTGTTGATTTTTTCTTTTTTCAAAAATATGAGTGCAGAAATCGTACCATAACCATGTGGAGATCCATATGAAGATTGGTGATGTTCAGGTGAGTATTGTGAGTTTGTGACCTGTAGGTTGTGCTAAAGGATTTAGTAATACCAAGAGTAAAATCTAAGACAGCTGCTGGCAACCATGTTTTTTAACAGAATTTGGACGAATTTGGACATCTAGAGGTCACCCTGAGGACCCATATAAAGTTTTTTGATGGTTCGGATGAGGGATGTGGCCTGTAGAGTGTGCCAAAGGATTTTTAATAGTGATGCAAACAGTAAAATCCAAGATGGCTACTGGCGGCCATGTTTTTCAACAAAATTCAGAATGAAATGGCAAGCTCCCATCTAGAAGTCACCCCGATGATCCATATGAAGTTTGGTGAAGATCGGGTGAGGGATGTGGCCTGTAGGGACACACGCATGCACGCACAAACAGACGACCAACCCAAAGTAAAGTTGAGCCAAAAATGGCAATTAAAATGAAAATCCATTCACTGAGAATGGGAGGCTCCAGGGAAAATTACTGATAGCATTCCATTTAATATCCAGGCAGCTGATTAGTCTTCTATGAATTATTCTTGTAAAAGTTTCACCATGGGTCAATATTATGTGAATAGTAAATTTGTATAATAAAGATTATAAACAAAGACGTTGTTATAGTTCTGGAAAAATTAAATCTCATTTAAAATCATTTATATTGAACATGATGTAGGTTGCTTATAAACAATGCGTAAATATATATCTACTAGCCGATGAGCCCGACGTTGTCCGGGCTATTCAAAAACCAAATTTCAAGTCGATAGCTCCACCCATTTCCGAGATCTCGTCTGCGCATGCGTGAAGCTGGCGTCGCACAGGCTCGGCGACCCGATAAAATTCGTATCCGGGGCAAGATACATTCACATAGCAAATTTCAAGTCGATAGCTCCACCCGTTTCCGAGATCTCGTCTGCGCATGCACAAAGCGGGCGCCGCACAGGCTCGCCAATACGACGACCGCCTGGTCAAACTACATACACGTACCAAGTTTCATCCCGATCGGTCGAGAATCGTAGATTTGTATAAATGACAGACAAACAGACAGACAGACAGAGGTCTTCAAAATATATATGAGACTAGCAGGGTAACCCGACTTCGCCTGGGCTGTTTCCCCTCTGCTTTCATCCGGACTTCAGATACCAATTTTCAAATAGCAGGTTTTGAAAACCTCTGTGGATCTAACATCGAAATCCGTTGAAAGGCACGATTTGACCTTGAATTGACCATTTTGAAGGCCAAGGTCAGGTCGGGGTCACGATTTGACCAGTCCAAAACACTCCCTGGACCAAAGTAGCCCTAGGTATAAAATTTCATCGAAATCCCGTCGAAAGGCCCGATTTGACCTTGAATTGACCATGTTGAATGTCAAAATCAGGTCGGGGTCTAAAACACTCCCTGGACAAAAGAATCCCTAGGTATAAAATTTCCTCGAAATCCGTCCGGCAGTTTTCCCGGCCATTGCTAACAGACAAACAGACACACAGACAAACAGAAGTCCCAAAATATATAGACTAGCCGATGAGCCCGACGTTGTCGGGGCTATTCAAAAACAAAATTTCAAGTCGATAGCTCTACCCAGCCCGATGTTGTCCGGGCTATTCAAAAACCAAATTTCAAGTCGATAGCTCTACCCGTTTCCGAGATCTGGTCTGTGCAATGCGCGAAACTGGCGTCGCACGGGCTCGGCGACCCGATATAATTCGTATCCGGGGCAAGATACATTCACATACCAAATTTCAAGTCGATAGCTCCACCCGTTTCCGATATCTCGTCTGCGCATGCGCGAAGCTGGCGTCGCACGGGCTCGGCGACCCGATAAAATTTGTATCCGGGGCAAGCTACATTCACATACCAAATTTCAAGTCGATAGCTCCACCCGTTTCTGAGATCTCGTCTGCGCATGCGCGAAGCTGGCGTCATACGGTCTCGGCGACCCAATAAAATTTGTATCCGGGGCAAGATACATTCACATAGCAAATTTCAAGTCGATAGCTCCACCCGTTTCCGAGATCTCGTCTGCGCATGCGCTGCACGGGCGTCGCACGGGCTCGCCAATACAACAACGACGACCGCCTGGTCAAACTACACACACGTACCAAGTTTCGTCCCGATCGGTCGAGAATCGTAGATTTGTATAAATGACAGACAAACAAACAAACAGACAGACAGAGGTCTTCAAAATATATATGAGATATACAATGTATAAACAGATTAAAGTCCGGTTTTATCATTATACTTAATAACATCAAAATTTGGTAAAACTATATAACTCAAACTTCGAATTTGAAGGGTTAGTAACACAATATGTGTATTTCCCAGGCAATGTATGGACTGAGATGATGAGATCTGCGCTATCAGTTTTATAGGGAGACCATCAATATTCTAATCCCTTCTTTATGAAATGGATATTACTGTCATCGCTGATTCCAGCTTTGATCTGTCTTTTATTAAAGCTGTTGCAGGCTTTCATTTGAGAGAGGATCCTACCCAAGTGTATTCCAACTCACTGATTAACGTCACTGCTAATGTCGCAAGATGGAATCCATATTTGATCACAGAGAGTAATGATTTGACTGCTAAAATGATGACATATCCCAAATGATTCAAAATATCCCTTGCTTTTATCTCAGTTTACTGAGTACATGCAATGGGATGTGGTTACCAAGCAACTAGGTTCTATCACATGATTATCAGCTGGTTTATTCTACTCCTCAGCTGTACAACACTTTTGTATTTTGACACAGGAATACAAATATTCAACATCATTTTATACCCATCATTATCAATGAATGTAATTAAAATTAGGCCAATATAAATGAGATCTGTAAGAGTCATAACTTGAACAAATGTAAACGGATTTCAAAGATTTGTGATATATGAGTTCACCTGACCATTACCTGTGTTTCAGAAAAGAACAATTCAATAAAATCAACAATGAAAGTGTCAGTGACACTGTAGCTCAACTTGGAAAATGGATTCATGCTATATATATTACAGTCCACATATGGAACTCTGACAGTTTATATCATCCTTAAGTAGTTAGTGGTTGCCCTGAAGCCGATAACAGTTTGGGAATTTGGGATTAAAAAAAAAATTGGCTGCAGGGAGTGCCAAATGATGCAGTAATACTAATAGAAAGAGTAATGTCCGAGATGGCTCCAATCTAGAGGTCACACCGAAGATCCATATGAAGTTGGCGGCCATGTTGTTAATGAAATACGGAACAATCTGATGGCTCCAAACCAGTGGTCACCTCAAAGATTTTGGTGACAATCGGATGAGGGATGTGATATGTAGGTGTGTCAAAGGATTTACTCATTCAAAGAGTAAAATTGGATTTGGCTGGCATGTTTTTCATCGAATGTTTTTCAAATTTGATGGCTCCCATCTATAGGTGATCATAAACATGCTGGTACATTTTCAAAACAATTCTCCAATAAATGCGGGCTATATTAATGGTGAGATGATGGATTCAAATTTGAATCCAAGATGGCTGCTGGCAGTTTTTTAACTAATTTCTGAAGGAAAAAAAATGAATGGCTCCCATTTGGAGGGCACACTGAAGATCCACATGAAGTTTGGTGATGATCAGATGAGGGAGGTGGCCTAGCTAGGTGTAGGGTGTGCCAAAGGATTTAGTCATAAAGAGTATAATCCAGGATGCCTCATGTTTTTCAAAGAAATAAGGAAAAGTTTGATGACTCCCATCTAGAAGTCACCCTGAAGATCCATATGAAGGTTGGTGATGATCGGATGAGAAAACATTAACAAATTGTTGGAAAACTTTGATGGGTCCCTTCTAGTGGTCATCCTGAAGTACCGGATGAAATTTAGTGATGATTGGATGAGTGATGTGTCCTGCATAGTGTGCAAATGATTTTGTCAAAGTGTAAAATCCAAGATGGCCACCGGTGGCTATTTTTTGTGGTCAACCCAAAGATCCTTATGATCGTCCCATTACAAAGATCCATATGAAGTTTGGTCAAATCATATGAGGGACGTAGGGTGTGCCAAAGGAATTTTATGACACATCGAAACGCACACACACGCATGGACATCAGACGCCAACCCATGACAATAGCTAAACGTTCTACTGTGCGAAAATTTTCTGGTCCCCCGAGTTTTCACTTGGTCAGTAATTGTTATAAATCGGTGATTTCACAAAGTCGGATATTAAAGCTATCTATCATAATCCACTCACTTGAATGCTCTCAGATCATACATAAATTTATTACAATTGCATAACATTTTTTATTAAATGGGAAATTAAGAAAATAAGCATAATACATAGCCCGCAGACATGACAGGCCCGGTAATAGCATATACATGTAGCACTATATATAATCCTTTATTTCCTCCATGTAATGGAGAGCTTAGAATAAATTTATACAAATAACGATACAAACGAACAATAACACAAGAGAGAATACATCATGTGAGTATGTACATTAAGTCAATCACAGAAGGACATTCATGATAATTATATATACGGTTTTCATTTTATCAATTATGTAATAATATATTAGGAGAATTCAAGCACAAGTGTATAGACGACGTACATGTTTAGCACGAGAGTATGGAGTTTCGGAATATTGGGATAAAATGCAATAAGATGATTTATACAAGGGTCACATGACTATATCGATAACATGCACCATAATAGTGAGTTGACATGTAAGATGAATTGTAAATCTGGAATAATTGTAATCTTATCCAGCGGTATATCGTTTTAATATGTTTTATTGTGTCCACGAGGATGGAAGATACATGCACATGTTTTTGTGGTTGACAATACAGTATATGGTTATGCTAGTGTGGGTCCAGTCAGCTTTGCGTATTGCGAGTGATACTATATAATATGTTGAGGTAGGGATACTCGGACGGGGTGGATGCCTTATTTGCACTACATTGCTATACTACAATCATGGAATAACAGGTATGATATCATTAGATGCCCGGAGCAGCTCGTGATAATTGTTCCACATGCGGAGTGTACTCCTTGTTATAAATATAATAATTTTTTCAATATTTGTTATTTTTCCCCGAACATGTGGTGGAATGCATGACAGAAATATCATCATTAAAATTATCATTCAACATAGCCCTGTAGTTCTGAAGGTCATACAAAGTTTATTAATTAACAGGCAATTAGCATAGATATCAACAGAAATAGAGCAGATGGCATTAACACTATTTATATGGCTTCTATGTATCGGGTTGAAAATACGGCCTATTTTGAGCATTATGAGAAGTACTTTTCATATTAGAGTAATTTAAATAAAGAGCATTTTGTGTAATAGTAAACCATGTCTGTTGGCATTTAATAAAGAAAGTTTAGCTCGATGCTTGCGCGGTGCATGCTTGAAACATTGTGGGGAAATATTCTGTTTCCTAGAATTAGATGATATTCGAACCTAATACCAGTAAAACAAAAGGAGCGAAAATAGGTTCTGGCATTAAGTACCCTATGTTATAAGTAAAGGTTCACCTCCCAAAGTTATGAATAACTGAAGTACAGTAATGCTCTAAATAATTGACTCCTTAACCACAGTAGAATTATGGGTAATGTTTCAGGATTTAGTCGGAAATATACCTTGTTGCCAATCATCGGAAAGCTCTCCTCGAGAGCTTTCCAATGAATGGCAACAAGCCATATTTCCGACTAAATCCTGAAAAATTACCCATAATTCTGCTGTGGTTAAGGAGTCAATTATTTAGAGCATAACTGTAATATATTGCATTATTGGAACTCATTATGTTTGTATGTAATATGCATCAGAAGTAATGAACCTATGTGTGCATGGAAATTGACACAAACACATAGATAGTTAAAAAGCGCACGCAGTATGCCACTACTGATTATCACCCTTCATTGCATCAACTATAATTATGCATAGACACGCCCCACTACCTATCACCAGATAGCCTACCAAGGCATAATATCATACACAAAACCAATATTTTATGTGCATAGCTGTAATAAATGGACATGGACCAGTCTAAATGCACAGGAACACAACTTTCAACTTAGAATGGATTAAAGATCGTTTTATGAAATGCATTGTTGAAATGGAAAAGAAACATCATAAGATCCTCCTCAGGTCTCAAATTAAGTCCATCTTAAGATCATCTCAAGTCCTTCATGAAACTGGGCCTTGGTTAGTATTTTGTTCTCTACCAACAATCCTGCTGGAAATGAACTCCTGAACAAAGTTAAAGCCATGTTCCCCTGTGTTCCCTGCAATCTTAATGTAAGAGAGACAACTCAATATGAATAGCCCACAAAACTACAAATCCACACACAGTGGAGATTTCTGGCCAAGGGGAGAAACTCTAACTTCTGGTATTATCTGGCTGATGTTTTGGATGAGATGGAGTAGACTTAGACATAGAGTTACACCTCTTGCTCCATACCAATTACATAAGCTTCATTGAGTTATTTGTTGGGGCTGCCGAAACAATTGCTGTAAAAACCAAGTGAATATGCAAAGTTCCAATTGTTTTTCAGTGATATAAATTCAGAAGAGTTTGTTGTAGCAACTCATTTCAATATGCATCCATTTAATACAGGAGGTAGTGTCATCTCTGTCAGTAGCAGATCAATTTATATATAATTGTCTGAACGATTGTGTAGCCCATCTGTAAAAGCATGTGACTTTATATGAGACGGTGGATAAAAATCACCAAAATTATTTTAACAATGATTAAAATCCACCATATAACATGTGAGTATGATAATGGGTTCGGTGTTAACTGAGAGATTGTCAACACCATCAAAAGCTTTTTTTGTAATTTTTGAAAATATACTTAATCCACTGTATTCATTTGATCCCAGTCATTTTTCAAGGCGACCAATTAATCAGCTGTAGCCATTTTAATTTGATAAATTTCAGACTATTAAACTCTTCATCGGGTTGACTAAATTCCTCTTTTAAATTCCAGCTTGTTAATGTATACACATATTAATACTAGAATTTTAAAACCCAAGAGTTTAATCCTTTCATGATGGGAGTGGCGCTGGTGCAGCATTAAATATCATGTGCGAGGCTCCATATGGAGACTCGCATATATAAGACAATGCACTGGCTTTATTACATGGTCAAGGTAAATATTGTTAGAACAATGTATTCTCTTATATCTGCGAGGCTCCCTATGAGAGACTCACATATAAAAAGAATGCATATTGGCACAGGGTTTTCACAAAATTACAGGAAGCTTCAGACATGGAAGGGTTAAACTCCAATGATCAAAACAAGAAGTTGCACTTAACTGGCATTTCCCTACAGTCACAAATTGAAGCGGAAAATACAAAGATCATTGGGCACTCCTGGATGGCAAAACTCTATATAACAGAAAATCATTTTTCCAGATAAACAAAGATAAATAACTCTTGAATGGAAAACACAAATGTCATACTGTTTCGGTGGATGTAATATACACTCGGAAATACACCTTAATTGTGACGAGGAACAACTTGTTAGACATTGTGTCTGCTTTATTTGTGTGTTGTGCATGGGGCATTTCGCATATACACTTATTTCCTTTCATAATCAACAATGAACTGACATTATTTATATTTAATAATGTGATATTATCTAATGTATACAATTATGTACATTGATTTTAACATATTATTTTCTGATATGGAGGAATATCAAAAACTATATCTCTCTCTCTCCGTGCCAAATTTTATTGAGATCCTCTAACCCATGGCTGAGATACATGACTGAATGGACATGCGGACAAAGTCAATCCAGTATACCCTACATTTTTCTGTGACAAATTTGGGGTATATTAAATGATCATAATCATGTCTTTGAGACACCAACTATCAAATAAATGTGGTTCACCTTGGATAATTATTTAATGACAGACATCAATACAAAATAATTCCCAACTTTTGGATGATGTTCAATCTTGATGAATTTGAAATTTAGTATCACCTGTAGCCATTGTCTTTTTCGATGCATTGAATAGGCTAAGCAGCAGCACAAAATATTAACGAGAAAGGGTATAATCTGAAATTGAATCCAAAAAATTGGCAAGAATGAAGTTTGTATTTGATAATATCTACATATACATTAATGCCCTAAATAATTGACTCCTTAACCACAGCAGAATTATGGGTATAAACTGTTCAGGATTTAGTCGGAAATATGTCGATTATTTAGGGAATTACTGTATAGATGAGAATCTGTGACTGGTTAGGATGTCTTGGCGCATTCATATATCCTATTCATCATGTATACAGGAGATAGAATAGAAATATGACATATAATATAAGGATAATTGTCAAGCAGTCTGTATAATGCTGGCCTAATTTGTTCACTGGTAGAAATGATAGCTGGTGTATTACATTCAAATAGAATGATGATGACAAATAAAATGGTCTACTGGTGAAAATGTCACTGAATCAAAGGCAGTGAAGACAAATTACCAGGGGAAACAATCTGGTCCTCCTATGCAGGGACTAATTCCCCCATAAATCAAGAGAAATGTAGTTGTCTGGGTACATTGTGGTATAACATAGCTCATGTCAAGTAGTTGGAGTTTCAAAGCTGCCTTGGCTCTTATAACTCATTGACCATGTAAGATGTTTTTATCAAAGGTAGTAATAGTCTTTGTATAAAGTGTATGCCTGAGTGGTTCAAGGTTTATATCATATATACTTCGGAGAATGCTAAATTCAATCCACATATCATGTCTCAATTTCAAAGGTAGTTTTCAGGAGTTTTCTAAACATAAAATTGAGATGCAGATCAGAATTATTAAAGAGCCACCAGAATCACTGGTAACTCACCTGACATAAAATAAAACTACCGATACAAGAGGAAAAATTCAAATAGACAACTACAAGAATAACAAAGAAACCTTTTTTTTGTAGAGGCAGGAAAGTTATTGTAAAAGATTTCTCACTGAAAATGTTTAATACACTGTATATATTTATGACATATGTGTGTTAATGTGTTTGTTTGACTCAACAAGTTTAGCCAGAGTTCCACCCCACAGATTTCCTGGTTCCCTGATCATTTAAAAAAATAAACTGAGTTCCCTATCTAAATTGAATGGATGGCTTTCAAATAGATTGTTTTAACAATAATGTGGTCATATTGTTACAAAGAGAAATCACCTCTATAATGTGCAGCCAAAAGTCTAACTGTAAATCCCACTTTAGTTCATTCAGGCAGAAGAGAAGTAACAAGTGCACCGCTGGGCGGAGGTAACGCCCCCGACTGTACAATCAGAGAGGATTTTCTTATTTTTGTGCAAATACTTATTAAATGGCACTTTGTAAAGTTATGTTATTCATGAGTATTTAGTACGAATGTTGTTCTATATTAGCTTCAAATTTGGTCTGGTACCACAAAAATAGAAGGAAAACTGAATTTTCTAAAAAAAAAACTGAATTTTTTAAGTCGAAAAAGGGTCATAACTCTCACAAAAATTATCCGATTGAACCGAAATTTTACCTTGACCTGTATTGCGATATTGGTAATACACAACGGGTTTTGCAAATAAACAATCCAAAATCAAGTTATCATCTGGAAACCAAAAAAAGTAGCAGAAAACCTGAATTTTCTAAGTCCAAAAAGGGGCGTAACTCTGGAACAAATGGGCGGACGAAACCACGGCTATGGGGAAATCTTGTCCCCCCGGCTGGTCTATTGGCATACCAAAGATCAACTGAATTGAATTAGCGAAACCAAAGTTATGAGTTGAAACGTTCGTACGGATGGATGGACGGATGGAAGGACGGAAGGACGGACGGAGGGCTCCACTATATACCCCCAAATCTCCATCGGAGATCGGGGGCATAATAATTTGAACATTGAACCTATGCAGTTAGCTTATGTTTCAATGCATGAATGCAATAACTAATGCTGAAAAGAGCCATTAACAAGTGGCCCACTGTGGGGAGATCAAAGGTAACCAAATGTTATGGAGATACAGTTGTGTGTATGAATAACAAACTGATGGCTCCTAACAATAGACTTCTGAAGACAATGATGATCAACGAGGGAAATCAGGGGGAGATATTTGTACTCAGCCTCACTCATATCTCTTACATGATGGGCACAATTTTTTTATATCATTATAAACAGTTGTTGATGTTTCCTACCACCTTCCAGGTAAAGGTCAATAAGTTTGGAGCTCAAAAACAAAAAGCAATAGATACAGTAACGCCCTAATTAATCGACTCCTTAACCACAGCAGAATTATGGGTAACTTTTCAGGATTTAGTCGGAAATATGGCTTGTGCCATTCATCGGAAAGCTCTCGGGGAGAGCTTTCCAATGAATGGCATCAAGCCATATTTCCAACTAAATCCTGAAAAGTTACCCATAATTCTGCTGTGGTTAAGGATTCAATTAATTAGGGCATTACTGTACATGTAGGAACATCATAAGAATAAAAAAATTTGGTTGCAGTTGTCTCAAACCACTCAGGTGCTGAATGAGCTGATACATGCTAATCCTGATAAACTAAAGAAAAAAGTGCCAATGACACTGACTAGCTTATTACTTATTATCGAGGGGATAATGTAACACATTAGTCAATGGAGCAATAAGGAATGCAGAAAGGTTAAATGTTTATTAAAATGATACCAGAGTTCAACCTGAAGAGCTTGCAGTTTTATTTTATAGTGATGCAAAGAGTAAATTCAATGCTGGCAGCCATGTTTTTGATCAATTATCATTCATATTTGATAGCTCCCATCTAGAAGTAATCCTGAACATGCCTGTAAATTTTAAAAACATTTCTCCAATAAATGTCGGCTGCATGGTATGCCGACTTATTAAAATGTGAAATCCAAAATGGCCATGTATTTCAAAAAAATTTGGTAAAATGTTATGCCTCCCATCTAGTGGTCACCCCGAAGATCCATATGAAGTTTAGGGATGATCAGATGAGAGATGTGACCTGTAGGGTGTGCTAAAGAAATTGTTGATGGACCTACGCACGCATGGATGGACAGATGCCAACCCATGGCAAATATATGTGAGTATGCTATGTCTCTAGGAGAATCTATAGCCACTTACTGTTAATTAAAGCTCTTATCTTAGAGACCTACATGTAGGATACTAGGTCTGTTACAGTTATATTTGATGCATCTTCCCAAGCAACCCATCCCGTTTCCTCCCTCATGTTGTGTGGTGCACTGACGAAGAACAGATTTGTCAGTTGGGATTAGAATTTTTTTTGCGATACCCTTCAGCTATTAACTTCTCCACCCTGTCACCTGTTACTGTCAGTCAATCTCTGGCGAGAAATTCGTATGCACAAACATACCCACAGCTGCGAAACTCATTACTCACAACTAATACCCTGACATCAGGCCAACCAATGTACTGTCTGGCCAGGCAGGCAAATATCACAAATAAGTTAACTGCAGATATAACAGGATGATATGAGACTGCATGATATTCTCACATTATCAGCTTGAGACATCAAATATCACAGGCTTGCTTTTTTCAGAAAATGGAGGATTCCATACATTGTATCTGCCTTGCATTTATATCAACCAGAGAAAATAGAGCCTATATTTAAAACAGTCATATAATCTTCAATCTTGAGTGGTCAGTAACACCTTTGCTTTCTGTTACTATTGCTGTTTAACAATAACACATTATGAACATTGGGATAGAGAACCTTTTATTTTTAAGTAAAAATAATTACCTACTCAAGCATATGATGAACATGCAATCATAAAATAAAAAATTTACATATTGAGTTAAAAATATGGATTGAGGTTATGATTATATTTAGATCTGTACAATCTGGGGAGAATTCTCAGTTGCTGACATGGGAGTGGTAGTTTCAACATTGATTGGTGTAATTTAGTAACTAAATTAATCCTCATAGGGGTCTATTCCTCACCTCTGCAACAGAGAGCCTTATGAAACAAAGATTTCTCCTAAAAGTGATATAAAATCCCAGCTATTAAAGTACATGTAACTACATATTCACGGTGATGGCAAAGTACATGTAAATGGTATGAAATATAGAAGAAATGAAAAACATACTAATATATCGATCACACAGGATGCTAATTTAACTCCAAAACAAGTTGAAACCAATGACTGTGAACTGTTAAAATCATCAACTTCCTAAGATGTTCCTGCTAATTTCAATTTGGTAAATCACAGCTGCCTTCTCATTCAAGAGTGGCAAGAAATCCTACTAATCCCATTTGCCATCGTTTGATAGTCACTGTGTTCAAATATACAGGTTCACACAGGAGGAAATTCATTGCACCAGTTTACCCAGAACTATCAGTATTCTCCAGCAAACATTACATTAGAACCACCATTATCTGTAATGTGGCTACCTGCAGAGACAAGGGTATCCTGGGATGTTTCTGAAATTCTTTCTACCACCCAGGCCTGATGATAGCTGGGCAGGCAGATTGCAATATTTGTAGCCAGGTCTACATGTTTATATAAGTATGTTGAAGCAGCCAAATTGATTCATGGTATTATTAGACCCTCATCAATCACCCAATGTCTAACTCCCTGCTGCAAAAAATACTGTCTACAAATTCTACTTATCTCTATCAATTTAGACTTATCAGTTTCTTTGATTGATAGTACTTTGGTAAGGTAATTTTCCTGTTAACTCTTTTCCATACCATCTCCAACTACAACATTTAAACCATTTTGTGCCTGTGAATTCTCTTCTTACAATTAATAGGCACAGTAAATATGCTGATTCATCACTCTCTCGTATTAAAGTCATTTCAATTCATATGTTGTCAAAGTATTATTAAAAGGATAGATCTAAAAATACAAATGAAAAAAGATGGAAATCGGACTTTCAAAAATTATTTATTTATTGCAGGGGTAATACAAAAAATTTGTTGTGATCAATTGTTTTCTTGTTGGGTCAATATTCCTCAACTAAAATGTCAAATATACATATATATATATATTAAATGTTTGCCACAGTAACCTCATAGTACACATATCATTTTGGATGGAGTCTTCATAATGATGACACTGATTCAAAGCAGCCATAAAGTGATTAGCGTCAGTCATTTGTGACAAGGTTTATAATATACTGGCATTGGAAAAAGACGTCATATCTGGGCAAACAAATGCAACACATGATGCATATGGTTATATTGAGTGCGCTAATGATATATTATGATTATATCTGACAAGTCTATAAAATTCACAAAGTTGTCAATGTTCTCCCTCAAGGAGTGATGAGTAAATTTTCACATTTCGGCCGCCATCTTCTAGTTCAGTGTTGGATTTTTTCGCTCAATTCTAAGTGTGGTGTATAAGACTGGCAAATCATTTGTAAAGCATGACCGCCTACTATACATTTAAAATGTACTATACTGGCAACCAAAGAGACCTGGTGCATATCAAGCAAAATAGCCACAATGGTGGACGTCATCTTGTCTGGAGTCGGTGCAGCTACTTGTTTTTTGTTAGAATCCAGAAAAAGTTAGAAGAGAACATAAGGAAGGAAATTGGTCGTGTCAACTTTATTCCTGTGATATGCACAGATCGACCAATATCTCCTGGACTATTTATACATGTTCAGGAAACCGACTTTTCATTTTGTACTCTCAGTCTCTGTGATGTTTGACCTGTTTGACCTTGATAATAAGATATTGCACTTCTTGTTGGGTTCTTTTTATGTCCTCTACCCCCAAACAAACACGATCAAAAACAACTGTGATCATTGATTAAAATGATGGCAATTTCCATATTATGCACACAGATCTCGCAGCAAACTTTTTATATGTGTTCAGGAAGAAGCCCCTACACACATTAAGAATAAAATAAATTCTTTACAAATTTTGTCTAGGTTGATCCCAAATTGGTTGTATTTTGACTGGACTACAAAGTCAATAGAGCAATTCAGTCCTGTTTTTGAATCTCATGTCTAATTTTATATGTTTTAAACAAAAGAATCACTTGGCGGCACTATGTGGACTTGAATCTATTTCTATGAGATATGGCAGTCTGGAAACCTACTCTTAACACCTAAGTAATAATCTGGTATGTCCTATCATACAGATCTATAGCAATTTGGATGCAAATATATTTTAGGCGGCCATTATCTGCAGAGAACTCTTCAAAAGCATCAGATATGAGTAGAAATCCATAAGATTCATCGCATGCTATTGGAAGTTAGCCAGTTGAAACACAATTGAAAGCTTTGGTATGGCAACTACAAACAGAACTAGATGGAATGAGTCACAGAGATTTGATGCAATTTCAGCCTGATACCTACTCCCTTGATAATTGACCTTCTTTAAATTATTTCCATCTTTAGTAGAGAATTCTGATTATATTAGATTCAGAAAGCTTTGGCTGCAGACCATTTCAAGCATATTGATGATAATCAAACTTAGACAATCGTATTGCATTGAAAATTTATAATTCCTATTTATATTCCATTTAAATTTTCAGCAGAGTTTAATAAGATACATTTTATAAGTTATGGAAGAAATACTCATCAGATTATGTACATATTATCGCAAAGACTTTGTACAGATGCAGAATACACTTGGAAACTTACAGGCTCAAATGAGTAATTCTAACTCCGGGATGGAGTAAAGAAAAGGAAGGATGAATTATGGTAAAAGACCGCATCTGAGTATGAAAGTGTCAATGACACAGTGTAGCTCAACATGGAAATGATAATGTCATACATTACAGTCAATGGAACGACGCCAAAAGTTAAATGTTTATGTAATTCTAGAGGTCAACCAGGAGAGCCATATGAAGCTTGTAGGATTTTATAGTCATGCAAAAAGTAAAATCCAAGATGGCATCACAAATCATTCAAATTCGATAGATCCCATCTAGATCCTAAACATGTTTGTAAAATTCAAAACAACTCTCAAATAAATGTGAAATATGAAATCCAAGACGGCTGCTGGAAGCCATGTTTTTTACAACCATCTAGAGGTCACCCCCGAAGATCCATATGAAGATTGGTGATGATCAAATGAGAGATGTGGCCTGTAGGGTGTGCCAAAGGATTTTAATAGTGATGCAAATAGTAAAATCAATGATGGCCATGTTTTTCAACAATATTCGGAAAACTTTAATGGCTCCCATCTAGTGGTCTCCCAGAAGATCTGTATGGAGTTTGGTGAGAGATGTGGTCTGTAGGGTGTGCCAAAGGATTTAGTCATGCAAAGAGTAAAATCCAAGATGGCTGCCGATGGCCATGTTTTTCATTGAAAATCATCGATAGCTCCCATCTAGAGGTGATCCTAAACATGCCTGTAAATTTTCAAAACATTTTCTCTGATAATTGCGAATTGCAGGGAGTGACCATGGATTCAAATTTGAAATCCAAAATGGTATCAAAAGAGTTAAGATTTGTCTCAGAGTTGAGCCATGAGGCACAGCATCTCTCTGAGAACTCATGTTACTATGCAGCTTATCATTTATGACTGCCTACCATGATTCTTAAAACAAAAATGCTGTAAAATGTGGCCAGTAAAAGTGTGACAGATTGGTCCCATGAATGGCTATGATAGCCATATATTCTCCAACTTATGGTGTGCCTTGTATCTACCATGGGTTAGTATAAGTATTAGAGAATGCTACATTCCTGCTCCTCACATGACAGGATGTTACACCTGGCTTTAAGTGGATCTAAAATGTTCATACATTATAACTATGCTGTGTCTTATCACACTTGTCAGGTTATAGTTTACTTATCATCAAGTCACGTTATTTAACATTAGGCAAAGGCACAAGAATATAGAACTCCTATAAATCAACATGGAGAAAAAGAAGAAACCAACAAACTTTTAACATGTGCATAAACTCAACTTGTGAACATGTTTATGAACTTCAATAATAATAAATTATTTAGATTTTGAGCCATTTCAGCTCATAATAATTATTAAAATGATAAAATTGAAAACGTTTTTGGCCCTCAGTGTACCCCTACTGAAGTATATCATTGCATCCTTATTCGATGAGGTTGAGTTGCTTCATTCAGATGCAGGTAGTGTTGTGTTTATTTCACATCAAACAGAAAGATCTCAACAACTTGATTATGAGCTGAGCAGGTCAGTATGGCAAGTACAGTAATGCCCTAAATAATCAACTCCTTAACCACAGCAAAATTATGGGTAATTTTTCAGGATTTAGTCGGAAATATGGCTTGTTGCCATTCATCGGAAAGACTAAATCCTGATAAATTACCCATAATTCTGCTGTGGTTAAAGAGTCGATTATTTAGGGCATTACTGTAGCCCTCTACTAAGGCATCTCAAGGTTGAGAAATTATTGTTATAACATTGTTATTATTAAAGTGATATGAAACTTCTTTTTATATAAAAATAATATCTATAACGTCAAAGCTTTCTGTAAAGCATCATTGCTTGAAATAAAGATTTGGATGGCTACAAGGGACATGAAAATGTCTCTTGAGTACTAAGCTATATCCTGCCAGACCCACAAAATTATAAGCATGTTGATGTTGTTTTAATAGAAAAATAGTTGATGGCACAGCTGGAATTTTAGGAGCATAACAATACATGGTTTATTTTTCATAGAGAATTACATTGTGATATTATGATAAAATTTCTGTGGTCTGCAATGTGGCCTGACTCCTTAAATAAAGCATGATTTTTGATTTACACACACTGTTAGAGAATACAATCAAAGTACTTGAAAGAATCTCATTGCCTGTGATCATGCTGCAGATAGAATATTAGCATTGGTTTGAGTCACAATTCAGCAGCCCTGGGAGTAATGCCATTAGTGTGTGTGAGCCTACATGCAGCTATACATGCTGTTATGGATTCATGCTGCACTTGATGCTATTATGAGTTCATCAGTCGCCATGAGTACATATCATCTGCCTAATTAACTCCCTTGGTTTTACCAGCAACAACTATAATTCCCTCATGTATAACACCTACCATTGGACCTGCATCCAATTAAAAATTTCTATTTTCCAGAAGAGTTCCCTCAGAACAAAGAAGGGAGTAATTAACCCATAACAAGTAGGCAAAACTATATTGAAGGAATAAATAATCATTCAGTTTCAATAGTTTCAATATTATTACAGTATTTAAGCCAATGTATATCATGCGGACCTGGTGACTACATGGTTTAAACGAGGTTTATTTTTTAATCAATGGATATTGTATAACTTGTATACTTGTATTGTAAAAAGCTTGCTGACACTATATTAAAGTAAATCATGCAGAGTTTTAGAAGTTTTAAGGTCGAAGGGATGGGGCAATAATATTTTGTATTTGTATTTGTTATAGTGATCAGTAAAATATTTGAAACATTTGCAATCATGAAATCCAGATTACTGCAGCGTTGCCCTCAATTAAATAGTCATTTGAGCTTTTACTAGTTCAGCTCATGTACTTTTTATTGCAGTTATTCATTTCCAATCACTTTATATACTTGCTGAGAACGCCATATTTCCGACTAAAATGGTGAATACATCTTGATTTGAATAAACTTATATAATTGGACATGGGCTTGTTCACACCCCAAAATGATGTAATACATAAAGGTAAGTGGTATCTCAAAACTTAACTCCATGTACTGTATGCAGAATATTTTGGAGCGAAACCATCACGTTGCTTTAAATGGGGTCGCCAACTACATTACTATACAAGTACACATACATGTATATGCAAGTGTTCTGATATAACGTGTTTTAGTTAGACAACTAGGTTCATATAAGGAAAACAATAAGGCCGAAAATGTCCTTAGTATTATGTGTATGTATAAATATATATGTATACAATCAGCAAAGAAAGTCTATAATCAGAAATCCCAACCAGTGAAACTAGCTATTGGTATGTTCTGGCTAATATGTCAAACGTAACAATTGATATGGACATGTGATAAACGCATCCATGTACATGATGGTATAGTAATGAATATCATATTTATGCCAAGATATTATGGACACCAGTGGGAAAATTAATTAAAGCTAATTTGTGTGAGAAAGGTGCTTAGATTAATACATGCAGAAATTAATTTAGCTAACTATACACTACTTATTGTAATACTAATAGTACTGACTAGTAAAAACTGATACTTTGATATTAATACCAAATATTTATGTGTACAACTTAAATTTAATAGATGGTAAGACTAATGTAAGTCTCCGCTGTAAAACGCTGTGAAGGCAAGATAAATTAGATATATGTAATAACAGCCTGGTGAGATAATTATTTTGTAATAACAAATAATTTAAAGATTCTAACTGTAGCTAAACTGATTATAAATATAAGTGCTGTTATCACCAACAAGACCAACATTGGCATATATATGCAGGATTAATATAAAATGTTCAGTTAAAATCCAAATGCCATTATTATTCTTTTTATCTTTCTCCGGTACCTGGAACATATTATCTCCAATCAGTGTGTATGCAATCTGTGATCGTCAAAGTTCTAGTCGTCAGCACAGATATGACAGCAAAGTTTTACATGGTCTGAGTAAACACAATATTTGATTTGGTAACATCCAAGCTGGACTTCTATGTATCATGTATGTGCAATTGTTTTCAAATCATGGAAATAAAGCCTCGGTTGTCCCGTATCAAATATATTGCGCCAGGAGTTGTGCACAATGTACTTTCACAATTAACATACTCAGGGTTGTGTTTGACAATAACGCCTGCCAGTACAGTGTATCGTTTTAACATTGTGGCAACTGTAGATAATGTGTACATGTACATAATACTCATCAGACTGAATGGCAATGAAATCACAACTTCAACGATGTCGAACTTCCGAGTGGGTCGAATTAAACACATTTGGAAACAACACGAGTAACGCAGTGATTAGTGTTCATGACACTCGACAATGACAGCTTAATCGGAACACAATCGTTGGTAATTATGCGACACTACAGAGTAAATTGTATCTTCAACATTCTTCAAACTCGTAGTCATTTGTTGAAACAATTTTTAATATAAACATATAAAATATAATAGTTAATAATAAACAGAGTAAAAATATAATCGAATGTCTAACTGTAAAAATTATTTTCAAATGATGTGAAGGTGAAGGCTGTTCCGGTTTGTGAGATATATAGTAATTTCCAGATCAATTCAATGCCGGAATCCGGAAAGCGGAGCAGTCGCTGGGCGGGGAATAATTAATTATTATGCTTATAATATCCCAATCCTGAAAAATTACCCATAATTCTGCTGTGGTTAAGGAGTCGATTATTATATAATATGCTTGATGTGGTTTCCAGACAGCATAGATTCCTTCAGGTGGTGTACTATAAGCTTAACAATTAAGTAGTTTTCGGTGCATTTCCATCTAAACTTTCCACATTATGAGATAGTTGTGGTTGCCACACATAGCCTAACTTATTTTACATATAAAGCTTGTAAGAACATAATGCTGTTTCAGTTTTCAGTTCGACACAACAAACACAAAGAGATAAAATGTAGCAATTGGACATGCTAATTGAATTTTGATTCCTGGCATGAATCCTATAGGAACCTATACATATATGTTGGCTGGTATTAGACTGACAATATCTATTAAGGCAACTACCCCCTCAGATAATTATGAACCAGACCAAACAAGACTGTAACAGTCAGCAACCCAAAACTTATATTAGCTTAGAACACAATCCCATTGTTACAATCGTTCCATGATTTTTGGTAAAGCACACCAATTTCCAAGGCTGGCGAATGGATAGTTCAGTGATTATCCCATTGTTAGGCATACGTAACTCATATAAACAGACAAATCGATGGGCGCTTCAAAGTGGGACCAGTCCTTGTTGTTTCGGACATATCTATTCTCATTCAACGGCGATCAGTGCATGTTAATGACGTTGTTGGGCATGGCTATTGTGTCCAATTGCGGCCAGCGCACGGATTGTGCCTCGTGGTCAAAACACGCTCAACAGCACATTTCCAATTGATTGCATTATGTGGGATCAATTGTGCTCTAAGTCGGTCAGGGCATGCGAATAGTTCTTTACCAGAATAAATCTCGTCCTCGACTCGATGGATTCTGGTAAAGAACAATTCTTGTGCTCTAACCCTTACTTAAAAACCAACATGATTGTGAGTGTTCTAGTGTGAACAGGCAGACATGTTATCATACCTGAGACTCAGATTTTTATACTCATATCTCAATTTCCTTAATGGGATCATCAAATCGAGCATGAAGGGCGGATAATCTCCACCATTTTATGCATCAATGAAAACTGATACTATTCCACTATGTGGTAGAGATGCAGCATCAATCAGCATACAGTTGGCATTTGAAAAAAAATTCTTTTGTTGATCACTTCCCAGTCTGCTAGACCCTGGGTATTGCTACCAAGTCTAGTAGACCCTGGGCTATTTTTGTAAGTTCCTAATCAGATTTTGAGAGGAATACCATGCAGTTTTAACAGAAGTGCCTTGTTTTAGACTGCTAGGTATTATTTAACAATGTTTAAGACATGGGGTATGTTAGAAGGTACAGTAATCCCCTAAATAATCGACTCCTTTAATAACTACAGCAGAATTATGGGTAATTTTTCAGGATTTAGTTGGAAATATGGCTTGTTGCCATTCATCGAAATGAGTGAGAGCATTCCGATGAATAGCAACAAGCCGTATTTCCAACTAAATCCTGAAAAATAACCCATAATTCTGCTGTGGTTAAGAAGTTGATTATTTAGGGCATTACTGTATAACCCCCCCCCCCCCCCCCAACTCTTTGAATTTAAGTGTTTTTCCTCAAATATCAATTTCATTATTGTGGCAAATTCATTATTATTTAATATATTAATACAAACCATCAAAGTTGCATCTATAATATTAGCTAAAACACAGGAAAGAAAAACATTACAGATATGATTCTCCAACCAAGAAAGATACTGTAATGCCCTAAATAATTGACTGCTTAACCACAGCAGAATTAAGGTTAACTTTTCAGGATTTAGTCAGAAATATGGCTTGTTGCCATTCATCGGAAAGCTCTCAGTGAGAACTTTCCAATGAATGGCAACAAGCCATATTTCCGACTAAATCCTGAAAAATTACCCATAATTCTGCTGTGGTTAAGTAGTCGATTATTTAGGGCATTACTGTATATTGCCAGGTGGGCAGATTATTTTCTAATGATATACACCTTGTATAACAATAATTTTGGTCGATCTCAACCGTTTCTTGACTAAATTGATTATCTCATTCAGTTATGAAAGTCTATATTGGAATGGTCTATTATTCATCTGGAGGGATTTTCAGGTAATATAAGCAGACGATAGACAGCTAGATTAAGAGATGATACAAGTGCAGAAGCATTCCTATTCAGATAATTAGTTTAAAAAAGAATATTATTAATAATAAATGCAATAATATTATATGTAAAAATTAATAGAATTTGAAAGAGAAAAAAAAATGTAATTTGATTAACTCTTAATACATTTTTCAGGTATCTTAGACTGAAACCAAGTCTGTGTGCACATTGTGTATGGTGAAGAATATAGAAGAATGATACCATAGTTTTCTCAGTGGTTATCAGGATGATGCTACATCTTCAAGATCCACTGGTGGCACCTATATCATACATCTAATAATATCAATGATATATCACACACTATCACTCATAGTATATCATTGAAATATAAATGAAAGGGATGTCTGCAGAGCAGTGAGATGCGAATTACTATATGACAGGTTACCACATTACCTTTTTGTTTGTGATGAAAATACTGGTACATCCTAAAGTGCGAAAATAATGAATGCGAATAAACACCGCAAAATATATTCTAAACTCAAAACCAGAGCACCCAGGCTTGTAAACAAACTGTTAAAATGTATGCTGTTCACCTAAGGCTGGGTATCATTTCATATTTGAAACAACGCCTTTAGTGATGTGTGACTTTTGATATGCAGGACATGACAGTTTTATTAAAGGATATGTAATAAGTCACCATAATATGCTACACAGAGTACAAACATTTCGGTCACGCTTTCACCTTGGAATACCTTCCTCATCAGGTATCATCAAATAACACCTGTTACATGTTGGGCCTTCTATTAATAGAGTATAACAGTGTAAAATGTAGAATATCAGTCAGTGACATTTGAATACCAAAAATATTTAATTTCTAATCAGACTCATGGGACTATAGTGGAAATAAGGTCAGTAATGCCCTAAATAATCGACTCCTTAACCAGAATTATGGGTAATTTTTCAGGATTTAGTTGGAAATATGGCTTGTTGCCATTCACCGGAAAGCTCTCACTGAGAGCTTTCCAATGAATGGCAACAAGCCATATTTCCGACTGAGAGCTTTCCGATGAATGGCAACAAGCCATATTTCCGACTATTAATCCTGAAAAATTCTGCTGTGGTTAAGAAGTTGATTATTTAGGGCATTACTGTACATGTACCAGTATGAGCCTTACCTGTGCTATCCCAGGCCTTGGGGCCGAATAAACCCTTTCAAACACAACCTGACTCACAGATTACAAGTAATCTTATTATTATACATTCTCAAATAAAGCAATTGATTTAGGTACCCCATGGAACCAAAAGCCGCGATAGTACCAGACAAGTTTGGTACTATAAGCCTTTAGAGCCTGTTTAGCGTTATAGAACCAGATGAGTTGGTACTCCACAGAGGGCCAATCGTTGGCTCCATGCTGATTGGGTGAGACCGTGGGTGTGTCAATATCGAGTGCCGTGTGCAAACGATCAAATTAAAGTGAAAAAATGGCCGCCCGTCCACTCGCGGTCATAGATCTGTCGGATTATTTCATTCAGCACTATGCAAGGGAGTCTTTGTGGTTTTGTACTTAATTCGATGTTTAAACGCGGCAGCATCATTTGGAGTCTAACATGTCACATTGTTAAATTTGCCGGTATCTGGGCTGTTTTGTTCTCTGGAGTACCAAATTGCTGGAGCTACACGTAGTATCTAAATACTTCAGAATACCTGTCTTGATATTTTGGTACTTCAGATAATATATAGGGCGTATCATGAAAGCATCTATTTCTTGGCACTTCATATCGTGAGCGTCATGGCTTCGGTGACATAAATGCGGGGTGGGTATTATATGCACAATGCCCGGGTAGAACTTAAATAATTAGTAGGTAATCCAGAGTACCAACAATTTGGTACTCTAGAGTACCAAGAAGTTGGTACTCTAGAGTACCAAGAAGTTGGTACTCTAGAGTACCAAACATTTTGGTACTCTAGAGTACCTAAACTTTTGGTACTCCAGAGTACCAAAAAGTTGGTACTGCCCCTGGGACAAAGCTTAGTACCTATGTAGGTACTCTGAAGTACCTATTGTTTTAAGAGTGTAGGTCCAACACTCATCATATTTAAATATAAGTTAACATCAAATGACCACAATTTGAACAATAAAAGCATGCGATCTTCAAACTACTGAAATTTCCCAGCTTGCCCCTGGTACCCTTTGATATCAATTAGAATAGGAAGTACAGGAAATATGGCTTGTTGCCATTCATAGGAAAGCTCGCAGTGAGAGCTTTCCGATGAATGGCAACAAGCCATATTTCCGATTTAATCCTGAAAAGTAACCCATAATTATGCTGTGGTTAAGGAGTCGATTATTCAGGGCATTACTCTATCTTGATGCAAATAAAGGGGAATCAGTTCTCACAATAAAGGGTTAACATACCAAGAATTCCATAGCCAGAATTATGTAACTGCTAATAAATAAGAGGATTGCTGAAATTTTTATGACAGCTCAGAGAGCTCAGCCTTAGAGTTTTTAACAAGGATGCAAAACATTTTGTGGGAATATAAGCCATTTTATGTCCCGACTGACTGACTCAACTTTTTTGTTAATTATATGCCACTTCCAAGTAATGAAAAGGTATTCAAGGAGGAGTTAGTTGGCAGTCATTGAGGGAAATTGGGTTCTTCAGATTAAAATTATGATATAATCAGGTCCGGAGAAAGCGTGAATAAAAACAATAAGAGCGTCTAATAGGAGCAAACAGATAGAGAGTAGATGATATTGCTTAATTTATCTTTGAGCAATAAACCAGACCATTACTATGTACATGTATTGGTTTACTTTGTAGCCCTGAGAGAGGGGGGAAAGAGAGATAGAGAGAGAATTTACATGCATGTATATCATCACGTTCTACTAATAAAGAACAGAGTATAAAACAACTACAAATTTCTCTGTCCAATTATTTGAATTAGTTAGGGGTGGTTTTTGGAAGCCATTGCTGGAGGAACAAAATCAAACCATAAAAATACATTGTGTGCTTATTTCAGTAAATACAACTAATAAGTTAGTACTCTGGCACCTTGCCCATTGAAAGAATGTATCATTCCACTAAATATTGCCGAAATTCCAACCACTCCATTTGTTCCATTTTAGAGCTATGCATAATTGTTAATATTTGCTTTTTAATTCGGGAAAAAATTTTCACAGCTAAACAAAAAATGATTCCACCAACAAGAGTTGTTGTATGTAAGAATATTAGAACAGTGCTACCGATATGGATATCATATTGATCAAAATAACTTATTTGAGCAAAATTATTCTCTATTGCCATTCGATCACCACAGCGGGTGTTCCACAACACTTCAATAGTGTAGTATTAATTGGAGGACCCTGTCATTGCATTAAAAGTGCAGAGTACTCCCCCAACATCATGGGCCAAAAGCTATGAGCATATATTGTCTGAATAATAATACAACCATGCACTAGCGTAATTAACGACATGAGGGTTCATATCTGTGGCCTTTTTTTACATCTTAGATTTCCACTAAAGATTCACATAAGGGGTGGTTATTATCAATTACATTCCATATATAACGTTTGTCGAAATAATCGACCATATATAATCGTAATTTGTGTATAAATTAGGCCAATCTTACATCCAGGTATCTGAGAAATCCAATATTCTGAATGTAAACAAACAGGTTCACCGCCTCATAGGTTTTAAACTCCAATAAAAGACAAGAAATATATATGACCCAAAAATTTGGCTTTGGTTCGTTATGATATTTTGTTTTACATGATATAGATATTTGCTGATAAAGTATATTTATATATATATTGAAATTGGGGCAGCTTTGGGTATTTAATACAACTAACACACTAGGTGATTCAAAGCTGTTGCACTTTTAGGGACTGTTTTTTTAAACTGTCATAGAATTTGGTTGGGTCAGAGAATTTCCAATGAGGCAAATATTTTTTTCATTCCACAACTGGCTTTTTCCATTCATGAATATTGGTGAGTGGTCAGTCAGTATTTATTCATCTAAATGAGAGATCAACAAGCACATTTTTTCCTGGTATTTGGATCAACAGAATGGATTATTTAGGGCCCCCACAGTGGGCCGCCCACACTACACTCTCACTATCCAAATACATAGCATCATCTCAAGTAATTGAATTACTACATACTACTGCATCACTCCTGTTACCAGGCTCATACAATATTGACGCGGAATCAAAATAATTCTGTTTGCCAACAAATGATAAATCCTGTTAAAGACGCAGACAGCTTCACTAAACACATTCCATTAAGGGATAGTGTCAGAGAGCCCATCTATAGCTGGCTGCAGAGCTAATCCTGTGGCTTATAGATATATCACTTCTGTGAGGGATGCATGTAATATAGGGATTGGAAGATGGATCATATTATTAACACCACTGGATCAATCAAGTGCATACATGGCAGTTATTGCAGCCAGATTTTTACACATTCCCATGTTCTTTTAATCCTGAGGACTGGGTTTAACACATGTGAGCTGGTATATATAAATACAAATAGTTACTCACTTCAGCTCACTTTATAGAAAACTGTGCACACTTAACAAAAAAATTAAATATATTCAATATATCAATGATCCCTAAGCATCAACAGAAACTAAAGCATACACATGAAGACAGACTGCACCAACAAAAGTGCAAGCTAGATTTAAAAAATCAAGTTATTCAATGTGATGACAATTCTGATAACTAATTATCTCTGACTGGCAAGAAATAGTTTGATGTAAGGACTGGATGGCTAGGGTCAATGTATTCACAGTGCAGTAGCACTGCAACAAACATGCTCTCACAATCAGTATGAAGGATTCTATTCAACAGACCTTGCAAGAGAGATGCAATTTGGGTATGGATTTTATTCGGCAATCATAAGATAACTGTCTTCAGTGTAGTCTAAACCCATAAAGCTTTGGCACTGAATAACCAGATTGTCTATTTTACAGTATTCCAAGCACAATTTTATGACTTTAAGAGTGATTTGGCTGTATATGAACCACTCAAAATCGATGGAACATCAATATATGTATATTGCACTCATGTCTCTGACTGAGCCATGCATTTGCTTGCCACCTGGAGGGAGTCAGGTTAATTTAATGACTCCATCAGCTCCCCATCTAGATACCATTTTGCACCAATTTACAGGCACCATGCAGTTTGGAACTCTGCAATCTGTAGTATAATTATACAGCATGCATTAGTGACAAAGTTAGGAAAGCATCATTGATGATTTACTTAGTAAAATGATTTTTAGAGTGTGCCGGCTTGAGCAGTAGTGTGCAATGTGGATTCTTTGTATCAAACAAAGAGATATCAGGTTCAAAATAGTTCTTTTTCTATCAAGGAACATCACTTCCGACTCCTTCTCATACTCAGCTCGTATTTACCCCTCTCTGCCAAACCTAAATACTCTGGAAAAATTATAACAACATTAACATAATTATTCACAATGTGACTATACAAGTTGCTTTAATCACTGCCTCAGGTTTCAGGCCGAAAACTTTGCAGTCACAATCTGTCCTGGATTGTCCGCTGGGCACACAAGTCACACATGTATATTTTTATATTGTTGTAAACTTTGCTAAATTGTTTTTTTTTTTAAACATGCCACCAGTCTAGTGGAATTTCTTATGTCATCTGTCTAGAGCCCCCCCCCCCCCCCCCCCCCCCTACACGACACATTCTTTGTTCATTCTACTTTCTTGTTATAGCTAGGCTTGTATGATGCAAATGGGTTCAGCTTTGATAATGTAGTCAATGACACTGTAGCTCAACTTGGAGAGGGGACAATGTCATAGTATTACATTACAGTCAATGGAGCGACAAGGAATGCGGAAAGTTGAAATGTTTAAGTAATACCAGAGATCAACCCGAAGAACCACATAAAGTTTGGGAACAATTGTATAAAAATTGTTAGCAAATTATTTAATCATCCAAAGATTATAATCCAAGATGGCTGCTGGGGGGCATGTTTTTCATTGAAAATCATTCAAATTTGATCATTCCCATCTGGAAGTGATCTTAAACATACCTGCAAATTTAAAAAACATTTGTCAAATAAATGTAGGTTGTATGATGTGCCTTTGGATTAAATGTGAAATCCAAGATGGCTGCTAGCAGCCATGTCTTTAAACGAAACAAGTTTTTTGGTGAACCTGTCAGGTCCATCTTTAATAAATGCTTGGCCTATTAATTTGTATCGATATATTAGCCCTTACCTTTTTGTAATACTCTATTGGATACCATTTTACTTAAAGCAGGTTCATCCACCCCACCCTTTTCATTTCTTTTATTTCTTGTTTGAAATAGAGTTTAACAAAGAATGATAACTCACCTCTAGAAGTAAACTTCATTCATTCTATCTCTGCCCAAACCAAGCACAGTGACAAACTGAAGGAAGGGGAGGTGGGTGGGCCATGATTCCATTAGTTCCATTTACCTGAAACATCTTTCTGCATGAAGATAGCACGGAAAAAGAAATGAGTTGAAGAACGCACGTTTTTCAGCTCTATATAAATGACTCAGGTCAGAAATATCCTGTGTGGTTTTGTTTTAATAAAGGGTGCTGGAAGTCGAAGGGGGAGGGAGAAATTCCTTCCAATGGCTTCCAGGAACCCCAGAATGACAGAAAAATTCAGAAATATGCAACTGAAATATGATGAAAAAAGTAACTTGTATAATGTGTAAATGTTTATTCTGATACCATTTAGATTGAACTTGATCCATGATAATGCATTAAAAGTTCAATTAAAAAAAAATATTCTACTTTATGGTCACTATTAACATCCATGCCTACCAGCACCCCTGTTTTGATACTCTCTCCTACCAAATCTGTTTAATACTTTCAAATGAGTTCATGAAAAGGGACCTCACTTACAACCCATATCTATTTTTAGCACTGTGAAAAGAGAGGTACAGTAATGTCCTAAATAATCGATTCCTTAAAGGTACTCAATCCGTAAAGAGGGTCCCCATCTCAACAGATTCCAACAACAACAATCGGATCAGAGGGTCCTATATTACTATTTCTTTGGCTTTGGGGGGTAAACAATATTTGATTCGAGTCGAGGAACCCATCAAACAAAGCTCAAGAGTTATTAGATATTGATTTTTGAAATTTGTTAATTGCTCGAGATGAGTACTAATAACTGCCGTCAATTTGGTAACCTGCTCGAGATTTTACGCCAAAACTCTATTCAAACAGACAAGGATGGATAACTCTATAATCAAGTGGTAATAATAACGAAATTTTGACTGTCTTCTGGGCCAGAAAGAATTCCCGATAATGAAAAATAATAGATTTCTAAAATCGATATCTAACAAATCTGAGCTTTGATGGGTGACTTCCTCGACTCGAATCAAATATTTTTGACCCCTGAAGCCATTGAAATAGTAATTGAGAGGAGTTTTATCGGATTGAGTACCTTTAACCACAGCAGAATTATGGGTAACTTAATTTTCAGGATTTAGTCGAAAATATGGCTTGTTGCCATTCATAGGAAACTCTCACTGACTAATTCCTGAAAAGTTACCCATAATTCTGCTGTGGTTAAGGAGTCGATTATTTAGGGCATTTTTAGCACTGTGAAAAGAGAGGTACAGTAATGTCCTAAATAATCGATTCCTTAACCACAGCAGAATTATGGGTAACTTAATTTTCAGGATTTAGTCGAAAATATGGCTTGTTGCCATTCATAGGAAACTCTCACTGACTATTAAATTCCTGAAAAGTTACCCATTATTCTGCTGTGGTTAAGGAGTCGATTATTTAGGGCATTACTGCAGATGCAGATAAAGGCTGATTGATTCATATTACAAGATGTGAAAATGATATGCCCACAATCCACATGGGGGAGGAAAGTACTACTCGAGAAATCGTTCCATTCCGATAATCACTATGTTGTGCTGTTGCGGAGCTACAGTACAAATCCGGCGATAAAAGTTTTTTCGCGTCATTTTAAGATGGAGAACTCGCACGAATCAGCACATATTGACATCTGGATGACAACTGGAGGTAATATTAACTATTTAGAAGTCAAGTTTTGAAAAATAGGCTAAAAATTCACATAGGATTTCTCCATTGAAAAACATACAAAGTTAGAGGTATATTGGCATGTTGAATTTAATCAGTACATGTAATGAATGACATTGAATGGCAATACGAGCATGATATTGACTGATAGTGACAAACTTGAGATGATAAGTTACATTTATACCCTGAAAATGTCAAGTGGAAAGAGGTGGGTCTGAATGAATGTCTGGTGGGTTGTTTCCATTGACTTTTGGCAATGATAACATCATAACATCTGAACTTCTGAAAAAGAACCAATGTGAGGATGTGTTATTGCGATATAATATCATACTATATACATGTACATATCATAAGCGACAGTACACTTTAATAGACCTGAATATATATCATCTTATGTGCCAGTGAGAGCAATTGGGAAAATATTCAGGCAATTGATATGGTGATTTGGGGGTAATCTGCCCGAATTATAAAAAATATAGGCTAGTTTGAATGTATTTATATACTATGTATCTGTGTATATGCAACAGATATTGGTCAATATATTCTTTAAGCTGGAGGTCACCCCGAAGATCCGTATGAAATTTGATGACGATCGGACAAGGGATATGGCCTGCAGGGTGTGCCAAAGGATTTAGTCATGCAAAGAGTAAAATCCAAGATGGCTGCCGGTGGCCATGTTTTTTTATCGAAAATCGCTAACATTTGACAGCTCCAATCTAGAGGTGATCCTAAATATTCCAGTAAAGTTTCAAAACATTTCTCCATTAAATGCAGACTGCACCGAAGGATTCAAATTTGAAATCCAAAATGGCTGCTGGTGGCCATGCTTTTTAACAAATTTCGGGAAAAAATTATGACTCTCCAAAGATCCGTATGAAGTTTGGTGATGACTGGATGAGGGATGCGGCCTGTAGTGCGGGCCAAAGAAAATTGTTGATGGACAATTGGACACAAACCCATATAGCAATAGCTCAAGCTTGACTTCGTTGAGCTAAAAACTGTGTTAGAAGTCTGTGTGTGTAAATATATATATATATATATATATATATATATATATATATATATATATCATCTTTTTATATAATTAAATTTGGGCAAAAAGGCTCACTTCCCCCTATAATGAGGACACCAACACGGCTACTTGAAAGGATATTTGAATATCAAGTTCCACATATACTATTAAGAAGTTATCCGACCATTAATCTGTGTTTTATCTTCGCATAACACAACAAGTGCAACACCAAACATGTTGAGATCAGTTCCCCTGTGTTGGTCTATCAACATACCAAAGGACAACCAAATCAGATTATTAACACCTGTTATAAGGTGAAATGTTTGTATGGATGCACGGAGCCCTTGGGTATACACCCTGAGATAGGAGGCATAATAACACCTTCAAAGTGTGCCTATATAATGTTTTAACATTGGAAGTGGAACCAATATCATAAGTATGAAGCTTGTTTATCAAAATTGACTGTTCGTTTTGTACGAACCGTAGTGTCCACCTGTCTGGTATAACTGGATTAAATATTTATAAGCAACCATGCATCATTACATGTATAATCATCGATAACAAAACTTAATGAAATCGAGCTCTCTGATACTAGATTGTACTTTTCACTCAGAGTAAAGCCTTTTTATGAAACACGGCCTACATTTATGGGAGATCTGCTGATGATAATTTTAAACTGTTATTCCTCAGTCATTATGAGACAATACTTAAATTACTTAAATGAATATGTGTAGGACTGCAGACACATCATTTTGAAGTTTCATTGAATAATGTTGTTTTAGATTAAAATACTTACCATTTACAAATTATCAGACAGGAATCATAGCTTTACCGAACTGGATCCCCAGAGTTTATCTGAACGGCATGATTTCTCCAGTAGCAATTCCTCCCCCTTGGCCCAGTATGGCCCACAAATGTTTCAACAGCTTATTGTGTATAAAATAAGCCACAATAAACATATGAAGGTAATTTACACTTGTAGCATAAACAGTGTACAATCTGTGTGTGTGATAATGACGATACAATAGTCTGTGATTTATGGGAGGAACTCCAGTGCTGACCAAACCATACACAAACAAGCACCTACCAGTTGGCAATCTGGCAAATCTGTTTCTCAACTGTCCTTGGTGCATACCTTTATATAATAGTTTGCCTCCAGGATATGAGCAACATTTGATATAAGAGAGCTGACATAGAGAAGTTCAAATTGGTCCTATGTCAGTCACCTGAGATTCATTGATACCTGACATGTCAAGATAAGATGTTGATAATTTTTTATGATTCAGGGAATTTAAGGTTTTTCTTTCACAAATACAAAGTTTATTGGTGAACCTGATTATATATAAATATATAAACTCTTTTAGCCCACAAAAAATCAGCAATTTACATACGCTATTAAAATTCAGCATTGTTTCTGGTTTTATTTATCAGGTACACATCCCTTTGAATCTGATATTCTGTTGAGGCCGCGATTAAAATTTTGTTTGTTTGCCCACTCACTACCTACCCTATAAAAAGCCCCCTACTGGACAAATTTTAACTACCTCACAGAGAAAATAAATTATTTTTATAACATTGTTCAGCCAAAGATAAAAACTACCTATATTTCACGAAAATGGTGTCATTTTTATCAAGAAATGTATAATTTCTTTCATAAATTGAGTTGTAAAATAACAATATGTATCAAATATTATTAATGGGATGTATAGAAGAATGGGTGGCCACAGGCACTGGCTCCATATTAGTGTTCATTGCTATTTGATGTACATGAACAAATTCTCTTTATCAAAATGAAATGGCCATGTATTATTGATCCGATCGGCATATAGAGATGTTCCTCAACTCAAATCAAGCTTGAAAATAGATTCCGATTTCAGCCAATGTTGGGGTCTTGTCGAATATGAAGAAAATAATATATTATACTGCCTACCTATACCCACATTGTTTGCATTAGGTAGGGACTAGGCAAACAAAGCTTTTATTAATAGCGGCCTAAACTCAAAATTTGTACTAATACCAGACCTCGATAGGAGGATAATAGTTACCAGGAAATGCAAATTAACTACCAAAAATGAGTTATATTCTAGTTAAGTATCAGCCAATTATTAGCCTGTCGCATTAGCTAATATTTTGTTAAAGTCTAGCCAATATCCTAATTACTATTAAGCTTAGCTAGATATTAGCTTAAGTCAGCCAGATATTATCTAAGATAAATTCTTTAATAAAACCCATGAGCATTTAGCTAACTTCTAGCCATTTCAAATATGCAAAATAGGCTAGAAAGTAGCTAATTAGCTAACATCTAGCTAACAATTAGCTACTTTCTAATAGAAAGTTAGCCATAAGAAAGTATGGTTTTAGCTAATATTTAGCTAGGATTTAGTATAGTAATATTAGCTGGTATCTAGCTATATTCTGGTTAATATATAGCTACATTGGGATTTTTGTAATTATGTTTATATGACCAATGCATCAGCAATATTTCATATTGAGAAAACTTCATTTCATCTTATATATAATCTGAGAACAACAGATCTCTGTAAATCTATATAATGTAACAAACAAAAACTTAAAATACTAAATAAATATTAATTACTAGCTGATGTGCCAGACTTCGTCTGGGCTATTTAGGGATTTCTTTATGATCGCCTCCATCTGGGCAGAATATACAGCATTGGTCCATAAACATGCCTATATGAGCATATATGAGAGAGGTCAAGGACACGGTTCAAAGTTAAATTGGACCCACCCATATTTTTCCGGGATCAAAGTAGGCCTATGCACCAAATTTGAGTCGGATCGGTTGAGGTCCAGAAATTTCAGTCGGATATGAGTGTATATGAGCGAGGTCAAGGTCAAGGACAGAAATTGGACCTGCCCATATTGTTCCCTGGATCGAAGTAGGCCTACATACCAAATTCGAGTTGGATCGGGCGAGCAGTTTTCAAGTCTATAACACACACACACATACATACATACATACACACAGACAAAAGTTCCAAAATATATAAATAGACTAGCAGATTAGCCCACCACTGATGGGATTGGTCCCATGGCTTTGGTCGATCCATTAATTTTTGTTTTTGAAGGTAACCCCGTACAGGCACGCCGACAGCATGCTATCATATAACCCGACAAAATATTTCCCGTCCCGAGTTGACCATACATAAAAAATTTCACATCGATGTCACCGCTGACGACCGAGATATCGCCCAAGGTAATTTGTGGGTACCCATTTCAAGGTCAAGGTCACCTCAGGCGGACAAACTGACCTGACGAAAATCTCCCCAATCCCTTGGAAGCCCTAAGTTTCGTCTCGATACCCCAGTTTCCGAGATGGTCTATTGAGCCGTATTTATACTATTTATACTAGTGTATATAAACGCTCTTTAACAACGACACCGCAGATACGAACGCTCCTTAATCATTAACCCATCAATTCCAACGACGGTGGCAGGGCGAAGGGTGAAGGAGTGCTTGGACGTTCTCAGAAGCAGTGCAATCGCACTTCTCGTGGCTTTTTACCCTTAGATAGCAAATTTGGGCTCAATCGGTCGAGCCGTTTTCGAGTCTATAAAGGATATACACACACATACATGTATATATATATATGCGGAAGTCTCAAAATATATATTAGACTAGCCGATGAGCCCGACGTGCGGGCTATTCAAAAACCAAATTTCAAGTCGATAGCTCTACCCAGCCCGACGTTGTCCGGGCTATTCAAAAACCAAATTTCAAGTCGATAGCTCTACCCGTTTCCAAGATCTGGTCTGCGCATGCGCGAAGCTGGCGTCGCACGGGCTCGGTGACCCGATAAAATTCGTATACGGGGCAAGATACATTCACATACCAAATTTCAAGTCGATAGCTCCACCCGTTTCCGAGATCTCGTCTGCGCATGCGCGAAGCTGGCGTCGCACGGACTCGGCGACCCGATAAAATTCGTATCCGGGGCAAGATACATTCACATACCAAATTTCAAGTCGATAGCTCCACCCATTTCCGAGATCTCGTCTGCGCATGCGCGAAGCGGGCGCCGCACGGGCTCACCAATACGACAACGACGACCGCCTGGTCAAACTACACACACGTACCAAGTTTCGTCCCGATCGGTCGAGAATCGTAGATTTGTATAAATGACAGACAGACAGACAAACAGAGGTCTTCAAAATATATATGAGACTAGCCGATGAGCCCGACGTTGTCCGGGCTATTCAAAAACCAAATTTCAAGTCGATAGCTCTACCCAGCCCGACGTTGTCCGGGCTATTCAAAAACCAAATTTCAAGTCGATAGCTCCACCCGTTTCCGAGATCTGGTCTGCGCATCCGGGGCAAGATACATTCACATACCAAATTTCAAGTCGATAGCTCCACCCGTTTCCGAGATCTAGTCTGCGCATGCACGAAACTGGCGTCGCACAGGCTCGTCGACCCGATAAAATTAGTATCCGGGGCAAGATACATTCACATAGCAAATTTCAAGTCGATAGCTCCACCCGTTTCCGAGATCTCGTCTGCGCATGCGCGAAGCTGGCGTCGCACGGGCTCGGCGACCCGATAAAATTCGTATCCGGGGCAAGATACATTCACATAGCAAATTTCAAGTCGATAGCTCCACCCGTTTCCGAGATCTCGTCTGCGCATGCGCGAAGCGGGCGCCGCACGGGCTCGCCAATACGACAACGACGACCGCCTGGTCAAACTACACACACGTACCAAGTTTCGTCCCGATCGGTCGAGAATCGTAGATTTGTATAAATGACAGACAAACATACAGACAGACAGACAGACAGACAGACAGAGATCTTCAAAATATATAAGAGACTAGCCGATGAGCCCGACGTTGTCCGGGCTATTCAAAAACCAAATTTCAAGTCGATAGCTCCACCCGTTTCCGAGATGAGCCTGACGTTGTCCGGGCTATTCAAAAACCAAATTTCAAGTCGATAGCTCCACGCGTTTCCGAGATCTGGTCTGTGCATGCACAAAGCTGGCATCGCACGGGCTCTGCAACCCGATAAAATTCGTATCCTGGGCAAGATACATTCACATACCAAATTTCAAGTCGATAGCTCCACCTGTTTCTGAGATCTCGTCTGCGCATTCGCGAAGCTGGCGTCGCATGGGCTCGGCGACCCGATAAAATTTGTATCCGGGGCAAGATACATTCACATAGCAAATTTCAAGTCGATAGTTCCACCCGTTTCCGAGATCTCGTCTAACCACTCAAAAGTATTGTTCCCGTATATCTCTCTGCAGATGCTAATAACGTTGAATGGTAACCAAACGCTCTTTATAGCGATGCGTCAAAAACAAAACGCTCATTAAATTATCACTTGATTAACCACCGCAGTGCTGTTTTTTGTGACTGAGAGTGGAGAATGGGTGCTCTGGGCTTCTCCAAAATGCGACGTCGACGATTCCCGTGGGATTTTACCTTTGGATAGGAAGTTTGGTCTCGATCGGTCAACCCGTTTTCGATTCTATAAAGGACAGACAGACAGACAAACAGAGGTCTTCAAAATATATATGAGACTAGCCGATGAGCCCGACATTGTCCGGGCTATTCAAAAACCAAATTTCAAGTCGATAGCTCTACCCAGCCCGACGTTGTCCGGGCTATTCAAAAACCAAATTTCAAGTCGATAGCTCTACCCGTTTCCAAGATCTGGTCTGCGCATGCGCGAAGCTGGCGTCGCACGGGCTCGGCAACCCAATAAAATTTGTATCCGGGGCAAGATACATTCACATACCAAATTTCAAGTCGATAGCTCCACCCGTTCCCATTCAAGCAACTGCATATATGAGTACAGTCTACATGTGTCACTAACAATAGCCTGAGATTGCTGACGTAACATCGCCGCAATTGATAATTTGATACACAATGTAACAGTCTTGTTTCCCACGAACGGTTCATGCCACTACATTGTGACTCGTGAGCTTGTGTCGTGAAGTCATGACTGTGCATGGGCCATGAGACCAAACATTAAGTCCTTAACCCTTAGACAATAGCGTGCATGGACAAATTACACACTATTATGTGCCATTGGTGTCCCCTGATGTATGATATACCAAGTGTTAACAATTCACCCCGTTCCCGGTTCCTACAAATCATATTCCCGGGAAACGGGAATGAGTATGGGACCCGGGAACCAGGAAATTCCCGTTCCAGGGATTAAACCCTAATTTTACCATGCATATAATCCCTAGTTCACCATTCAGCATTTTTCAATATAGGAAATATGCCACCACTGCTATGGATACAGTACAGGTGGTGACAATGTCACTGGCGGCAGAGCGAATATTTTTCAATCAACTACTATCACCCTTCTGTCTTGCAACAAATTTCCAAAAAATATACATATTCATTAATCTTTTTATCATATCGCCGACAGTCTGTGGACTAAATAGGTTTCCAGAAAACTATATCCAGGCATCCAATAAGATAGAGTTGTAAAAGTTATACTCAATCCAGCTATATGTATTATACAAAGGCGAATATAAAAAATACACAAAAAGATATTTACACCCTTTTTTCGATCCAAGTTTAGAGGGTTCTCACATTTTGCCTTGAATGCAGACACATATTGCAATTAACTGAGTCCCCAAATCAGCTATTAATGAACCATCTGAAAGCACCTGGCATGATATATATAAAAGAAAGCATGGCTCTTAACCTTCTGAAATTATGATAATTGGTTTATGAAAATAAAATGATGTAGATGGCAATCTAATATAAAACAATTCAGCAATCCAGTGCATACACCATGTGGTAGAGTATTTTATCAACCAAACAAACAAGAATTACTGTCAAGATGCAGATATATCTCACCATAATCAATTACATAACTCTTGAGTACAGAAGGGGAGAAGTTAACATATCTGGACACAAGGTTCATGCCACAAAGCTTGTAAATTTGACACATTGTCTCATCCAATCAGCTAATTAGATCTAATAAGACCAAGCAGCAAATTTGAGGTTGGAATGTTAATAACCAGGGATGCTGATGCTATCTAGCAAACTAACTACTCTCACTGATAATGCACAACAGACAGTTGTGAGCTTCTGACACGAACACTAGTTTCTTGCCTGGCATACACAGGTTAGAATTTTACCTCTGGCAGTTGAGACATCCCATTTCTTTCAGTATAAATGAGAACTAGTAATGCAGCTATTAAAATCTGTGAAATTAAATTATTTTTATACTGATTTGTGTAATGGTAAGTCCTTACACATAGTACTTGATTGTTTGTAACCATCATCCCTGTATTTGGTACTAAGTCTTTCATAGCCATGTAAATTATATAAATGCAGTTTAAAGGTAGTCAGCCATTTTAATTTTTTGAAAATCGTCAATTTTAATATGATATTCTACAGCACATATACATGAACTACATGTATCTTTAAAAGAAATTGTCAATGACACTGTAGCTCAACTTAGGTAGGGGAATAATTTAATGGTCGACAGTAAATGGAGGAATAGGAAAAGTGCTAATTGAAATGTCTAAGTAAGACTAGATGTACATGTCAATATCAACATTCATAACAGGTTTCATATTGATCGGATCAGGGATGTGGTGATTATGGTGTGCCAAAGGATTTATTGATGCAAAGAGTAAATTCTAAAATGGCCACCAGCAGCCATGTTTTTTTCCGAATTACCCCAAAATGACTTGTTCCCATCTACAGCCTTTACAAATCTCATAATGATCTGATCAAAGGTATGACCTGTAGCCTGTGCCAATGGATTTAGTCATGCAAAGAGTAAAATCCAAGATGGCTGCTGGCGGCCATGTTTTTCGGCTGAACGACCCCAAAATGACTCGTTTCCCATCTACATGTCATTGTTAACATACATGACAAATTTCATGAAGTTCCGACCAAAGCTACGACCTGTAGCCCGCACCAAAGGATTTATTCATGCAAAGAGTAAAATCAAATATGGCTGCTGGCGGACATGTTTTTTAGCCAAACGACCCCAAAATGACTCGTTCCCATCTACATGTTAATATTAACATCCATGATAAATATCATGATGATCAGACAAACAGTACGACCTGTAGCATGTGCCAATGGATTGAATTTTTAAATCCAAGATGGCTGCCAGCGGCCATGTTTTTTGGCCGTATGACCCCAAAATGACTCGTTCCCATATACATGTCAATATCAATATTCATGACAAATTTCATAAAGGTCAGACCAAAGGTACGACATGTAACCCGCGCCAAAGGATTTAGTCATTGAAAGAGTAAAATCCAAGATGGCTGCTGGCGGCCATGTTTTTTGGCCGAACGACCCCAAAATCACTCGTTCCCATCTACATGTCATTGTTAACATCCATGACAAATGTCATGAAGTTCTGACCAAAGCTACAGCCTGTAGCCCGCGCCAAAGAATTTAGTCATGCAAAGAGTAAAATCCAAGATGGCTGCTGGCGGCCATGTTTTTTGGCTGAACGACCCCAAAATCACACGTTCCCATCTACATGTCAATATTAACATCCATGACAAATTTCATGATGATCAGGCGAACAGCACGACCTGTAGCCCGCGCCAATGGATTTAATTTTTAAATCCAAAATGGCCACCAGCGGCCATGTTTTTTGGTCGAATGACCCCAAAATGACTCGTTCCCATCTACATGTCAATGTCAACATTCATGACAAAATTCATAAAGATCAGACCATAGGTACGACCTGTAGCCCGCGCCAAAGGATTTAGTCATGCAAAGAGTAAAATCCATGATGGCTGCTGGCGGCCATGTTTTTTGGCCGAACAACCCCAAAATCACTCGTTCCCATCTACATGTCATTGTTAACATCCATGACAAATTTCATGAAGTTTTGATCAAAACTACGACCTGTAGCCTGCGCCAAAGGATTTAGTCATGCAAAGAGTAAAATCCAAGATGGCTGCCAGCGGCCATGTTTTTTGGCCGTATGACCCCAAAATGACTCGTTCCCATATACATGTCAATATCAATATTCATGACAAATTTCATAAAGGTCAGACCAAAGGTACGACCTGTAACCCGCGCCAAAGGATTTAGTCATGCAAAGAGTAAAATCCAAGATGGTTGCTGGCGGCCATGTTTTTTGGCCGAACGACCCCAAAATCACTCGTTCCCATCTACATGTCATTGTTAACATCCATGACAAATTTCATGAAGTTCTGACCAAAGCTACAACCTGTAGCCCGCGCCAAAGAATTTAGTCATGCAAAGAGTAAAATCCAAGATGGCTGCTGGCGGCCATGTTTTTTGGCTGAACGACCCCAAAATCACTCGTTTTCATCTACATGTCAATATTAACATCCATGACAAATTTCATAATGATCAGACGAACAGTACGACCTGTAGCCCGCGCCAATGGATTGAATTTTGAAATCCAAAATGGCCACCAGCGGCCATGTTTTTTGGCCTCATGACCCCAAAATGAATCGTTCCCAACTACATGCCAATGTCAACATTCATGACAAATTTCATAAAGATCAGACCAAAGGTACAACCTGTAGCCCGCGCCAAAGGATTTAGTCATGCAAAGAGTAAAATCCAAGATGGCTGCTGGCGGCCATGTTTTTTGGCCGAACAACCCCAAAATCACTCGTTCCCTTCTACATCTCATTGTTAACATCCATGACAAATTTCATGAAGTTCCGATCAAAACTACGACCTGTAGCCTGCGCCAAATGATTTAGTCATGCAAAGAGTAAAATCCAAGATGGCTGCTGACGGCCATGTTTTTTGGCCGAACGACCCCAAAATGACTCGTTCCCATCTACATGTCAATATTAACATCCATGACAAATTTCATTATGATCAAACGAACAGTACGACCTGTAGCCAGCGCCAATGGATTGAATTTTGAAATCCAAGATGGCCACCAGCGGCCATGTTTTTTGGCCGAATGACCCCAAAATGACTCGTTCCCATCTACATGTCAATGTCAACATTCATGCATAATTTCATAAAGATCAGACCAAAGGTACGACCTGTAGCCCGCGCCAAAGGAAATTGTTGACGGACACACGGACACACGGACGACGGACGCCAAGCCATGGCAATAGCTCAAACTTACAAAAGTAAGTTGAGCTAAAAAAAAGGTTATGTCATATTTCTGCCAAATATTATGAGACTGTGTAATGATACAGCTTCTACGATTATCATGTATCACGGCACTCACAAGCTGATCAGTTCCACATCGTATTTTAATAGTTGCATGGTCCCTGAATCCCTTTTTAATAGTTGGACCATATAAATTGTTTACATCAACCATTAATACTTGGACATGCCCTTTAGTTGGACCGTCTCATGCTTACTTTTCATGAAGTTCCACTGATTAGTAGTTGTGCCACAATACTTCCGAACATGGTCGGGATTGGAATTGTATTTGACTTTCTTGTTCTGTTTGTTGAGAATAAAATAATCCCAAATGTCCGATTTCTTATGACCTGAAGCCATCTTTTCATATATGAACTACTATTAAAGAGACACTAGATAAATGACCGTTTATTCCATCGACCAATATGCAACAGCAATGCCAATGTGAAACAACATGTAATACCTGGAATTTGTTTATTAAAATTTCAATATTTTCTAATTTACTTCCTATGCTACATATAGCTCTATACATACAGTAACATTTGATGTCACGTTTATCGACATTAGCCTGATATCTACATAGATACATATGTGTTATATACACAATGTGTTTGTAACGATTCATTAATAGTGACGAGGCTAGTTTTCATGGCCATATAGCGACAAGGCCAAGTCACTATGTGACTACGAAAACAAGCCGAGTTACGATACATGTATCATTACAAACACATTGTGTATATAACATGTTTATCTACCATTCGTGTGACAGAATCCATCACATAAATTACATTTTAGGAGTTTTTTAAATTACAAAATTGTTGGATTTTTGTTCAACAATTAGCTTTCTTGAGTAAGTTCTCCCAACATTCAACTGTAATAGTGTCACGCGATTATCTCAATTTGCTAAACCTGCAAGTTCAAGCGAATATGCCCAACGGAAATTTAATTCAATGCACAAAATCTCTTACACCTGAATTATGATATAATTATATAATAAATACTCAACAAATATGTTAGTTACTTTGTGATATATTTTACCATAATACCCACGATGAGAGGCAACCAAATAACGTAAACATCTAAGAACTATTTGTTTATAGTACGCAAGAATATACGTTGGAATGTTTTAATTTCTCATGCGATTGATGTGACGTCAGTTCATTCATGATTTTGACCAGTCAATGATGTCATTCGCCCCTTGTACTGCCACTGCAGTAATGATACAGATGTTTTTATTGCCAATTCGTTATTGCCAATTTTATCAGGGAATTTTATTGGAAATGGTAGATAAATTGTTCTACTATTATGATAGGGCCAAAATACTATAACCACAGCCCAAGTGATGAAAATAAACATGCGTGGTCGTATATTCCAGTGTCGTGAATTAGGCAGAACCTGAGGTACAATTACGACCGATTCATCAATAAGCCAAAGCAATAGTTTTATGCCAATTATTCAAATGTTCTGAGAAATATTCAAATATTTGGAAGGTGACATCATTGGAGCAAATATTCATATGTTGGAATATTCGGACCAAACGCTAACTGAGGATCAACCCTCATATCAGATCAGTCAATTTAGTCCAAGTAAAGGGCATGTGTGGTCCAACTATTAAAAAGGTCATGTCTGGTCCAACTAAAGGGCATGTTTGGTCCAGCTAAAGGGCAAGCAAAGTCCAACTATTAAATGGGCATATCTGGTCCAACTAATGGGTATGTCTGGTCCAACTAATAGGCATGTCTGGTCCATCTTAAGTGCATGTCTGGTCCAACTAAAGGGCATGTCTGGTCCAACTAAACGGCATGTCTATACTCGGGAGGGAACTGAAATATCTCAATAGAGCTAGTGGTGTCAGTAATATTGCCTTCACTCCGAAAACTATAATATACATTTATCTGTGTTGTGTTATGGCTTTAATAACAAATTCTGACTTGTTTCTTAAAATACAAGGTATGTACTGCATGTTTTCGCATTTTTACATTGTCCCAAACATTCAAATATTATTTGATTATTCACTCGTTGAGTTGGCCAAATATTCAAATGTCATTATTGGCCAAATCCTGAACACTATCATTAATACATGGAACACAATATTTATGTGATGTGGTGATGTGGTAATGTGGTGATGTGGTAATACAGAGAAAATTAGTAGCTCTGTTTAATCTCTCAGACAAAATTTTGGGACCACCCAAGGCACTATAACTGAATAGACAGAAAAGTGAAAAACATGCTAGTGAATAAAACTAGATTGTATCTTCACTACAGTCAGAAAGCTAATTTAAAAAGCTATAGTAATCCCTCAAATTTGACACATGACAATATGCCAGGATATGAGTCTAGTCAGACATCCCTGTGTGATTAAGGCTAGTTTTACATAAGTAATCAATGCAATATAGCTCTCATCAATTAACTTAACATCTCAGAGATATCAAGATTTCTAGCTTCCACAAAAAGCCTTGTATTTATGAGTATAATTATAGGCCTGTAGTATCTATATCATTACAAGTTAAAAAGGGGAGTATGTTTTGTCATATCATGCATGTCTGCTAGAAAAGTGCATTGCAAGAATACTTTTTCTACAGTAACCTAATTGACGTTCTTGAGTTTTTTTTCTTTTATGACCCTTATCTGGGTTCCACAGGATCAAAGAGAAAATCCATGATTCAAGTGCCACAAAATTGCTGTAAAAATATAAGCAATGAGAAGGTATATTTAAATCTGTGTCTGAGTATAAACAAATTCTGACCTTCAGAATTTGTGAAGAAAATATATGCTGACACAATATAATAAACTGGCTTTAATTGTTTGAGAAACGAGACAAAACAGTTCCTCTTGAATTGATACAAAAGATAATTGCAATCTTTTCCTTTGAGAAAAACAAACTCACTTGGCATGATTGTCGATAGATTATGTGATCCTTTAGTCAGGAGACAGAAATAAAAGTTAAGTATATTTCAAACAATTAAAATGAATAATATTTGCAAGATGCAGATTTTAAGACCGTGGTGCTGGAGAAGAGGTGTTATACCAAGTCTGGGAAAATGGCTTCAAAAACACCTTCTTTTTTTTTAAATTACTGATTTTTTGGACAGAATTACTCCCTCCTTAATATACATTATTCTTCACAAAATATGATAAGGCAAAACCAGTTTCAGAAAATTTAATCCAAAATTTAAAACCTGATTGATGTATTCAAAATGTAAAAGACCCTGTCCAGCAGAGCTAGGTATTTCTAGGCCCAACTCAAATGTCATTTCTAGAAATTTCACAGTTTTCACGATTATTGCAACTTTCAGTTGAGTAGCACGATATGTGAAAATATGTGTTATTTGATGAGAATTTTATCGAAATTGGCTGGACAGGCATACATGTGTAGACATTTTGAACAATTAATCAGAAGTGTGTCTCTTTAAGGAGTCCCTAAATTAAAGTATAATTAAAATATGCCAGCTCACAACACAATGATTAATAAAGGAAAACAATTGCCTTTTAGATCCAGTGGATGATATTGTAATCAGAATCTAATGGATGAAAGCTGCCCATTTGCGCTATACAGACTGAATTCTATCACATAATATCTACTTCATAGATTGAGCATGATTATCAGTGCAAGTGGCATCATTCCAAAATACTGGAAAAACATATTTGAAAGGGTCAGTTGTCTCAAATGGACCAGGAAAGTTCCTGTGAATGCAACATAGATAACAGACTTTCTAGAATGCTGGGGAGAAACCTGTTTGATCTCTTCACATAATGAGTTTGAATTCATGCTGTTAAGCATGGTCCATTTAATGGAGTTTATGACTGAAGACTTCTGAACCTTCTCCAAAGGCAAATAATGAGGCTGAACACATATATATATAAAAGTAACCTATTTCAACCTAAACATACTATCATACTAATCCATTCACCAAAACCAATGAAAACTTTATTCACAGAGTATAACCATATACACACCTCAGGCATCCACATAGCTAACAGATAATGGGTGTATGTCTAATGACATAATACACAATTACACATGGTATGTCTGCACAAAACAAAAATAACAAAAACTATAACCTGGGACTGGATAGTAATTTGCCTTTGACACAGGAATTCCTGTGTTCTCAGTGTGTTCCTTGGTGGTGTTCCAGATGGGAAAATTGCTCCACTCATATCTGTGCTGAATCTTGATCACCTTAACACCTGTCTAGGTTCACTAGGAACAATAAAATCCCTATGCTGGTGTTGAGAAAGAGTGGAAAGGTTTTTAAGGTGAAGCAACTGGCTTGAAATTACCCTATATATTCTTGTGTGTTCAAAGACAACATTAATAAAGTGAAATCTGATCTTGTATATCATACACTATTAAAAGCCTGATGCTGACTGGTAAAGGAGAAAAGTTGATGGAAACAAGAACAACATCTCAGTGAGAGCTTTCCGATGAATGGCAACAAGCCATATTTCGGCTAAATCAGACTAAATCCTGAAAAATTACCCATAATTATGTTGTGGTTAAGGAGTCGATTATTTAGGGCATTACTGTAATCAGTATCAATCTTCAGAAGAATTCAGGAAACTAGTATATAGTGCCTAAATTAATGAATCAGAATAGTGAAAAAGTACCTACTGAAAACATGCACATTAATTGATAGCAGAAACAAGACACATCTTGCAGAAAATCATAGATCATTGAGTTTGGATATAGCATTTAAATTGTGACTTGCCGACTTAAATATTGCAAGTATATATCCCGTAAAATAGTTTACATCCAGGCAATATAACATTGAGGTTTTAAGTTGAGAGAATTCACTTTTCCCTATTCATTCAATAATGAGAAGAAGTGAACAGCAAGAAGTCTGAAAGGCTGAAGTCTACAAATCAACAACTCCACATCTGACATCTATCATTGGAAAAGTATTACATGTATCAGGAAATACAAAATCGGCAAACACAACTGCAAATCCTGTTCTACATTTTTCTTTTCTGTCTTAGCATAGGCTTACTGAAATAACATAAGTCAATTACCCATCCCTAAAAATTGGGAGAAGTACTGTAATGCCTGAAGTATATGACCCTTTTAATAACCACAGCAGAATTATGGGAAATTTTTCAGGATTTAGTCGGAAATATGGCTTGTTGCCATTCATCGGAAAGAATGGCAGCAAGCCATATTTCTGACTAAATCCTGAAAAATTTCCCATAATTCTGCTGTAGTTTATGGGTCGATTATTTAGGACATTACTGTATAAACACCACATTACAGGGAGAAGAAATCTCGCAGGTCTACCTTTGAGCTTTTTCACTTAACCACCCATCATTTGTAAAAATGGGAGGGGGAGGGGTGTGTGAATAGAATACGAACATAAAGGATTTAGTTTTATACTGTGGTGCAAGTTTTCAAGATTATTAAAGAATGAATTCTCTAAAATGGTCCTTGGTTTAACCAACCCAGAGATGTTAGTTAATTCAACCAAGAATCCTTTTTAATCAATGCCGAGCTATTAAGATCTATGATGACCATACATGTGTGAAAATTGACTTAACTAAATTGAATTTACTGGTGAATTTGCATAGCCTTTTGGCAAAGATGTTGATTACTCCATCTGAAGGTAATCATTTTCTAAGAAAATCTATATATACTTGTCGCCTGGTGTGTTCCAGCCCAACATCAACATACAGAGAACATAATTTGTCTTCAAATATAACAAGTTCTACAGACTGGGGCTAGAGGAAGAGATCATGACATCACATTAAACATGAGGAAAGTCTGTGTTCAAAGCCTAATTCTCATCAGTTCCGTCAATTGCTCATGTTAATCCAATCTAAAATGATACAAAGACATTACAGATGGAAGGAATAGCCTCCTAACAAACATATCTCTATTTTTCTTACATAAAAAAGGTGCCAATTACAACATAGTGGAATGATGTATGAGATTGTGGTAAGCTATAGATACTGTTATTGTTGTGAGAGAATGATTATTAGCTTTAGATATCTCAGGGTGTTTAACTAAAACTGATGTTGTAATTAGTAGAAACATAGTGCTTAATTTCTTCCTTCCACATAGCAATACAAATTTTAATATAAAAACTCTGAGAAGATGCAAATCAAAAGCCTTAATTCTCATGGTATCATAGATTTTTTCTGTTGAACATCATCTTTATTGAACAATCAATACAATATCAAATAAGATCATTTGAGCTTTAAATACTCAAAATCTAAATTATATTTCTCCCTTTGAATTGAAATGCTTGGCCAAAATAAATTGGATGTGTGTTTCCCACATAAATAAGTCCACCCAAGTTCTAATGCGACCCCCCCCCCCCCCCCCCCCCCAAATAGTTTTTCTCAATTTTGGGACTTTTAATACATAAACACACAAAAGCATGTTATGATTATGTTGCATAACCTATGTTCACATGATCTGAATCACTACTTAGTAGACAGGCATCAGCTAATCTCATAGCAATATTCTTATATTTCTCAGCATAAACATAATAGGGTGATAGTTCATAAACATAATAGGGTGATAGTTCATAAACATAATAGGGTGATAGTTCAATAATTGTAGTAGATATAGAGGATCTCCAATGAGTTATGTTGGGATATAAGATTTTATGAAATGAGTTTGATAAAATTTTATATCCCAACATAACAAGTTGAAGATCTTGTATATCACATGAAAACAAGGGTTGAGCATCAAAGATGGCTTGGTGGAGTTTTTTTGCCCATAAGAGTGCATCTGTCTGACCGAGAATCACTAAAAATGGACGAACTATTAAAAGAATCATAACTCAGAACTTTTAAAGGGCAATACCTCAGGTAAAAACAAGATGGCCGGCATGCAGGGGCCATGTTTTTCATCGAAAATCATTCAGATTTGATTGCTCCCATCTACAGGTGATCCTAAACAAGCCTGTAAAGTTTCAAAACAATTCTCCAAAAAATGTCGGCTACAGGGTGTGCTGATGGATTCATATTTGAAATCCATGATGGCTGCTGACGGCCATGTTTTTTTTCACAAATTTCGAGAAAAAAGGGAGGCCCTCATCTAGAGGTCTATTTTCGTTAGTGCAATGAAGTTTAACAAGAATTTAACTTTATTGAACAAAGCAATCATTTTGCATTGTCTGGTGTTGGTGTCATGCGCAGCTTTTTGAAATAGTATTAATCCGCCTGAATCAATGTAAAGACGAGCGGTCATTTTGTTGGCGCGATGCCAAGTGATATGTAACTAATTTGCATGTGCCACCCTGGAAGCAGGCGCCTGTTCATAACTAGTGAGAGATATTAAAGGAAATATGTAATGGCTTTTTAAATGATATAATAGGGGTTTCATGTGATATAGGGATATCTAGTGTTTTTGATTGGATACCAAATATTGTATTTCACGAAAATGAACATTATCTTGATCATAAAGATAATTTTTGGTATCCAATCAAAAACACTAGATTTTCTTTTATTATACATGTTTCCAAAGGATTTCAACATTTATAACAATAAATATTCTCCTAATCGGTTTCAATCAAAGACGATGGCTGATCTCGGTTCACTTTATAATACTCAGTCTTCAAATTTGTTCATGACATGTAAACAATAAAAGTAACTCTTCCAATTCATGAGGATTTTGAAATATTCCTGCTGTGCATTGGTATATGTAAGCGAATTGGTCGTTCGCTCATGAGATAGTATGAAAGTAAAACTTTCTATACCCCCTATGGGGGATAACAGCAATTTGTTCAATCATCCATTGGTGAGGGTATAATAATTTATTTAACCACAAATGTTTTCGATAAATCACTGTTGAGCATATAATAAATAAGTTTATATGAAGATATGTCATAACTGTATTGAGAGATGAAAACTGTTGAAAATAGCAATATTCTACATAGCAATTTTCTATAGTTTTAAAATAAAAACTATACTAGGAATGCTGGATTTAAAATTCCTAAAGTCGAGACAAATTACGTATCAGTAAAAAAAACATTATGAAGCAACTAACCTTGATGCCTGCTTTTCAAAAATCCCTTACCCTTCAGTGACACCAATGTAAACAACTGCTATCTTGGTAGTTTAAAAAGAAAACTGTGAATTTAATCAATACCACCAAACTCATCATCAAGGAACCTCACAGAGATGAGAAGTACAAAGAAGTGTAAGATATGTGCTCTAAGATCTCATATATTGGTATTGAAGTCAAACAGTCAATAGACTGCATTATAGAACAGATGACCTTGTGACAGGTGTCATTGCAAGCACTAAAAGGCAATGCCAAATTTAATGAAAAGCCTGTGGTTTCTCCTGATAGCATCAGCAAAAATCTAAAGAGGCTCAGTGGGAAGTAAAATGGAGAGTGGGAATCCTCATTGTGAGATGTTATCTGTGGGATCATCCCAACTCATCAAACTCACATGTGTTTGTGCAGGACAGAAAATTACTAACTAAAAGACTGGAATGCTTTAAAGTAGGAATTAAAACCTTGAGTATGGATGTAGTTCACTGAAAATGGTCTCCTTGTTTTATCAACACCTGTTATCATCAATTAAGATTTGGACACAAGCAGTGGGGCACAGCTAGATCACAGAGCAGACAGACTTTATGTTTGATAATATAAGTAACAAATTCCAGAAAATTGTGCTAAATATATTTCTCTGAAAATATTACAAAAGTTCTTTAAAGATAAATAGGCCTTTTCTTGAATCTTCTGAGATTGTTCATTTTGGAACAGTGATAGGTCTCTTAATTAATTTCTTATATAAAATCGCAAAGAAAATGAAAACAGTAAGTTTTTTAATGTTGTTGTTTATAGCTCAACAAAGTGACGATGCGAAAACCATGTGTCACAATTATATTTAAAAAACTTTTAATCACCCTATTATAAACCTCTTCACTGTTTGACATCATGATGTTGTGTGCGGGGACGTTGATGTTCTGCCCATTTTGCAGTGGAAAATGGGAATGTCCCGAAAACCATACAAATGACTTCATGCAAAGGCTACTGTCATTACCAATCCTGGAACAATATACATTGATTGAAATGTGGAGATACACTGGTTCAATTGTACTAATTTCTTATTTCCCCTCATGAATGACGCCGCCTGCTAGTGCGAGGAAGTAGGTTTGTACTCAGTATGGACGCACACAGCGTGACATTTTAGGTCCATACACAGTACTAACGTATAGCAGTCAAGAGGTTAAATAGTGCTATTAAATGATAATATACAAATAGATCCAAACATTATGTTGAATAGAATAATAAACATTAATTCATGACATAATACTACTGTAAAAGAGAAATATGGAAAACAAGTTTTATGACAATTTTGCAATTACGAAATTATGGACCAGATCTATCTGGAACTCAAACAAAATTAGATGGATCTGACATTCACAGTATAAACATGTCCTTGCCCATAAATTGACATAAAGACATAGAATAGAGATCCACGGGGAGGTGGCATTAAATACATCCACTTATCAATTAGAGTAGTCCGTAAAATAATTCAATTATTAATAGGTATAATTACCAGTCAAGCAGAAAGAATACAGTCCTGTTCTAGCATGGATTAATGAGAAACTGTCTGGCTGCAGGCCTGCAGCCACAACCAGGTGCAAGTCTCACATCACCAACAATAGGTAAGACAAAGGCTCAACAGCACACAGACCAGTCTGCACATCTCACACTTATGTGTCAATTCTTTATTTTCACAGGCTGATTTATATATTCTTGTAATTATAGCATGGATGTAATTGATTCAGTTATTTGTTCCTTGTAGGTAATGTCTACTTCGTAAGGTAAATTGCAAATATTGCACCAAAAAAAAAAAGTCATAGTGTTTTGATCCCTCAACAAATATTTAAAAATGTGATTTTAATAAGTAAGAAGATTAGCAAGGATGCCTAAATGTCTTAATATAACTTAGTTTGAAATAACTGTTTCTTAAGCTTTATAACTTTTGCAGGATAGTATGTGTTTATACAGTCTGGGTGAACGTCGACTCTATATTTGAAATATAGAGTCTGGAGCTAATGTCGCCTAAACCATTTCTATTCAGCGAAGAGCTTCCCCAAAATGACGTCACGGATTTTTAAAAATACATCGATGATTGACAGGTGTCCCCACGTGTTATTTGTTGTGCTTCGCCGACTCATCAACCCACAGAAGGCCTGTGTCGCGACATAAACTTACAGAAGATAATATTTGTCGTGTGTGCGACTATTCTTTTTCGGGAGATGAACTCGCTGCATCAACGGGAAAGCTGCATCCGAGAGCAAAAAATAAGGTCGTCATCAAAAATGATGCTTTAGAACTATTTAAAAGCATAAAATTAAGTCATTTCCTCGGTGTTTGACTTTCAGATGACTTTTTTACGGCAAATAATTTGATTTGCAAACCATGTTACAATAAAGTAAATCAAATACACGGACATGAGTAAATTTCTATTTATATTTATGGGAGGCCAAGTTGGTACCATACGCAGGCCTACTAGTATCTATCAGGTCCAGCACATCCTTCAAATTAATCGGAATCGTACCGAATATATAATTTCGAAGCCATTTTTTCAATCTGTCTATGTTGTATTTGCAAGCCTCGAAATCCGCTCTGTTACTATATTTAGAGGTGACATTATTGGAGTCTCCGCCCACTAACACTTGTTTATTAACCCATACGGTTTCATTGGACGGAAAATAATTTACGCAATCAATCAGATTACGGAATCCCGAGGACTTGGAAATGAGATAGCGATGTTATCCGTCAGACCTTATATTCAATGTTGTAATGAATATTTAGGTATGAGTTTACTCAGACTGGTGTTTATACAAATACTATATTTTTAGTGCAATTGGTTATAATGATTTTGCTTGATTTAAGATCCTCAGGTGATACTTATTTTGAACTACCCTATATTAAGAAATTTCATATACATGGGCATCATCACAAATCTTTTTGCATATAACTAATTATCCCAACTTCTTAATATATGGCCACACATGTCACACCCACACCCACACCCACATCCCCATCCGGCGGTCTATTGCTCACCAGCACCACAGATACAGGAGTTGAACAATCGGACACAGGTGAACTAATCGGAAATAGGGATTTGATAAAAGATCACCAAACACCGGCCCATTCTGTCAGACCCTGCCACTACCCAAAAAATACTTTCACATGTAAAGGTCAATAAGGAGCTATTCACGATCCTCCTTGAAAGGTCCCTCAAGCTGATAACACTAAACAAGGTTCTTGCTCATTCCCAGCTTGACCAAACAAATCAGAATTCTTCTCAAAGCATTGAACTCAAAAATCCTCATTCACACATAACAGTAAAGACTAAAGAAGGAAACAGAAGCAGCCATTGCTAGAATATAGACAACTAAACCAAGAGCTGAGACACAGGAATATATATTTATTGATTCATTTATTGGGGTATAAGGTCGTTTTCAGCAGCCAGGGCTATATCATGACATTACCAATTTTATGGTGGAGGAAAAGTCTGTGCACTATTAAGGTAAATCTAGCAGTGATTTCATTGGCTGGAAGAATGGCCCATTTAATATGCCCGGTGAAACCACCAACCATCAGCGAGTAGCTGGCAACTAACTCCCCCAGATATCTATATGGGATACAAAGTCAGCGATGACTCCACTGGGAATTGAACCAATATCTTGGGTGGCCTCGGTATATATAATATACTTGAACTTGAACATGTTAATCAGAATGAGAAGTCAAAGGACCAATACTTTCTCACGGTCAATGATACATGACCAAAAAAGCTAAACACACTGTGCAGCTGGGCACATCCTGATATTTTGAAAATATAAACCTTTATATCATACAGCCAACTTTTTAGATACACAAACATCAACTGTAAGATCGACAATCGATGATCATTCATGACATGTCAAAAGTCAGATGAGCAGTACACTGAACGTTGGCAAGAATCAAAACTGAACACTGGATATTCCAACTTCGGATTACTTCTAGAGCCTGAAAGAGGGCAAATACAGGTAAGCATATCTTCTGGTGACATTTATATTTAGTTTGTGAATTCAAAAATTAAATCAAAACATTCTTTGGCTCCCAGTTGGCTCTCATTTTTTTAATATCCTGATAATATTACCAATGTAACAAGATCCTTAAAAGTCTATTACTGGCCAGAAAGGTCTTATTTCTTTATAGCGGACGAGAAACTCTTTAATCATGCTGAGGCTTCAGATGGGGCCTTTCTTCAAGATATGTGTGATGGATGTCAAGAATTTATTGAAAGGAGCACCATCTCAGTTTTATGTGCTTAAATTTCAGTTTTATATGAGCAAAAGTGTTCAATTTTCATAATTTGTTTCAAATAATATAATCAAAATCTGATCTTGAGTTTCAGGAATGAGTATTGGACCTCTTGCACAAGGGCTCTGAATGAAGTCTGAGATCATGCATCAACAACAGATAATATTTACAATCCACCCACACTGGCTTACAAAATAAAATTTTGGGTCATGGCTTTGTTAATAGTTAAAGGAAGGGGCAGGCCAGAAAAGCAACAAATCAGAAATAAGTAGGCCCGCTACTGTATGTTTCTATTCCTATAAACATAGACAAGGAACTATTGCCATATGCAGTAGTCCATTTGAAATAAAAAAAAAAAAATACAGTACAGACTTTGAAGAAAGATATTTTAGAATCCTGATTACAAAAAAAACATATAAAAATTATTGGAGGTAGAATATGATTAATTAATGTATAGAGGCCACAAAGAATGACATTGTACAGGGATAAATCATCTGATCAGTGTGCTTCACTGAATATGGGGCTTATGCTTCATACTGTTTCAGCAAAGTGAATTCTGTGAAATACGCAGCATGTGAAAATCAATGGACAACCGCAGAGTGCTGAATAACATCCTCACTCTCAGCCAACAATTCAATCAATCGACAACGCTATCGACAGATGCCATGCAATTAAAACACAAACTGCACCGGGTTGTGAATGGTCGAATCAAGGCGGTGTTTATTTTTGCAATTTGTTGGCTATTGCAGCATTTGCAATTACCCGATGAAAGTATTGACTGAATGAATTTAATATTGAGTGATGTCAGGGACCCCAGACTCATGATCACAATATTAAAAGGGTAAATGAAATCACATCAGGCCTCTTGCAGCTCAATATCCACAGACTGAAAGAATGAATAATTCTGAATTATGATTTTATGACTCATTGCTGCCAGGAGCATTAAAAATATATAACTAAAACCTGCAAAAACCATTATATTACACAAATTGAGGACACAAACATGATGTTCCAACTGAACTAATAACAATTATGGGACAGAAAAGCAGGAGCCAAATATATCTGGTCTACATATATCGGGGGGGGGGGGGGGGGGGGGGGGGGGGGGGGGAACCAGCTCATGTCACACACCATGATAGCTCGGTCAACTCACTCAACACAAATACCTCATACCTCTGAATCATAATGCTGGTTCAAATGCACAATATAAAGTCACTTATAAAGTAGGTGCACACGTTAGCGAGATAAATTGGATTGGATTCAATATTACACATCCAATTCCAAATGTCATTTATGAATATCGATCAGATATGGAGTGGAAGTGCTTCTGTATGTACGATGCGTTGGTATTTATGCGCAAATGAAATAAATCACACTTTTCTGACATAGAATTTTGTCTGCCAAAAACTATCTCTGGGCATGATTGCAGTTGATAAAAGGATAGGTGTAGATGAAATTACCTTTATATGGCATTCAGACTGGGGAAAAAACACCACTTTAGCATGCAATGCAACAATTCCCATGCAAGATAATGCAGATTTATTCACCCTCCACAATAGATTTATTCATCATGGGATCAGCTTCCCCCCCCCATCTGTTAACTATAATTCCCAGCTGCTTTGTAGCTATAGTTTTCAACCCACCATTATAAGTCATACTTTTAAAAATAATTATTAACCCTAATAAATTTGAACTCATGAAGGGTATCAACTTGATTCCAGTTACCAATATGTAGGTTTTTTTTCCAGGTATTAATAAAGTTCAACAAACAATCCTTACAACTTAATGCATCCCTTGGGTAATTTTGTGTTCTGTGCCCCTTGTATGATTATATTATTTGAGCCTGATCTTAGGTGTATAAGCCTTATCACTGGTTTGCGATTTTCAAGATGGCCGACGGTTCCATATGGCCCGATTCGTAGAATTTTACCCAACCCACCGGCAAAAGGTCAAAGTTAAGAAGTAGCATCAATTTGTAAACATTTGACAGCTGGGAGCGAGCATTTTTTATCAACATTTTATGGCTTAATTTCATTTAGTCTGAGTGCAACTAGGTGTTTAAGAATTGTTTTGTGGCCATGTCATCTATAGAGTTATGATCTGGTGACGATGCAGACATTCAGACGCCCTTTTTTGTCAACGAACTTCCCATAAGTTACTGATAAATAGCGAGTTCTTGCATTAAAAAAATAACTAAAAAACATACGTGATACATCCAATCCATCTACTATGCGAAACCTACGTATTGTATGTATCCAGGGTGAGTGTTTAATTAGTCTTATGAAGTTCTCGCACCTGCGATTCGGTAACGACCTGTTGCCATTTTATTTTGGGAATTCCCAGACTAGAGTCATATGCTAAAAATAGATGCTACTTGTTAACTTTGACCTCCGGAGACCAAATGGCAGATTCACCTGGAGTTAGTGATATCACTTATATCACTGTAATAAACTCTCTTCCATGTCCTACATCACTTTGTTGAAAAAAAATAGCCTGCTTTCTCATTTTGTTAATAATGCTGCACAGCTAGTGAAGAAAACACTGTACATAATGATTATGGTCAATGGCAGGTGTGGTATTTCTATTGTTGGAGACAAGAACAAGATGACAATGTGCCCCAATTCGCTCCCCTAATCACACAAGTGGACGTACTCATTTTCCGCTTAATAAACTGCATTCATCCTACAACTACTAAATGCTTTCTATTGACTCTGATCCCCAAACAATATTCTGCTTTGAGTTTGACAAAAATAAATCTTTTGTTGTCAAGTATTTCCACATTTTTCATCACATGACTTATTTTATTCAATCCACTCTTATCAATGTCAATCAAACTAGAATGAAAATCCAAACCATGTGTCAAGTTGTTGAAGAAATTACAATGAGAAGCACATGAGCATGAGTGCATTTGAACCTCACTCCCTCCCAAACTTCATATGTCATACAAGGATAATAATAAACACAAAACACTTCAGCAACCTAAATGTCTGTGATCTACAGGGGGCTCTTGTTTCACAGGCAATAATCATTTATAAAATGTTATATGTTACAGTAATGCCAATCAGAATTATGGGAAATTATTCAGGATTTAGTCGGAATTATGGCTTGGTGAGAGCTTTCCGATGAATGGCAACACGCCATATTTCTGATTAAATCCTGAAAAATTTCCCATAACTCTGCTGTGGCTAAAGGGTCATATACTTCAGGCATTACTTTATGTGCCCTCTACCTGTGGTTAAATATCAACCCTATGGTTTTAAATGTCCCTAGAATTGAAACCCTGTTCCATAATTGCTTACACATACACACATTAACATAGAAAATATTGCTCACTTGGAATTGAAATAAATGGGAGTTTCATAACTTAACCTCATATATGACCAATTTTAAGTTTTAAAATTCAATGACAATTTGAACGAAGGATTTTTAGGGACAGTGTATGGCCTGTAGATCTGTGTGAGACCTAGCAAACTGCAGGGACAGAAGGTGCCAGGGTTTGTGGAAACCGCACTTTAATATAGTCCTATATTCCACAATGATCACCTGTGAGCAAGGATTTTATGCAGCTGTCAGCAAGACAAAAGAAGTTTAAAAAGGCAACCTGATGAATATTAAGAAATCAAGTTGTCTCAAAGAAATATTACATGGTTTCTGTAGCTAGATCTCACAGACAACACACATAGAAGCATCATAGAGAGGTTTGTTGTAGTCAGGTCTGAGAATAAGGTGCCTCTCATTTGCAGAATGAGGTCCCATGAGGGTGAATTTAGTGACACTATCCCACAGAGTGGGCTAGCACCACTAAATTCACCAACTGGTGACCTCATTCTGCTTAGGCATCACCTTTACTGAAAAGTATCTTTATTATCAAATTTCTATATCCCCAAATTGGCAGATGACACATTACATAATCGAGGTTCCCAATGGGTATACATCAAAATATTCACCATTTGGGTACTTCAATCTAAGTCTATGTCTCCCATAGCAGATGAGGCCATGCAGAATGAGGTCCCCAGAGGGTGAATTTGGTGATGCTAGCCTGCTATGCAGGATAGCGTCACTAAATTCACCCTCTGGGGACCTCATTCTTCAAATGACAGGCACACTAAACTCAGGCTTGGTTGGAGTGTGCAATGAATATTAGGCTGTATAGGGTTATTGTAAAGTGAACAAACTTCATTGTTGGATCTATGATACTTGCTTTTTTATTCCACTGGCTTTTGTTACCCAGTTATATGGCACATGCTGGTTATTCTAAATTAATGCAGATCTAAAGTTCTCAGCATTTTAATAAGAAACTTACACACAGTCTGTTCCAGAATAATCTGCCATGAACAGATGCTAACTGTGGCAGGCCATGACTGGGGTCTGTGTGTAAAGAGTGGGCTGTCTAGAAAATTCTCTGGAAATAATTCGGGGAGTTCTCAAGAACTTATATCTTCTGATATATGATTGTACAGGGAAGCAAAAACAAAAAGAAAATGAAAATCAATAAATAATCCTAAAAAATATTAGGTATCATAAATAAAACCAACCAACGGGCAGTGTGGCAGAGCAGGGGGACATGCAGGGGCTCCTGCCCCCTCTTGCCCTTGGCTGACACATTTACAAATACACAATTTGTATTAAGAAAATAGCCCTTCTGGAGGTTGGTCCCCCTCCCCTTCATTGTTTCCACCACCCTGCCTATGGGAAGTGAAAATTAACAAGCAAAATTTCACACTAAGTGGCAGACTACTAACTTCATGAGTAGCAAAAATTATGACAATATGTGTACTGCCAACAACCCATGGGTTCAAAAGAACTGGATGCCATGCTCAGGGATGGATAAAATTTTAACTTTTTTATTATTATCAGAATGCAATTTAACCAATGTGCATACAGTATAAATGCTCTAATTAATCGACTCCTTAACCACCGCAGAATTATGGGTAACTTCTCAGGATTTAGTCGGAAATATGGCTTGTTGCCATTCATCGGAAAGCTCATAATTCTGCTGTGGTTAAGGAGTCGATTAATTAGGGTATTGCTGTAACTGGGTGAAGATTGTTGTCTTGAGTCGGATTGAATTTGAAATAAAAAATGATAGACAAACATATAACTTGTTCAATTATTTGGGTAGATAATCTGCTATATCCATGCTCATGTAGAATGTGGCAAATTATGTGCATGCTCCAGAATGAGCAGCGTAAATGGTATTTGTAATTATATATCAACTCCCGTTTAAAACCGTAGGGACTGAGAGGACAACTGGCCCCATAAAAACCACCAAAGAGGGTTCATTAGTCCTGATGATGATTCATTACTCAGAGAGTTCGATAGTATTAGTCATTTATAGGCCTTTAATAGTCATTGCGCGTTTACGTACTTAGATATAATCCAATATATAGACTACACATGAACTTCAGTAAAATTCATCGCGACTATTGTGCTGTTTTCTTTTGCAAACATGCCACTACACGAAGAGACCACCTACCTCATCAAGCAAATCTGAAATCCACCCAGATATATAAATAAATCAGAATTCCCTTCATCTATGTGATTAACCTCTCAAGATGGGAGCTGCGCTGGTGCAGCATTAAATATCCTGTGTCAGTGCATTCTCTTATATATGGGAGTCTCCCATAGGGAGCCTCGCATATATAGGAGAATACACTGGCTTACAAGGTCAAGATAAATATTGTTAGGCCAATGTATTCTCTTATATAATCGACGCTCCCTATGGGAGGTTTGTCACAAAATTTCAGGAAGCTCCAGTCATGGAAAGGGCAACAAATTGTCGCTGGTCAGGAATACTACGACATGTAATCTCAAGCTTGGTACTGCCTTGAAATGATTGTTTGAATTTAATCTACATGTAAATATTCAGATAACTATTTATTTGTACCATAAATCTGTACCATAAATAAACTCCCGGACCTTCATTGGACTGGCATAAAAAAAGTTACACACTTTACTTCACAGACATCAGTGAATGAAAAGAGTTAATACAGTGATAGAGACATGGATATAAATGCCAGTACTAAAGAAAGCGTTCTGTGAACAAAGAGAATTGCCTAGAAACCTATCAGACTTATGCTAGAGTTGGAAACAACTTGTGAGAAAATTAACAAGCTGTGAAAAAAGTTGCACAAAAAATGGCACAAATTGTCATAAATGAGAAATATTGCAGCAAATATGCACAGTTTCGTGTGGTATTTTTATTGGGTATTTTGGCACATATGCAGATCAGTCAAAACTGGTGCATGTCAAGCGCAACTGGTTCAACTTGTCAGTGACAGCGAATTGAAAAAACATACCATGGCATTTATTAACACATACTAATCTCATTGTTAAACTACGGATATACCTATTCTCTCACTCCCGGCCAGCAATCAAATCATATAACTAGAAAAGTACTACTAAAGCATTAATGGGGGGGGGGGGGGGGGTGTAACTGTTCTCCATAAAGAATAACAGAGGCTTTCGGGATAAAACTTTTTGGAGGTCACTAATATGCAATTGCTCATGACAGAAGTATTAGCCAGTCTTGTTGGAGCCCAGAAACAATTACTTATGACCTTGTGGTTAGTAATTGCCCAGTCCTAATCAATATATCCCTTTTGCAATTAACTGCACTTTTGCAGAGAATAATCACAGCTCACAGTCATTATTTTTGACACGGAATAGACAAGTTGTATAGTGATAATCACACAGCTGCAACATCACTCTATGGTTTGTTTTTCTAAAGAATTAGGTGGACTATTGTTTCCATCTCTGGTCAAACCTCTCAGCAAGGGAATCCCAAAGCAGTATTTCCCTATAGAAATCAATTGACTTCAATAGTCTGTTTGTAACCAGTCTGTTTGTAACCCGCCTTTTCTTATTTTAAGTGAGTATCTTTTCGGTTCACTCAATAGATAACCAGAGTAATATCATTGTGAACAGAAACAGAATATGATGGAAAAATATGTATGTGATTTATTGGAGGAAAAACTCTAACTTGAATACAAGACAAATTAGGAAACTGGAGAAAGAAAAAAAATACTTTTGATGTATTGCTGACATTTGGAACTAGTATTATCAATAAATCTAATTTATACATGAATGCATTGAGAATCTCCTGAACAAGACTTCCTTCTGTCCTCAATATGCTAAATAAAGACTAAAAATGACAACAAAAAGATGATACAGGCAGCACATATTCAATTTCAAAACGCAATACCTGGAAAAGTATAGCTAAAAATCTTAAGCCACAATGGAGAAACTCAGTTGGGGCTTAAGCAACTTTATCTAAATGCATTACCAGCAGATACATGTTTGCTTTACACAACAGAATATCATGTAAGGTGGTAGAAATCAGCTTCATTTCAATTTGCCAGGTTTATAGTGTAGATTTGCTACTAAAGTCAGATTTCTTTCAATGCCATCCTTCGGAAACTTGTGGGAATCTCTGGCATTCCATTCTAAATGATGTTCTAAACTTTTCCATGCGAATAAGACGATCTCAAAACTGCATGCAACACTCTTCTAGACTAGGAGACTATTCAACCAATAGTGGTAATTTGTGACTTTATTTGTGTCTTGATTTACTCACCAGCCATGATGAACCCTGTGAGCACTATCCAGAATGATGCACTGTTTCTGTGATGCTGTCCGTCACCTTCAACTCCTGAAAGAACAAAAGTTACATACTCTTCAGTTATAAGTAGTGAGATTCACAACACAATTTTAATACAGTAATGCCCTAAATAATCGACTCCTTAACCACAGCAGAATTATGGGTAATTTTTCAGGATTTAGTCGGAAATAATGGCTTGTTGCCATTCATCGGAAAGCTCTCAGTAAATCCTGAAAAATTACCATAATTCTGCTGTGGTTATGGAGTCAATTATTTTGGGCATTACTGTAGGTGATAACAGTATGATTTAAAGTGATTACTCACAATACAGAGTGTATATCTTGTGTCAAATGCAGCTGATCAGGCCTAAAAAAAGAAGACCATCGTGTCCAGTACCCTGCCCGCTGATTCACCAGATGTAAACTGTTTATTAAAAATTCCAAAGCCTTGTAAAGTGACCCATTTAATGTGACTTGAGTCTCTGGGAAGTAACACAACACACTGTAAAGGACCCCACTAGTAGACATGAGCAGAATGTGCATGTGTGTGAGAACAAACATGTCAGTGCCCAAAAACAGCATTGCTGTGAAAATGCTAGAATACATCCATGGAGGCACCAAAAACATAACAAAATTGGTTGAACATAAAAGAACTTACAGTTCACTATTTAAAGAAGTGCATCATGATAGACGGTGATATTGAATTTGTGGTAAAATGTTCGTAAAAATTGGACTTTTCGGACCCCTTCGGTCCCGATTTAGAACTTGGTGAGGTGATACCTCAATTTAACACTATTAAATAAGGTTTTATTCCAATGCATAGCAGAGGCCAAAGATCTGGACGGTGCTGACTGATATTACAGAAATGAAAAATGCCTTTGATATATTACTTAAAAATGTTGTGCTATTCGATGTAAAATCCAAGATGGCAACCAGTGGCTATTTTTTTTAACTCAATTTGGAAAATTTTAATGGGTCTATCTAGATTTGACCCCAGAGATCCCTGTGAAGCTTAATAGTGACAATGGAATGAGGGATGTAACCTGCAGGGTGTGCTAATGGATTTAGTCATGCAAAGAGTAAAATCCAAGATGGCCACTGGTGGCCATGTTTGACAAAAAAATTCTAAAAGAAATAGATGCCTCCCATCTGTTGGGGACCCTAAACATGCCTGTAAATGTTCAAAATATTTCTCCAATAAATGCGGGCTGCAGGGTGTGCCAATGGATTCAAGTTTTTAATCAAAGACGGCTGCTGGAAGCCATGTGATTTAACAAACTTAGGAAAAAATTGATGGCTCCCATCTAGGGGTCAACCCGAAAATCCATATGAATTTTGATCAGATGAGAGATGTGTCCTGTAGGGTGTGCTAAAGGAAATTGTTGACTGATGCATGCACACACAGATGACAGACACCAACCTTCGACAATATCCCAAACTTGACTTTGTCAGGTTGAGCTAAAATGGTTATTAAATTGGGGGCTTCCAAATTGTGGGGGAACCCAAATTAATTACCTGAAAATCCATCTTTAAAAAAAATACAATATGTGACACCAGGAATGTATTTAAAGGTGGCTATTTATCATTGAATACACATACAACATGAATTCCAACATTAAATAAAGAAATCTGTTTATAAATAACAGAAGTAGCAGAACCTCAGACTTGTGTTCGAAAAGGCTAAGTACTCTAACTCTATACTCACCCATTAAAACCTTTATAGGAAGTTTATCACAAGATGTCTATTAGCTTTTGACGTTTGGCTGTCAAGTTTTCAGGAGCAGGCCTCTGAGGTTCAGAGTCTGTTTTTTCACTTCTTTGTGTGAGAAGAGGTCACAATAATCCACTGGCTAAATCTATAATTTTATAATACCGTACCCCTTGCATAACCTGCTATCTATAGTGAAGGCAGACAGCATACCACTATCTACCATGTCATTAAATTCACATGAATAATGGTAAATTGATTCTTGAACAGTGGTTAAATATCCCACTTCTCAAAAATAATGTTTATAAAGTTGGTATTCCCTGCCTATATGCAGAGTGTTTCCGGAGTCACCTGAACATGTACTCATTCCAGGCTGGTGCAACACAGGTCAGCAATACCTTGTGCTAATCTGTATAGCAGACCACAGTGTATGCTCTGGCTGGATGAGTGATATCACTGCTGGGAATGCGCTTTTTATGTTGTATGTTCAAGCCCAGTTGAGTACATCCTCCTCACCATTAAAAAATGGCAAAACCGAACTGAACATCGAAGTCTGGAGTTTGATTATTAAAATGGTCCATTAATTAGTCAGCTGGAAGTTGATATTTCTGAATTTTATTTGCATAAATGCTTGGCATGAACTTCAGATTTCTCACTCCAATTTTCCTTGAGTCACTTGTTTTGACATACTTTGAATGACACAAATTTGTCTTATGAAATAAATTTTGATCTATGTATACCAGAGACACCCTTTCCAGTAATTTATTCAGAGATAGTGTGTGCTCAGAAAGGAGATGACAGTGAGATAGTAGAGTCAGGTTTAAGATTTATATTACAGAAGAGAAATAAAAGCAGTTAAAACCTCTAGGTTAAAAGAATGATCATTTGAGCCAGTTATTTGGTTTTCTGGTACACATTCTTTCTGAATAATTTGAATAATTTGTAATTCTGAATAATTTGTAATAAATGGGTTGGAGAACTCTGGAACTATATATATACCCCCTTCCACTAGAAATCTGAAGTCAAAGGTGGCCAGAGATAAATATCCAAAAATACTGCAGAATTATGCATTGGTAGTACTCTTCAGAAAATTTACTGTGATATGTCAGTGGATGCCAAAATGCCTCAGACTGAACTCAAAATCGCATGTGCGCAGGTTCCCATGCTGGTTGAAATCTGTGCCAAGTTTAAAACAATTTGACTGGAAAATGACGGAATACAGACTCGGACAAAAGATGCGTCAGATTCTACATGTATGTTGAAAAATGGCAATATAAACTCCTGATAACTCTGCCAAAATGACTCCGGCTGAACTCAAAATCGCAGGTGCGCTGGTTCCCATGCTGGTTGACATATGTGCCAATATTTTAAATATTTGCAGGGAAATTACGGAATATAGGCTCTGTTCCCATGCTGGTTGACATATGTGCCAATATTTTAAAAATTTGCTGGGAAATTACGGAGTATATACTTGGACAAAAGATACATCCCAAAATGTATTTATTAAATGCTATTAACCTTCAAATGGCCATACCCACCACTGGAAATGACACACTATCAAGACATGAACCTATACAAAACTGGCTGTAGAATCCAAAATACTTGTTTGTTTAGCTTCTTATTACAATTGCCATGTGTGCCATTAATTTGCGCATGTTATTGGTCATTTGCATCATCGTGTGTCTATCAGTATCTTGAACAATTCTGAAAATACCTTGAAAAAATGACAGTTTTCATAAAATATAATTTTATAAACTATTTTTTTGGTTGTTGTAAGTGAAAGAAGACATCAGCAACAAGAATAGCCACCCCATACAAAACAAATTCAGTGGCCAGACCAGGCTATGAAAAATGCTTAAAAACATATTAAAGTGACTCCCAGGGATACAAAATGCAAACAAGAGCTACGCTGGGCGTGCAATATACGCCCTCTCTTGTGTCGGCGGAAACTTGTAAAAAAGGGGTATAACTCTGGTAAAAATTGGCGGACGGAACTCAAATTTGAACTTGAGCTGTGTTTTGGTGGGAGAAAGTAATATACCAAATTATCATTGAATCCGATAAGCTCTAGTAAAGTTATCATCCGGACAACAAATTTCAGGGATTTTCTAAGTCAAATTACGTCAAATAAGGGGAATAACTCTGGTGAAAATTGGCGGACGGAACCCAAGCTGTCTTTTCTCCTAATAAACCCACATACCAAATTTGATTGAAATCGGTTCACTCCAACTAAAGTTATCATCCGGACAACAAATTTCAGGGATTTTCTAAGTCAAATTACGTCAAAAAAGGGGCCATAACTCTCGCAAAAATTATCGGATTAAAACGAAATTGGGACTTGAGCTGTATTTTGATATATGTAATCCACAAAAAAACGGGTTTTGCGTATAAACATTCCAAAATCGAGTTATCATCCGGAAACCAAAAAACATAAGAAAAACTGAATTTTCTGAGTCGAAAAAGGGGCATAACTCTGCCAAAAATGGTCGTACAGAACCCAAGTTCGAACTTGACCTGTGTTTTGGTGGGAGAAAGTAATATACCAAATTTGGATTCATTCCGATAAACTATACTAAAGTTATCATCCGGACAACAAATTTCAAGGATTTTCTAAGTCAAAAAACGTTAAATAAGGGACATAACTCCGGTGAAAATTGGCGGGCGGAACCCAAATTCGAACTTGAACTTACTTTTCGGCTAATAAACCCACATACCAAATTTTACTAATTTTGGTTCACTCTAACTAAAGTTATCATCCGGACAACAGGTTAACGGACGCCCGGACGCCCGGACGGACAGACCAATACTATAATACGGCCTTTTTTTCAAAAGGGCGTATAAAAAGGCAAATTTTTGCCCTTTAAGAGCACTCACTGTTGCCTCTACACTGGTTTTAGGCATAGTCTGATGCAGCTGCTCTAACAATTAATTTTATGAAGCATGGTCAGGAATGAATGTCATAGATTTCTTTATCATTGCCATTTTTTGTTATTTCGTTGTCCTCCAAGTGGGATGTAGGGGGTGGTTTAGTTTTATAACATTTCAAACTTGAGGATTTCAGCAGTTGAATATATTTCATTCCAGCATGCCATGCTGTGTCAGCTGATGCTATATTTATTTCAGGCTACACACACTCTAGCTGCCTCTATATCTAACATTCAGAGTATATCAAATAGATAACATTATATTCTTGGACCTTGACAATTGAGGTACACTGAGCTAATGTTATAATAATAAAACAAAGATCCATGCGAAGACAATCTTCATATGTGCATTTTGAAAAAAATGATAATCAATACTTACCAGTGATGAAAAACATGCATTTAAATTCCAAAATGTCTTCAAAGCAAGCTACAAGAGCACATGATTGAATCTCTCCAACAGCTGAAGTGGATATCCTTATTTTATCCAACAAAATCAGAGAAACCAAACCACAGCAGTGTATAGTATATAAAGTTTTACACAGATAATCTCCATTCACTTTGTTCCACTACCTGTGGGACATCTCAGAATGCTACACACTACTGAGTCAGACTCAATTCCTCAGTTAGCCGATATTACACTAACAGTGAATGAGGCGAGACAATAATAACTACTCGGACCACGCCGATCGATAATTATACTGGGCAAACCTATTAACTGCTCATACTCTGGATTTGCGCCCCACACTGCATAATATGAAGTCAATATTCTCCCATTTCGACAACTACTTTTCATGTTCAGTTTATTGCTGACACACTGTGACATTCAGTCAATTGATTGAAGGCCCATGTCAGAAGTAGTGCTAAGCAATGAATTATTATCTGTATCAACGAAACAGTTATTTGATTTAAACTAGTCAGATGTATTCAAAAGTTTCAATATAAATCACAAGTTCATTGTGGTTGAGAAGCTACTTTTATGTTGACCTTTCTGAGATAGTTTGGCTGTTGTAACAACTCTGATATTTTAGGTTTTTACAAAAACTCCATCATAGGACCTGAAAAATCACATTTTAATCATTGGATACCGAACAGCAGAATATTTACATATGATCCATGCGCAGTCTTTATTTTCTCTAAGAAAACTGTATTATTTGAACTTAATACATCCTATGAGTATCTGTTTGAAGACCCTTTTCCAAAGAAAATCATATTAGTTGCTCTTTAGAGAACTCAGAAAATGAACTAAGTTGAGAACTGTTTATAAGCTTGTGTGTGTGTGTGAAAGTCATTGGCTATGGCAGGGCATTAGAAACATCTGGTATAATAGCATGATAGGGAGTGATTTAGCAACACCAAAGATTCAGAGGTACAAGCAGACTCACTGAACTATACAGGTAGCCTGACCATGTCCTACATATGGAATAATCAATCTCTATGAACAGAAGCTATAATTTAAACCTCATTGAATTAAATGGCAGCATATACATTATTAAAAAGTGTGCAAGGATGAGTTTATTTTTGATAAATTTCAAATATGAAGTAAAAAATTTAGCTTTTTAGTTTATATGCCTGTTTAATACAGGTTTGTGTTAAACTGTTAATCATACACTCTAATTCAGACTCATACATGCAAGAAATGGATCCCTATGGTGTGTACAGTACATCAAACGATGAAGGTTCACTTTATTATTAATGCATTTGTGTTGACAGAACTTAGCATCCAACTAAATGATCATGACTTGATCTTATAATTCTTTATACCAGCATTTGTGTTCATTGTAGTGACATGCTATCCAAACTTCTAAATTCAAAGGGGTGGAATCTGGCAGTTAAATTTGGCAAATTGAGGGTTAGTTTATATAGAAACTTAGAGAGACTGAACTATTATGGGAACACAACAAAATGATATATGGTAAATAAAAAGGTGACACATTTGAAACTTGAGTTATAAAAATAAGGAAGAACAACTGCACCACCCAGACATCAACACTTTTGCCATGAGCAGTATAGCCTACATGTAGCCTAGCTGTTAATCAATCTTTAAATGTAAATGTATGCAACTATAGAGGTCCATGTGTGTCAACTATGTTGTTGGGATGTGACTGGGCAGGTAGCCACCCACAGAATGACAAATTGGTAATGCACTGATAAGACGGTTGATGAGGTGTGAGCATCAGTAAACCATTTAAAACAAGAAACAGAATGCAGTAAAGTATTTGATGCAGCATATTTAAATTGTTTATTGGCATATACTGAAAGTTCACTAATAGTCCTTTATTATCAATATAGTTATATATAAGTTTTTTTTTATAAATTAAATTTATAGCTGTTTATCTGCGATTTGTATTCAGTGAATCGGGTGAATTGTGCAATGTCAAATATGTGGCGTTTATAAATACTGACTTGGTTATTTGAATGAGTCTCTTTGACCAGAACATCTGTAGAAGAGATCAAGAATGGATAGAGAATAAGTCTGACTAGGTTTAATGTCAGGCTGGAATGGGGTCACAATACAGGAAACCTTCACATTACAAACAATTTATGGCATCAATTACCTGCATATAAAAAATTTATCAGACACCCCTGTGCAATAACTGACAGAAACACTCCATTCAATGTGGACTAATGATATACTAGGTACCATAAACTGGCTATAAAACCCATCATCACCTCAACACCTCTGGCCAGTCCACTCATGCTGGCCACTGGGAAGCAATGCCAGACAGCTAAATAGAATCATGCCAGTCTTATTGTGCTAGCTGTTTAATACCATGCAGTCAAACAATACAGTGTTATCTGACATGGAGACCTCATTATATAGATGTTCCAACAGGAAAGGGTAAGGTGAATGAAACATTCATTGCTACAGGGAAATATGTTTCATTAATATTACAAATAGAATTCCATCAACTGAGAATAGCCATGGACTCAATTTTGGAATTTTTATGGATTTTTATATTTATATTTTGTGTTTTGAGATGATGGACTCTTATGATTGTATAAGGAATTTGAAATTAAAACTGAAAAAAACAAACAAATGAGCTTAATATATCTACAAATGAACACAGAGATTTCTAGTTAAAGTAATGCTAGAATTTGTTTATGCACAATGAAGTAAGAACCTTGAAATAATGAACACTCATAGTGAGTCAATATACTCATACCGAGTCTGATATATATTCTAGGGCTTTGCCCATCAAAAATGACGGGCGACAAACATGACATGCAGGAACATCGCTGCTAAGAATTAGTTTAAGCTGATAATAAACGCTCTTTATTGCTAATTATTAGTGCCTCATTAAGTTACTTAAGGACAACGGCACCTATCCCAATGACATTTCCCGTGTCATGTTAATACCTCTGTGCACCAATCTTCCCACATATTTTCTGAACTGATAATAAGTGCTCTTTATTAATTTAAGTCATCTTGAGGTCAAAGATGCCTATCACATGACATTCCCCTGCCCATGTGATCAATGTGTACCAATTTTCATAAACCAAAAAATCACCATAAAACTACATAATGTCTGAAAAAATTAATCAGTAATGAGTATTTATGTCTGCTAGATTATTGAAAAGATGGTTGCAAATTGCAGCCAAAATACTAAAATATGCAATGAAAAATGTTTTATTTATTTTCTCACAGACAGTCATGATTTCAGATGGTAGACTGAGCGCATACCCGAGTTGGGTTCATAGTCTAGATAATGCAGTGAGTTTTTTGAAAATATTTCCTGTCAAAATGTCTATCGACCTACATGAATATATGGTTGTTTTTATTTTTTTTAAACCACTGTTTACCTATTTTGAACATATCTCTCATATTGTGAGTGTAAACATGTGTTGTTATAATACTTTATTATATGACTACCACTAATCCCTTACAAATACCACTATTGTTTGGCGATAAATTCCGAGCAGTCGGAAAACGCTTGTCTGGTCGTGAGCCGTATCGGTATTCTATGAATTCCGTATCAGTATCCTTTGAATTCTGTATCAGTATCCCGTGAAATTAGGTCACCGGAAGTTGGGAATTGGGAGTTTTGGGTGATGACTGGGAATGTTCAATGGAGTACTTTTGCCTGGGTGATGACATGGGATGGTGTAACGAAGTAGTTTTGCCCTTTGTGACATGGGATGAACCAAAAATGTGTCATATAATAAACGCTTTATCGGTACAGTGAAGTGATATGGGCTGCAGTATCACGTCTCGTTGACGATGTCAGATCGCCGCATCAAACTCGCTGCCTGCGGCAGCTCGTTTGATACCGCGATCTGACATCGTCAACTCGGCGTGATATTGCAGCCCATATCACTTCACTGTACCGATAATGTGTATGTACCATACATTGGTTATAAAGGATAATGAATTTCTCTTCAAATTGATAGTTTGTTATTGAGATTTTTTTTAAATTCATGAATAGTTGAGTCATCAAAATGGAGTTTTGAAATATACTAGCCAGGTCCGTGCCTATTTGGATACTTTAGTATAAAGTTGTAAATCTACATTGTCAACTGAGAGCGATAGGCATGCATGTATCATCAGCAAATATAAACCTAAAACAGTATTCAATAGCTGCATGGGATTCCGTTGAATACATGTGCCTCACATCAATGGAATAAATAATATATAAATGATACTGGTCTATAATTATTTTCATCACATTATCCCTTTTTGAATATAGGAATGACATCAGTTTTTTTTTCACATCAGAAGGGAAAAACCAAACTTTTGGGGAATATTTACTTAAATAGCTTTGTATAAAGTGGTCTGCAAACAGATGTTTGAGTTTCATTCAGTATCCAGTTACTAATTCTATCATGGCCATTCACTTATTTTATAATAGTCGTTTTATTAAGGACTGAAAGAACCTCACCCTCATAGGTTTTTACTGAATTCATACTATTTTTTGTGCGAACTTCAAAAGTTGGAAGGGTGTCCAGTTCGAAGGGCTATTTGACTATTTAGTGTTTCTATTTATTGGCAGCCTAATAGGGTATTAAGCCCAATATGACTCAAAGGCAATAAAGTAATAAACTTCTGCTCATTTGGAATGGGAAAAGTATTTGTTATAGAGTATATGTCATAGAGTATATGTCAGGTCCATATGATTTTATAAAACACTTTAACCATGGCCAATCACCCATTGAAGATTTCTATGTGCAGGGAAGTGAAATGAACCTTGCAGTTGAAGGTGAAATCTGTCTCTACTGAATTGATTGTTTGGTGTAATTGCCATCATAACTTTGCCAGGTACTCTATAATTCAGAGCATAGTCTATTATCTATTAATTTAGTATGAAAATAATCAAGTATGATCAACCAATGAGAGATCAGTGTAATTTGACAGAGCAAGTGTTAACAAACCATGTTCAGACTAATTCCACAAATCACTGACATGTTTCGTTAACAGAAAGCAATTGAAATCGATTGGATTGTCCAGATAATCGAACAATATCTCACAACCTAACAATAAGAGGTGGACTAATAGCTGAAACACATTTGTAAGAAGTAAGGGCGTTTACATTGTATCTGTGTTTCTATTATATCAATACTGTCTGATTATGAGGTTATATAGTGGATGATCAAGTGGTCCAGTCCTGCCAATTGATTTAGAATGGATGGAGTTGTTTGTCCCGCAAAATGTAATTGTAGATAAACACTCTACCTTGTCAGAATCCCTTTGACTCCCACAATGATTTTGGACAGATCACTACTGATAACTCAAATGAGTCTAGCCTCCAGGCAATAAATATCCTGACTAAAAATCTAGCAGTGCTACAAGACAATACACACTGGCACTATATACAGTAATGCCCTAAATAATTGACTCCTTAACCACAGCAGAATTATGGGTAATTTTTCAGGATATCGTCGGAAATATGGCTTGTTGCCATTCATCGGAAAGCACTCACTGAGAGCTTTCCAATGAATGACAACAAGCCATATTTCCGACCAAATCCTGAAAAATTACCCATAATTCTGCTGTGGTTAAGGAGTCGATTATTTAGGGCATTACTGTATATACAGTCCAGCAACATCAGGCTGCACCAGGAACAGAAGAAATGTTCATCAGACAATAATTAACATAACCTTCATTTAAAGGAACTGAAAGAAACTACAGAAAGACTGTCCAAAGACTATTAAAAGCAATTCATTCAGACATCTGGACATCATATTAGGATATAAATCTGAATTGGGTGGAAGTCACCACATGTGTCTAGATACCGGAAGAACAGAAGTATCTTGGATAAATTTAAAACATATCTTGTTACTTTATAGGGACATTTTGTGTGTGATTTTGTGTTCTTATAAGCTTCTTGGAGACATGATACAGGTTTCTTTGATATTAATATATTTTTTATGTAGTGTGGTCATAGCTCATGTGGTCAGGTTCAAAGCTCAGAGAGACTTGGAAACTTCATACAATTCATTGATGTATTACAGAAAAGCATGAAACTTACAAATGATCCCCCACTTCTCAGCAAAATAAATTTGGAAATATTCACGACATATTGGCAATATTTGCTGCAAGAAGCCCTCTAATCACCAAAATTAACTGGGCTCTGTATTATGCTTTGTATAATACATCTGTAATATTTGTCAACAAATATATAATATATGTGCAATATAATGAGAGGCCGATCATGATTGGCAGATGTTTAACCAATCCCTTGGTTAAACAAAATGAGCGTAACGTCTTTGCGCTGTGCAGCAGCATTGATGGATCGTCGAAATTCATGTCAGCTTCGCAGAACGCATGAACGGAACGAATGCAGAATAGTGACAACGTATGTGGAATGGAATGGCGGTCACGATGATACCATTTTCTAATGATTTGGACAACTATCAGTGATGTTTCTGAAGAGTTTATATGTTTTAGTGTTAATTCTACTGAATTATTTTGGAATGGAAGTTGATGACGTCAAAGACGTGCATAACATTGGCGCTGTACTGGAAACTAGAACTGTGAGTACAGAAAAATGCTACATGTATAAGCGTGAACAGCTGATGTCTGTTGCACATTTTATTTATGATTTTAATAGACTAGATGATGATATATATAATTTATTGCGTGATCTCAACATATCTCACAAGAGACCAACTAAAAGAGGTTGCCGTGGTGATAAACGAGTGCATGAAACCCGTGCGATTGTCCCCAAAACCAACGACAGTAATACTGAGGATAAAACTGTTTGTACTGATGTCATTAACTCCAGTGCTGGACTGATAATTTGTCTCCAAAATGCAAGATCAGTTAACAACAAGTCAATGAAACTTCACAACCTGATTTTGGAAAATAAACCGGAAGTGATGGCAATCACTGAAACTTGGTTAAAGGATGGGGATAGTGCTGTGCTTGGAGAGCTGTGTCCACCGGGATATGACATTTCTTGTGAATCCAGAATCTCCGCCGGGGGCGGAGTTGCGGTGATATCGAAGTTAAACTTAAAGCTACGGAAGTGTACTGTTGCCAAATTTACGAACCTTGAATATATGAAAGTTACCTTCCCTGGACCAAACAAACCTGTATCTCTAATTGTCATATATCGACCTCCTCCAAAAACTACAAATAAACTCACAGTAGCGGGATTCTTTGAAGATTTTGAGGATCTAATTGATGATTTTGAGGATCTAATTGATGATTTGATTACATCGCCTGATCAGTTAATAATTATCGGTGACTTCAATTTCCACATGGACAATATTAATAGCAATACAGATGCTAACACGTTTTCCAAATTGTTATTTCGTACCAACATGAAACAACATGTGGTAGGTACTACTCATCGCGGAGGCAATACGCTGGATCTTGTTTTTACCAGGGTTGATGATGATTCAGTTACCGGAGTCGATGTATTTGTACACCGAGGAGTTTCTTTTTGTGTGCCGGCTACGGAAAATGAGGGAAAGTCTCGAAACTTAGTATTCCGGAAATATAAAGACATAAATGTCATCGATTTTCAGCATGATCTTATGATGTCGATAATATTCCGTGACCGAGATGTGTGTGTTTCGCAGATGGTAAAACTTTACAACGAAACTCTATCTGCATTGATTGATCGTCATGCTCCGCTGTGTAACAAATCCGTGGTGACCGTGAAATCGTCTCCCTGGATGACATCTGAAATTCATGAAGCTATACGATGTAGGCGGAAGTATGAACGTTTATGGAGATCCATTAAACTCACTGTTCATCGCGAGATGTACTGCGATCAGAGGAATGTTGTGAATCGACTTTCAGAAATTGCCAGAAAAGATTATTTCTCCAATAAAATTACTGAGCGTGCTAAGAACCAAAAAGCTGTGTTTCAAATTATTTCCAAACTTTTAAATATACGCAAGTCAAAAGTTCTACCAACATCTGCGTCGGATGAAGCATTGTCAAATGACTTCGTTAAATTCTTCAAAAACTAAATTGACGAAATACAGTCTTCATTTCGGATATCAGATACTGCGTGTAATGTGAACGAGACTACAGTGAAAGACATGTGCATTCTAACTTCCTTTGAACCGACAACTATAGAGGAAGTGACAAAACTGGTGAAGAAACTACCTCCTAAATCGTGTTCACAAGATCCGGTACCGTCCATTCTTCTTAAGGGTAGCCCCGATGCTCACAGAAATAATAAACGTGCCTATGTCGGAGGGTGTCTTTCCCGACAGTCTGAAACACGCTATAGTGACGCCAATTCTAAAGAAACCATCACTCGACCAGGACTTGTTGAAAAACTATCGACCGGTTTCTAACCTGTCTTACCTGTCGAAACTGCTTGAGCGTATTGTTTTCAGGTATCTAAATGCCCATCTAGACAATAGCTGTTTGCGAGAAATATATCAATCAGCATACACCTCGTTTAACAGTGCTGAAACGGCAATTACACGGGTCCAGAACAATATCCTATGTGCCATGGACTCTAAACAATGTGTGATGCTAACTCTACTGGATTTGTCTGCGGCATTTGATACCGTCAATCACAAAATTATTTTACATCGCCTTGAAACACGAATAGGACTATCGGGACCTGCGTTACGATGGTTGCAGTCTTACATCAGTAGTAGGACACAATCTGTTAAAATCGGGGAGGTAGAGTCAGAGAAAGTTCACCTTGACTGTGGAGTCCCACAGGGATATATTCTCGGACAGGTGTTGTTCCTTTGCTATGTTCTTCCGCTTGGCGACATACTATGGAGACATGGACTTATGTTTCACCTCTATGCAGATGATTGCCAGATTTATGCAACTTTCTCGTCATCTGATACAGCCAGCGTGGATAATACAACTAACGTTTTGGAGTCATCCATCGCTGACATTCGAAAATGGATGTTTTCTAACAAACTCAAATTGAATGAGGTAAGACAGAAATGATTGTGATTGGAACTCGACAGCAGCTCAATCTCCTGAAATCTCCATTGGTTTTAAAAATTGATTCCAGTACTATCGCTTCAAGTGATGTTGTCAGAGATTTGGGTGCTGTTTTTGATTCAAGCATGAACATGGACGCGCATGTGAATAATGTGTGCCGGGCGTGCAACTTTCACCTGAGAAAAATCGGAAGGATTCGTATTCGTAAGTACCTGACCATCTCAGCTACTAGGACATTAGTTCAGGCCCTTGTAAGTTCTAAGCTGGACTTTATGAACGCATGTTTATTCGACATTGCTGATTCACTCATGTACAAATTGCAGAGAATCAAAATCACAGCGGCCAGAATTGTTAATCGTACATCCAAGCACGATCATATTACACCTATCTTGAAAGATCTGCATTGGCTGCCTGTGAAATATCGAATTAAATTCAAAATCTTGGTGTTGACTTTCAAGGTGAAATACAATTTTGCCCCCGTATACCTGCAGGAACTTGTTATAGAGAAAACAACTGATGGTAGGGAACTGCGCTCGAATGGGATGAACTTATTAGAAGAGCGCAGAAGTTACAGTCACTCCGGAGATTGTGCTTTCAGTGTTTGCGCTCCATCATTGTGGAACTCTCTGCCTGGTGAAATTCGAGGCTGTTGGGACTTAATGGAGTTTTGTCCTTTAAATTAGCTTTTGAAACTGACTAACATGCAGATGGAATTTGCGCATTATAAATGTATTAAATAATAATAATAGTAAATTGCTATAATCGGAATCATAAACCAGAGTTTTTATGTTGAATTATAGAGTATATATACATTGTACTCTTATGATCTAAAGTAGTATAGACAAATGTACATAATAACACAAATTATTGGAATTTATGGGTCAAAAGAGAAGGGTTAATATAACATCTAAACTATAGAGCCTGTAACCACTATCATAGTGTAATAAGCAGTTCTAATTATGGTTGTAGCAAATTGCCATGTGAGATGTCAAAATAAATTAGTTATTTAATAATGAAAAAGGCTAAAAGACATGGAATGGTTAAAAGGGGTTAAATCACCTATCTCTGGCCTGTTTGATCCAATGTAAGTCCAAGCATCCAAGGACGTAGAGCTCCATTTGGGCTAGTTAAATAAATTCACCTGGCTAAGTTGTGGTTAGATCAATTCAAAAATAAAAATAAATTGTTTTTTTAAATTTGAAAAAGAGCCATTATAAACTCATATTCAACATCAATCTATATTTTGGACTGACAAACTCACATACCAAAGTCGGTTCTGGTCAGTTAAAATATGTTTGAGTTATTGCAGCATGTGTGAATTCTAAGTGGAAAAAGGCCAAAATCATAACTCTGTTAAACAAATAGAATCAGTATTTTGGGCTGACAAACTCACATTAGATATAAAAAAAAATTAGTTATCGCAGCATGTGTGAATTCTAAGTAGAAAAAGAGCCATAACTACATAAATAAAACTCTGATCAAACCCATATTCAAATTCGATCTGTATTTTGGGCTGAGAAAGTCACATACAAAATTTGGCTCAGATCAGATAGTAAATGTTTTGAGTTATTGCACCATGCATAAAGTGTCTCCAGACATACAGACTTACAGACCAATGAACAATCAGTGGTCAATCCGGCCATCAAAACTATGTGTACCATACTATGCTATGAATACACAACTATTAAATTTGTTCTTTATAGAGTGCTCATTAATAAACCGGGATCAAATGTAAAATGGTTAATTAATGAATTCCAAAAAATTTCTAACAGATCAATTGAGATACCAAACCATAAGAATTTGATCAAATTTGAATAGGATGCATGACCCATATTACAAATTGAATCATCATTAAAATTATATAAACAAGAACAGTCACATGTCAAGAGGTGATAAGTTATGTTCCATGATATGAGCTGGGGGGGGGGGGGGGCATCACATACAATGCACAACAGATGGCAATTGTTTATGTCTGCAGTGGAGACTGCCTTTATAATAGAGTATGATTGACAGCAAGCATCAAAGTGTATAGGCAATGGGTCACTTGGAAAGTGTGATACCAGCTCTGGTTCTTTTTGACAGGTTTGTCATATTTTGACAATCTGAATACCGGTACCTACCATCCAAGGTCCGTTCTCACTATGTCAGATTTATCAGCTTGGTGGTTCCCAAGAAGACAATTAAATGAGTCTCAGTAATTTCACTGAAGAAATGTCTTTTTTTAATTTAATTAAAGGGCCATAACTCCATTCGAACTTGATCTGTATTTTGGGCTGAGAAACTCATATATAAAATTTGATTCTGATCGGATAGAAAAAGCCCACCCACCCTGCCAAGTTTATTTCCTATAGTATTCTTGAAATGTGTCTCTCTGTGGTGTGCTTCTTTGGGTATACCCGTTATTTAGTAAAGGTGATTTTTTACTAAATAACGGGTATGTTAGAGTTACATTTCTTTGAAAAACTCAAAACATTGGGCGACAACTTTTCTCGACAGGGAAGTCGTATGATATTGCCTTGTTTGAGTTATCGTGCCATGCGTAAAGTGTCTACAGACACACAGACAGACGGACGGATGATGACTGTCGTGCACCCAGTTCGGTTTAGGGTGAGTGCCATGCACCGTGTTAACTATACACAAAACAATATTTACACTTTATTAAACATTCGCAATTGGACACCGATCGATGTTTGCAATTGCATCATCAATGTAGCATCACGCCATGCCAGAAATATACACTCTTGTGTGGTTATAATGCCGATTTATAAAACAACATAAACTTCATATAAACATTGTATGAAAAATGCGGTCTAACCGTGAATACGAGGTGTACAAGGTAAGTCGCAGTATGATTGATCACGGTCGAGTAACGCAGTAATACCAATGGTCAACGTTGATAAGGAGGGTCGTTTAATTAGAGCATAGCTGTAGTTTACTGTATTTCTTACTGCTTCTGATATCTTCGCATTATTGAAGAATAGTGTATTGTGCAGAAGACGCATTAACATGGTTAGGTAATATAAAATCTATTGACAAATCACTTATTAAATTAAAATGGTTTTTGGTTTGTTGCAGCTATCAATTTAAGTGTAACTATTCCGTCTCTTCACTGTTGCATGATACCCGATTCGATTTGAGATTCTATTTCGAAATGAAAACCCCTGATTCGCAGAGCTCTACAAAACATATCTTGTCAAAATTAAATTGAAAAGATATTTTTTGGGAATAATAGTTCCTACTGGTATTAATATCCCAACTTTAAAAATCGAAATAATATCATGATATAATATGGTTTATAACAGCCATGGGGCATTAAGGAAGATCTTAAGCGATAGAAAGCACTGAATTGGGAAGCAGTGAAGATATGGTTTATAAACTGTTCTCCGACAAAACAGGGGTAAGAATAAGAATATTGGAATATCGATGTGTCACAAAAATAAGAGGACGCTGTTATTGATTGTTATCTCTATTGTGTATCTATCTTTCATATAGTAATATTGCGATGCCATTGGATGTATTTATGGGTATTCAATTATCAATAATGCAACAAATGGAGCCTATGCTGGTGAGAATGGCTGATGTAAGCGAGCAAACAATTACATTAACAAAATCTCTGTAGATATGAGATGTGACAGTTGACCAGAAGTGTTGCATGTGAGCCAAAATTAAGGTGTGGAGGTTCCTTATAAATACAAAAGCCTTGAAATAGTGTGTCTGTAATTTGCAGAATGAGGTCCCCAGAGGGTGAATTTAGTGATAGTGGGCTAGTATCACTAAATTCACCCTCTGGGGACCTCATTCTGCAAATGACAGGCACACTATTTCAAGGCTTGTAAATACATTGAAATTGGTGATCGTACACATTGTAATTTTCGGTCAGAATATTCGCTCGCTTGATGTTGGCTTATTCAAATATTTCTCAGAACAATTAAAGTAATGCTCGAAGTATATGACCCTTTTAATAACCACAGCAGAATTATGGGAAAATTTTCAGGATTTAGTCGGAAATATGGCTTGTTGCCATTCATTAGAAAGCTCTATATGACAGCTTACCGATGAATGCCAACAAGATATTTTTTCCGACTAAATCCTGAAAAATTTCCCATAATTCTGCTGTGGTTTAGGGTTTGATTATTTAGGACATTACTAGTACTGTATTTGACATATAAGGGTTGCGCATCAAAGATGGCTCTGGTCAAGTTATTTTCCCCATATGAGTGAATCTGTCACACTGAGAATCACTAAAATTGGATTAACTAAAGAACCATAACTCAGATGTAAGGGTCACATACAATGTAATTCAGGTAAAAACTAAATCGGACAAACCTGGTTCTTGAACTCAATCAAGATATTGTGGTGAAAGATCCATATGGCCACTATAAATGGAATCGGTTAACGTTTGTTCAAGTTAAATTGCTAACAGGTTGATATGCAGGTCATTCACTCAAGCAGGGAGCAATCAACTTTAAATAGGACTTTAAATAGCATTTTTAGTCGTAATATTTCTGATAAGTTGGTGAAAAAAGTAGAACTTCGAACTAACTTTGATTTAACCTGAGGCACAATGTGATGAATGGGTAGATGAATGGGTAGATGAATGGGTAGATACTAATTGTTGGTTGTTTAGTTTGAGTTCTGGGTAATAATTGGTTCTAACTCTGAAGCTAATCAAATCAGCCCAGAGGGAGCAAAGATTTTGATAGTCGTGAAAATCGACTGAAAAAAATGGCCCTCACCCCCAGGCTGTGTAAATTATGCATTTGTACAGGCATCAGTCAGTCAAGGTCAGTCATGACCCACTGCCACCCCTGCCCAAGACCAGAATGCTATAGGCATATATACTTTTTCCTTTTTTAGTGCTCAAAGTAAAATACTTCCCACACCCACATACAGATTTAATAAACAGAAGAATATATTTACATAAGACCACATGATGTCGGGAGCATGTGAAATTCAAGCCATAGTATTACCATTACATAGTCACACCAGAATGACGTTTGACTACACCTGTCATTTTTCAAGATTAAAAAATAACATGATCACAATAGACATAGCAAAGCACAACTGAGTGTGACCAAGGCATTCAATTTTAACTGGGGATCATATGTGTTTACATGCTATAAACAAATAAAACCCTGCCCCCATGAAATTATCTAGACTTTATAATGCTGTGTTGTAAACAATCTGAATGAGACCTATCGTTTCTTGCTTACTGCAACTAGCCATGGATGAGTTAGCTTTTGATAAGAAGTCAGCCAGATGCAGCATGTATATGTGCAATGTTCAATATTCTTTTAATATAAAGGGTTGTGAATCGAAGATGACCTCACCAAGATTTCTTTTTTGGCTAAATGAGTGCATCTGTCAGAAAATAATTTAAATTTAATTTAAAATTTGTTCATGTTATTGTTGAGTATATGATGTGCCATACAAGTATCCAGTATTCATAATATAAATGAGATTGTAACACCTTTATAGATTTATTGTGAAATTTTATTCACGAGCGTCCAACCCTTCTAGGGGTCTCTCTCAAGAGTAATAGCAGTTTGCATACATAAAACAATAGGGTCTAGATGCACAATAGGGTCTAGATGCACATCTAGACGAATACATAGATACTTTCGCAATCGCGTGATGTTGGAAATTTTTAATAAAAAGACAGTCAATGACTGTGGGTCGCCCACCAGACTGTAAGGACTGAGAAGACGGGGACTCTGAAGACTACAAGAGTCAGTACTTGACAAAATCACTTAAGACAAGTAGTTCTAAACATGGACATAGCTGGATGTTCTCAGATGAGCAGGGCTCTTCACCTTGAAATTTCTAATTGCCCATCACTGACAAATCTCCAACCTCTTACCTTTTAAAGATGACAACCATACCACAGTACTAAGTTCACAAGAATCCTTTTGTACATTCCTCTTTAATAGGTTGAATTTTACGACTGGTACCAGTACTTCAAGCTCTCAAACATTTGAAAATTACCAACCTGGCACCCCCCATAAAGTTAAAATTTGTGGCCAATTGGGTCCAACAGTTTAACCTGAAGTAGGAACATATGGACTGATGGTTTAAAAACATACATGTTAGAAAATCAAATCAAACTACGAGAACAATTCTAACTTATTTTTGGTGTGAACATCTAATCTACAACTAATGTAGTATCAGGCATGAAATTTTTAACTGTTTAACTTTTGATCAAAGTAGGGGTCAAATCTCCACCCCTCTACACTCCCTCCCCATTGCCTCAAACATTGCCCCCACCCAGGCTGTCTAGAAATCAATATTATTATACCAGTACCAAACAGCATAGAGAGTTAAATCTCTTATCTCTGCCCCTATTAGAACAAATGTGAATCCTCATCTATGAGATCCATTCATCTAGTAATATCAATATACCCCCCAATTTTTCTTTGAAAAATCAGGGTATGATTTCACCTGGATAAGTGGTGGTTAAGAAACTAATATTGGAACAGCCGAGTCTGTATTTAGTGTGTCTGACCTTTGCATGTGAATTTAATGACAGTATTCCGCAAGGTGGACTAACATCACCGAATTCACCCTCTGGGGACCTCATTTCCTAAAAATCACCCCATTTGAACAAATCTGAACCCCGGTCACCCAAGGCCCCTCCATACCAAATATAAGCTATATAGGCCCAATGTTTCTTGAGAAAAAACTGTTTTAAGAATTACTATGGAGGGAAAGAGTTATGGCCCTGGCTTCGCACCTACATGTATTTGATGTGATGAACTTAATTGAACAAATCTGATTGGGAGATACCTAGGGAACATGCACACTGAACTATATAAACACATTCCGTCTTTAATATGGAGAAGAAAACAATTGTTGATAGATGGATGGATAGACATCCCAACAGGCAGACGGATGGAAGCCTGACAGATAGAAGACAAATTTAATCCAATATATACCCCCCAATTTTTCTTTGAAAATTAGTGGTATGATTTCATCTGGATAAGTGGTGATTAAGAAAATAATATGAAATGGCCAAGCCTGAATTTAGTATGTCTGACATTTGCAGAATTAGGTCCCCAAAATGTGGATTTAATGACAATATTCCGTAAGGCAGGCGAGCATCACCGAATTCATCCTCAAGCTGATTAGGCCTCAATGGTCAATAAAACCTAGGAACAGATTGAAGTCCTACAGTCTGCAAATTAGGGGGACATTGAAACTGAACAGGTGGAAAAAAGTGACTAAAACAAACTGTCAATTTGATACTTAGGATACTTCCCAGAAGATGAGGCCTAAGCAGAATTAGGTCCCTGGAGGGTGTATTTGGTGATGCTAGCATGCCGTACGGGGTAGCAACACTAAATTCACCATCTGGGGACCTCACTCTGTAAATGTCAGACACACTATTTCCAGACTTGAAGAAATCTAAGCCATTCACAGTACCATTGAATGTCAGGGAAACCTATTATTCATCACCTAACCTTGAGCGCACCAGTTTGTTTTTAAATTGCTACAGATATGTTTACATAAACTAGCTAGATGACATCTATTATTCTAATCTAAATTAATGACCTGTGAATTTGCAGATATATATGCTTCTGTGGTGAGAAGAGGTATTAATTAAATTGAGAGGTGATATGGCTTAGAAGGGATGTTGGTTGACGGCAGAGTGGGGGAGGGGGGGGGTGGGGTCTGGGCCATGTGGGAGGGGTGGGTGGGGGAGGGTGGAATGTTTCCATAATTTCATTAAAGAATAAAGTTTCATAACTCTGCATATGTTATAATGGTGTCACTTATTTCAAATTATAAAATTTTATAACATGTTTAAAAAATATTTGTTTTGTCCCAGAAGATGAGGCCTAAGCAGAATTAGGTCCTGGAGGGTGTATTTGGTGATGCTAGCCTCCTGCTGTATGGGGTATCAACAGTAATTTCAGCATCTGGGGACCTCATTCTGCAAATGTCAGACACACTATGTCCAGACTTGAAGAAATGAACAATGGACTATTCCTATTTATTCTTGTAGAATAGGTGTTTAACTAATGTCATGTCATGTAATGACAGATGGTAAACTAGCAAACAAGCAGTCTTCAGCCAGAGTATCAGGTGTCCACACTGTGATAAATTGGCTTTTTCAATAATACAGGCTTCAGTGTTCTCTTAAAAATTCATAGTGCATAGCAAAGAGGTGTGAATTATAAAGGGCCATAACTCTGTTAAAATATATCGGATCAAACCCATATTTGAACTTGATCTGTATATAAATATAAAAAATTCATATACCAAATTTGGTGTCGATCAGATGAAAAACGTTTGAGTAATCCTGTCTTGGATGAATTCTATATAAAAACAAGAGTGGAAAGGGTTAAATAAACAATACCAAAATCTATACAGATGAAGAACGTGCTAAGAAAAATCTAGGTAAGAAATATGAGGCTGTGATGTGTCTAAAAAAAATTAAAGGTCAAAATGCAAAAATGAAATTTTTTGTTTTTAGAGTTATGTCCCTGGCTCTGCCCCTATTTGACCCAGTGACCCCATTTGAACAAATCTGAACCCCAGTCAACCAAGGTCCCTCCGTACCAAATATAAGCTAAATCAGCCCAATATTCCTTGAGAAGAAGTCATTGTAAGAATTACTACGAGTTATGGCCCTGGTTTCTCAACTAATCAACCTGGTGACCTCATTTGAACAAATCTGAATGGGAGTCACCTAGGGAACATCCACACCAAATATGAACCCATTAGGCCTTAAGTTCTGGAAAAGAAGTCGTTCTAAGAATTACTATGAAGGATTAGAGTTGTGGCCCTGCTTTTTCAACTAATTGACCTGATGACTTCATTTAACAAATCTGAATGAGATTCACCTAGGGAACATCCACACCAAATATGAACCTGTTCCATCATACGGTTCTGGAGGAGAAGATGATTCTTGACGGACAGACGGATGACGGACGAGGAGTGATGACTATTGCTCCACCGGAGACTTCATCTCAGGTGAGCTAAAAAACATAAAATGCAATATAATCTCACACCTCAGGAACAATAAATACTCTTCACAGTGACAGAAGTATAGTAATAAAACCCACTGATAAAGGAGGAGCCACTGTTTTGATGAACTATGATGATCATGACAATGAAGATAAACGTCAACTCACAAACACTAATTTCTATGAGAAAATCAACAGTGACCCCACACACAAGTTCAAAAAAGAACTATATTCTTTAATTGGGACACTGCCTCCACAAGTTCAACAGATAGTTTCATCTGACATAACCGCATATCCGAAACATGGAGTTTTCTACATACTACCAAAAATACATAAACACAATAACCCAGGAATACCTATCGTTCCTGCAATCGAAAAACAGCGACATAATTCCTCTTGTGAAATCAACTAATAGCTATGTTATATCAAAGATACTACGGACTTTCTTAATAAATTATCTTCTATTGAAACCATTCCGGAAGGAACTCTGATTGTCACGATGGACGTTGAAGCCATGCACAGTAATGAATATTCCGAGTAAAGATGCTTGACACTGCCAGACAACTGACGGATGACTCCATTCTTAAACTTTGCCAGTTCATCTTATCTCATAACTATTTCACATTCAACGACAAGCTTTTCTTACAGCTCAAATGAGTCGCTATGGAACACCCATGGCTTCCCAGTTCGCCAACTTGTTTATGGATAACGTGGAAACAACTTTCTTGAGGACACAAGTTTTTAAACCTACCACATACTATCGGTTTATCGATGATATATTCTTAGTTTGGCCACACAGAGATGAAATCCTATTCAGATTTCAGGAACAGTTCAATGAATACAAACCAGACGTAAAGTTGATGTTAGAATACTCTCCAGAATCTGTGAACTTTCTCGATGTAAATGTCAAGATCGAGAACGGCCGATTAAATACGGCAATCTACAGGAAGCCTACGGATAAGTTCACCTACTTACACCCTGAAAACTTTCATCCAATGCATACTATTGAATCAGTGATCTACTGTCAGGCTCTTCAGTACAACAGTATTAGTAGTGAAAATGATACCCGGGATATGCAACTGCAAGATCTACATAAAGGCTTCATAAATTGGGGTTACAAACAAAAGATTGTGCGCGAAGTCATTCTAAAGTACAAGAAACAATCAGATAAAAAATCTTCACATAAAGTGGCCCTGGTGGTTGCCTATAATCCTGCGCTAAACAGACTGAAGACTATCACAAGGGAACTCCAGGGGATCATCACATCAGATTCTAAACTTAAGGACATATTTCCTGACATGCCTGTAATGTCATGCAGACAACTACGTAATCTCAGATCAAAATTTGTATCCAGCAAAAATAGTATCGAAAATAACATCAATGGAACATTCCCGTGTCGGAAATCACAATGCCTCACTTGCCACATTATTCATGATGGACCCACTACAAACTCTGCGGGTGTGTCTATCAAAACCAGGGGACATTTCAATTGGTTTGAGAGGTGTGGTGCATGCCATCACATGTCAAAAATGTCCAGCCACCATATATATTGGTGAAACCGAACACTCTCTGTAAACGTATGAATGGACAACGTGCATGAATTGTGTCTGGAACCGATGATTTTCCAGTTGGGGAACATTTCAATTTGCAGGGACATCAGGCTGCAAATTGGCGCGTTACAGTCCTATGTAGTGGGGGGGGGGGGGGGGGGGGGTTGCATGGGGTCTGCACAATATCAGGAAAAGGAAGATCATTGAGATGAAGATGATAGAAAAACTTGACACTATAAGAAACGGACTCAACCAAGATGGGGTTTCCTTGCACACTATGCCATCTTGTTTCCATGTCGCCGACTATAATGTCATTGTTCCTGTTTTATGGAAACTTCCATTACACTTGAGAAAGACCCCTAGAAGGGATTCACCCTCCTTAGTATAATGGGGAAAATGTTTACATCGATTTTGAATAAGCGCTTAGTTGAATTTTGCGACCAATGCGAAACCATTTCCGAATTTCAGGCAGGCTTCAGGAAAAATCACTCAACTGTTGACAATGTTTTTATTCTCAAGTGCATAATCGACATGTATCTTTCAAGAGGAAAAAAATTGTATTGTTGTTTCATTGACTTTAAAAAAGCATTTGACACGGTATGGCGTGACGGCCTTTGGGTAAAAATGATGACGGCAAATATTAATGGCAGAATTCTCAATGTAATACGTAGTATGTATGGAAACATCAAATCATGCATTGTACAAGGATGCTACCGATCAGAATTTTTTACTTGTAATATGGGGGTAAGGCAAGGTGTAACCCTGTCGCCTTTGCTATTCTCCATGTATCTTAACGACTTAGAATCATTTCTTGATAACTGTGCCGTTGACGGCTTTAAATTCGTAAACGACGCGTTTCTCGATACATTTGGAGAGTATATGAAAATAATGTGCGTATTGTATGCCAATGATACGATTATACTGGCTGAAGACCACAAAAGTATGCAGCGAGCGTTGAATGCATTCGGCGATTACACATCAGCTTGGAAACTGACGATAAATGTAGACAAAACTAAAGCAATGGTATTCAGTAACTGCAAGGGTGACAACAGGGAACTATTGACTCTCTATGACAATTATATTGATTACGTTGATACCATGACTTATTTGGGGATTGATTTTTTTCGTAACGGAAGGTTCTGCCAAGCGGTAAAGAAAATTGCATCTGTCGGCAAGAAAGCCATATATAGTTTCGCAAGTCAAACAGAAAAATTTAAGTTAAGTAACGACCTAGTTCTCACCTTATTTAATAAAACAATTGAACCAATTACTACGTACTGTAGCGAGGTTTGGGCAATGGAACAATTGTATGAGTTAGACGGTCTAGTCCTGGGATTTTATAAGCAGGTTCTGAGGATGAAAAGAAGTACCCCCACATACATGGTCTATGGTGAAATTGGTAGATATCCCCTGAGCATTAAATGTAAAATGCGTATGCTGAACTACTGGAGGCAAATTCTTGATGGCAAATGCTCCCAAGTTGTGCAAAAGCTGTATCATTTGTTATTGCACCTCAATGATTCTGCGAAAACCAATAAGCGAGTAATGTGGATCTCGTGCATTAAGGGGTTAATCGACTCTTCTGGACAAAACTACGTATGGGATGCACAATGTATTTCCCGTTTTGATATTAGATATATTGAGAATAGGTTTAAAGATCAATTTATCCAAAAAAGGTTGGTGGACATCGATAGTTCATCACGCGGTCGATTCTATCGGAACTTTAAAAAGGAATTTGGTTTTGAGACGTATTTTAAGAATTTACCTCGCGATTTGTCACACAACATAATGAGATTGAGGACAGCCAATCATAGACTAGGAGTCGAAACTAGCAGGTGGGGAAAAGCAAGCAAGCGTGGTAAAAACTGTACGTTATGTGGGCAGACAGACGCAAATGACGAATATCATATCATATCCGTTTGCTCAATCTTAGTTGGGGCCAGGCAGAAATATATACCACGATGGTTCTGGGAGGAACCTGCTAGATGGAAATTCTACATACTATTAGCGTCCCACAATCCAGAAATCCAGAAAGGCGTAGGTATTGTGACCAAGATAGGACTGAGTAAGATCGAATAGTAGTGAGTCGTCGATGCGAAATAACGATGATGATAATTAATATGATGAAAATGACCAGTGCTGTTATTGGTGATGTTAATGATGGTGTTGTTGTTGTTGTTGTTGTTGATGGTGATGATGATGACGATGATGAAGATGATGATGATAATAATAATGGTGATGATAATGGTGATGATGATGGTGATAATGACGTTGTTGATGATGACAATGACGATGATATATACATTAATGATCATACAGCATTATTATATGTAAATAGTGTAAATATGTTTGTCAACTCTATAAATGCGTGTTAACTCACGATTGAGTTCATTAAAGCATACATACAAGCTTGTGAATAAAATTTCACAACAAGTCTTTTAAGGTGTTACTATCTTATTTATATCATTATTTCACTTAGTTATCATGCTGAGCATCTAATGGTCTTAAAATGGATAAAAATAGACAAATTAAGGGCCACAACTCAGGTTATAAACCAAGCTGGGTTTCGAACGCAATCGAGATATTGTTGTGAAAGATCCATATACAAAATATGAATGGAATTTGTTGACACTTGTTATCGTGCTAACGGCTTTAAAATTGCTAAAAATAGACAAACTAAGTGCACAACTCTGGTAAGAAAGTTTGGGTGGGTGGAACATGGGCCTAATTTATTTGTGCAGCTATCGCACATAGTTACAAATTAACTGAAAAATAAACTGATTTCTAGTGTGGAAGTTTCTATTAACTGGTGTCTTCAATTCAAGATGTATTATCTAGTGAGAGCTTTCCGATGAATGGCAACAAGCCATATTTCCAACTAAATCCTGAAAAATTAACCATAATTTTGCTGTGGTTAAGGAGTCGATTATTTAGGGCATTACATGTACCTGTCGATCCTCTCCAACTATTTTCACCTCTATTTTCTTGAAGGCTTTATCTTCAGAAGAATTGTATCTCATCATCCTGACCAATGTAACAGCAGCATTCACAAAATAATATAGGTAATGCCCATTATATCAGGCATAGAACAGTTACAAAGGGATTAATAGCAAGCTCATAATAAGGTGCCAGAGGTTGATGGTATCTCTGGGCCAACTGTTCCTTAACACAGCTGCTCTATAGACACCCCCAAATCTCATTTTAATCATAATGAGGTGATTTTGCAGACACATAGGTTCATTTGTTAGTTTTGAGTATGGCCACTCAATGCACTGATGCCCTTGTATTTTGGCACAAAGGACATTACCAACACACTGCCAGAGTCTATAACCTAAGATCACCTCTTCTTCGATATTATTTTGCTTTTGTTGTCAATGGAAGGGCTGTCCTAAAATCAGTCAAATAAACCATATGGTTACAAAATTATAACCAATTAAATTCAACAATTTTCTGACATAACTGGAAATAAGTCTTCACATACTTTAATAATAAATTCCAGATGAGCTTTCTCTACTCATGATTGGCAAGTCAACATACAGTAACAGGTACAACTGGTACAGGTACCTGCTTCTGAGAATTTAACCCTTCTGTCATCTTCTTCTGTGGGATACGAGTACGTACCATCCATATTTTCAACACAATTTGACTATGAATGTTTCAGTGCTTTGAACAGTGCAATTAAATTGTGCAAATGAATTACTTTAGTGCAATTGAATTGTTCTTTAGCGGAATTGTGCTTCACTGCATACGAGCTTCAACATGATCACAGGGGCTTGTATTAACACGCTCCGCTGCATGTGCGGATAAATGAACTAAATATGGCAAGTTTTCCCGAGTGATGGTATAAATTATCAGGAGAAATTTGATCATTCCCCTTGTATACTATATATTTACACACCATGATGTAAAACTGGGGCAGATATAGGGAAAGTGTGGGTGGGGTCAGCGAAGTGCCATTACAAGCCCCAGTGACAGCAAATAAATTGTTCATTACTCCCACACGCCATGACCGGCATTATATAGAGGGATAGAGCAAATCGGGCCAGATTTTGAATTCATCCAACAATTTTGCGCTGATACCAGGATGATAGGGATCTTTAATGTACACATGATTATTGAATAGGGGATAGCCATAATAAATAGTGTTACATTGGCTCCCAATCTAACTGTGTGCCTAGTACACTGTCATTCCTGGATGCTACCCTGACACCCACATACAACCCCCCCCCCCCCCCCCCCCCCCCCCCCCCCCCCCCCCTCCGTCAGACTCAATTCTATTTCTATGCCACAGATGCGTAAAGTTATTACCGGACTCAGGCCCTCACTCAATGATACATTTAGATAAACATACATCCTCCTGATTTGGGTACCGTAATGATGTGCTACTCTCGGGATCCAAATAATAGTACAGGGTAGAATAATATAGTACAGGGTGGAATTTCTAAGAAATCTAATAATAGTATAGGGCAGAATAATAGTACAGGGTGGAAACATGTGTCAACTTTCATATATAGATCAACCATGTACTCTCAGCAACAGGTTAGGGGAGGGGGTGAATGGGGGGGGTCTGCCCATAGAAAAAAGTACCACAGTTTTCCCATGGTAAGAACATAGTAAAATGCTGGTTACCATGGTAAATTATACGTTACTACATAAACCAAGGTACTTTACTATGCTCGCACTATTATATACCATGGTAATCTATCATAATGACAAGGTATAAAACAGACATTAAATTTTTTTTTTTTTAATTGTACCACCGTTTTACCATGGTAAATTATCGTTTATCATGGTATGACCATCGTTTACCATGGTAAGACCATGGTAAAATGTTGGTTACCACAGTAAGTTATGTATTACATAATGTACTATGTAAATCAAGGTACTTTACTATGATCTCATCTAATATAACTATTACATGCCATGTTAAACGATCATAATAACGTGGTAAATAGACATTTACCATGGTAATACTAGAATAAGTTTTATTTTCATTATGGTCAAGCAAGATATCCCAGATAGAAATGCACCATGGTACTACCATGGGACTACAATGGCAATGTGATATTTACCATAGTACATGTACCACTAAGATACCATGGAATTCTACCAGTTTACTTATAAATCTCATTGCTTTTGACATTCAACGGACCTCTGATAAACACATGTTTGATATATCATGTTTAGGAAAGGCTGCCCTCTATGTTCATATATGCAAAGTGTCAATTTGACCTAATCCGAAGACATAAAACAAGATAGCTTCTGCCCATGGTTATGGGTGTAAAGTCAGTCATTTAAGAGTAACGGGATGTGACCAGTCCAAAACAGTATTACCCAACCTGTTGTGGACCGAGAAGACTTGTCAGGAAATTTTAAAACATCCCTTATAAAAAAATACCATAGTACTCAGTGTAGTACTACCTTTATTATGGTACAGCATGGTATTACCTCACCTCATTCCTTAATCACAGGATGTGTTACTAGAGGCCACATAACATTAATATGAAAGTGTCAATGACACTATAGCTCAAATTGGGAAGGATTTTATTTTTTCTGAGCAATGAATAGAATGATAAAGAAGAAGGAAAGCTAAAGAGTTACAGTAAAGGTCTTGTATTGTGTAGATGAAATTATTTTCTTTTCAAACATTTCACCAATAAATGTGGGCTACAGGGTGTGCAGATGAATTCAAATTTTGAAATCCAAGATGACTGTTTTATAACAAATTTCGGAAATAATCGTTGGTTCCGATCTGGAGGTCACCCTGAAGATCCATATGAAGTTTGATGACGATTGGATGAGGGATGTGGCCTGTAGGATTTGCCAAAGGATTTAGTCAGGCAAAGAGCAAAATCCAAAATGGCCACTGGCAGCCATGTTTTTCAATGAATTTCAGAAATAATCGATGGCTCCCATCTAGAGGTCACCCCGAAGATCCATATGGAGTTTTTGATGATCGTATGGGGGATGTGGCCTGTAGGTTGTGCCGAAAGATTTAGTCATGCAAAGAGTAAATTCTAAGATGGCCACTGGCAGCCATGTTTTTCTATGAATTTCGGAAAATATTTATGGCTCCAATCTAGAAGTCACCATGAAGACCCATATAAAGTTAAGTGATGATTGGATGTGGTCTGTAGGGATTTAGTCATGCAAAGAGTAAAATCCTAGATGGCTGTCAGCAGCTATGTTTTTCATCGAAAAATTTTCAAATTCGATGACTCCCATCTTGAGGTGATACTAAACATGCTTGCATATTTTCAAAACAATTCTCCAAAAATGCAGACCGTGTGCAGATTCAAATTTGAAATCCAAATGGCTGCTGGCGGCCATGTTTTTTGACAAATTTCGGAAAAAATCGATGGCTCCCATTTAAAGGTCACCATAAAGATCAATAATGTGAGGTTTGGTGATGATCGATGAGAGATGTGACCTGTAGGGTGTGCCAAAGGATTTAGTCATACAAAGAGTAAAATCCCATGATGGCTGCTGGTGGCCATGTTTTGAGGATCGGATGTGGTCTGTAGGGTGTGCCAAAGGATTTAGTCATGCAAAGAGTAAAATCCAAGATGGCTGCCGGCAGCCATGTTTTTGTCGAAAATTGTTCAACTTCGATGGCTCCCATCTAGAGGTGATCCTAAACATGCCTGCAAATTTTCAAAACAATTCTCCAATAAATGTGGGCTACAGGCTGTGCCGATGGATTCAAATTTGAAATCCAAAATGGCTGCTGGCAGCCATGTTTTTTGACGAAATTTGGTAAAAATTGATGGCTCCCATCTAGAGGTCACCCCGAAGATCCATGTTAAGTTTGGTGATGATCAGATGAGGATACCGCTTGTAGGGTGAGCCAAATACATTGAAAGCAAATCTTGGGCTCTCTGAGTCAGTATTTTGAATTTTACTGAGAGGTCAATTTTATCAAGTTTCTCAAGTGTAACTTTGGAAATTTTGATATATGTATGGGATTGGAAATGCTTATAGATTATTGTCAGATATCTTTTGGTTCAATGGATTATGCTTATCATGCTTGACATGAGATTTATCATTTACCGTTATCACTCTAATTCATATAAATAGGCTATTTTCTAAAATTCAAGTGAGAGACACATGCATGTACATAACAATACATAGTGCAGAAATAATGTCTATTAAGTTAGTAATTACTAGTAGTAGTAATCTCAATGCTAATTAATCATTCGGTATTATGAGATCCCACCTGATAACGAGGTTGATTTATCAAATTGTCATGGTTCCTATACAGTAAGTATATCACTTGAATTTGATTGAAATACTGAAGGCTGAAAGATAACAAACCTGAACTCAAACGGATGAAAGCTAGATAAATTAAGCCAAACATACTTTACAGTATAATTATACCTGTTAAATTAAATGTTTTTTATAAACATAAATGTCTTATGTCAATATATATAAATATATTTGTATGTTGTTATGATATGAATTGTGACCTGAATAAAAAATATTTTTAAAAAATGAATAAAAAAAAAAAAAATTCAAATTGTTTTATTTGGGTGTTTGTAGTTTGCGCGCCCATAGCGGTTACCGGTATGAAAACCGGCCTGGATATGTCCCTGATTGGTGACTGCTTCTTGACCTTGATTAATTGATCATCAGAATGTCAAAGTTGTTATCAGTTGATGCTGATCAAGATGGTAACCTGGTTGACAGACTTATCAGACCCACTGGCCGGCGAACCGCTGGAAGTTTCAGTCGCAAAAACATCTTCTCATCTTCAAACTATAAAGATTGATACAGTTTGAAAATCATGAACATTGTAAAAGTCTGCAAGTACATGCATTTAAAGAATTCCTGGACGAACATATCTCTGATTAACCAAGATGGTTTGTATTCATAAAATGTTTTCAATATGTTCAATGACCCCCTTCATTTCCGTGATCGGATGAGAAATGTACTGTGTATTAACTGTTACGTCGTCGGTGTGTATATGGTACAGATCAGTGCAACAAGACAAAACAGCGGCCACAGACTCAGTATAAGTGTTCGTTGCTTCAAATGAGATTGCTTCATCGAGTGCGAACAAATTTGGAACGAGACATCTTCAATCTCGTGTTCCTTACCCCACAAAAGAGTGTCAAGAAGGGTGATTCGAAAATATTCGAATCCTATGACAAATCGAATCGATTCGGCAGCTGGATTCGTGAATCAAATCGAAGCTTCGTCTGAGCCTACTTAATAATATATTTGATCTACATCAATTGTGGTTGCAACATAATGTCATGGTAATAATTATGACGCTGTCACCAAATTACTAGCTCTACTTTGGTACTGGTATATTGAATACTCAACGATAAGTGGTGATGGACAAAATTCAGTCAAATTCTTCCCATGCTCTGACTATTGCAGCACAAACTTATCTCCGTTTTTACAACTTCGAAATGGATCGTTTTTATTCTACAATAATTTGTACCCAAGGGAGAGATTCTTATATTTTATTGATGTTAGAACTGCGAGGGGGGACTCTCGATTTATTTACATTATGAATTTGATTAGGATTGACCTGATTACCACGAAATAACGATTAAGGTATAATCGTTTACCTAACCCTATTGTACAATGTACTCGATAGTAATTAATCATAATCAAACCACGAAATAACGCATCTATGTCCACGGGTTGTGGCGACGTCCGATTAAGTCAGTGTGATCGATATAATATAGGTCTAACTAATAGTTCACTAACCCATGCAGTGCACCTGGGACAGGGCATATAGTTGATTATCATTTAGGCCTATATGGCCAAACTCCAGGCAGAGTTATCTCCCATCGCTCCGCTGAGATACCACTGCCATAAGGACATTAATTGGTAAGGATTTCTTACGTGTTTTTAGTTCTTATGTTTTAGGATTAAAAATGTCTATGTCTGGCTCAGTTCATATTGTTCTTATCAATACCGAAAGAATTACCATTATTGCAAACTTAAAAAAAAATTTGGTGGTCAAAACAAGATAATAGGTGACTAAATATTGTTCCGCGACGATATATGTAAAAATAGATTTATCGTCTGCAAAGTACCATCCTTGTGGCAGTGCTATATCGCAGTGATAACGTAGAGGGCGCTGTATGGAGTTTGCTATATATATGGCATGCCAGTGACAAACTCGTCCAGCACAGAATGCGATGATCGTATCTATGACCTAACCATATCGGCTACGGGGGCATCCTTAAAAACTCGAGGAAGCCAATTCGAGTTTGTTGAACAACCTATAGATTGATCCATGCATTTTCGGGAACATATAGTAATCTCGACAAGGCACCTATTTGATTGTTAATGCCACACTATATATATACATCTACCGATTGATATTACTACAACACATATATCTCATATATATTTTGAAGACCTCTGTCTGTTTGTCTGTCTGTCTGTCTGTCTGTCCTTAATACAAATCTACGATTCTCGACCGATCGGGACGAAACTTGGTACGTGTGTGTAGTTTGACCAGGCGGTGGTCGTTGTCGTATTGGCGAGCCCGTGCGACGCCCGTGCAGCGCATGCGCAGATGAGATCGCGGAAACGGGTGGAGCTATAGACTTGAAATTTGGTATGTGAATGTATCTTGCCCCGAGTACGAATTTTATCGGGTCGCCGAGCCCGTGCGACGCCAGCTTCGCGCATGCGCAGACGAGATCTCGGAAACGGGTGGAGCTATCGACTTGAAATTTGCTATGTGAATGTATCTTGCCCCGGATACGAATTTTATCGGGTCGCCGAGCCCGTGCGACGCCAGCTTCGCGCATGCGCAGACGAGATCTCGGAAACGGGTGGAGCTATCGACTTGAAATTTGCTATGTGAATGTATCTTGCCCCGGATACGAATTTTATCTGTTCGCCGAGCCCGTGCGAGGCCAGCTTCGCGCATGTGCAGACCAGATATCGGAAACGGTGGAGCTATCGACTTGGAAATTTGGTTTTTGAATAGCCCGGACAACGTCGGGCTCATCGGCTAGTCTCATATATATTTTGAAGACCTCTGTCTGTATGTTTGTCTGTCTGTCTGTCTGTCATTAATACAAATCTACGATTCTTGACCGATCGGGACGAAACTTGGTACGTGAGTGTAGTTTGACCAGGCGGTCGTCGTTGTCGTATTGGCGAGCCCGTGCGGCGCCCGCTTCGCGCATGCGCAGACGAGATCTCGGAAACGGGTGGAGCTATCGACTTGAAATTTGCTATGTGAATGTATCTTGCCCCGGATGCGAATTTTATCGGGTCGCCGAGCCCGTGCGACACCAGCTTCGCGCATGCGCAGACGAGATCTCGGAAACGGGTGGAGCTATCGACTTGAAATTTGGTATGTGAATGTATCTTGCCCCGGATACGAATTTTATCGGGTCGCCGAGCCCATGCGACGCCAGCTTCGCGCATGCGTAGACCATATCTCGGAAACGGGTAGAGCGATCGACTTGAAATTTGGTTTTTGAATAGCCCGGTTTAATAGCCCGGATTTTGAATAGCCCGGACAACGTCGGGCTCATCGGCTAGTAATATATATTTTCGAAACGATTCAGACGCTTTATGATAATAAAATTGTTAAGCTCCATGCACATGATGCAGTAGTTGGTGGACCCAACTATTCAAACAGAGCTAAACGCTCTGATAATTAACGTCAGGTTTACGGACTAATGATGCAGACGATAAATATATTCGGTAGTGCTGAATACATCTTTGAGAAATGGCACAATAGGAAAGGGACACAGGGCAGACACATTTATAGGACCGATGCAAAGTATGTCCATATCAAACAGCGTACTATATGGGCCTTTTTTCAAAAACTGTCAAGTCAACCACATCCCATTATATATCTAAAGCTAAAAAAAAAAAAAATCACCGTTAATACCCTTTTCTCAGAAAAAAACGAGAGGCCGATCACGATCGGCAGATGTTAACCCATCCCTTGGCGATACAAATTTAATATGATCGGATAAATGAGAGTTTTGGTGTTGAATTATAGAGTATACTGTTATGTACTATTATAGACAAATGTACATAACACAAATTATTGGAATTTATGGGTCACTGGCATTTATATAAGAGAATGCACTGGTACAGGATCTGTAATGCTAAACCACCACAGCCAGCAAGCCCATGGGTTAAATGTGTAGGTGTGACCTGGACATGGAATACTTGGGTTAAGAGAGTCCAATTTAAGTTTACAATAATAATGTGTCCTAGTATACAGATAAGCAACCTCACCACTGACCCATTAATATCAATTATATAGCAGAGCTGTCAAAATATCACAAGAATTGTTTATGTTGAACACTGACCTCTTATAACTCTGCAGCAGAGATGTCTACTGTTAATAGCATGTGATGTTTATTGTTGAATCTTTATTTTAAATTAGATACCATAGCCTTCTTTATCAGATTATTTTCACATTGGCATAAGAGACATCAGAAAATAATATAGCCTTATCAATAGCTAAGTAGTCCAAAGGCAATTGGTGAATTGAATTTAATGTTGCTCCAAACAGATTTACCAGTACATAACACAAGATTTTGGACCGATTTAATCAAATTTGGTGTGGTGATTCGGGGTACCATTGGCAGAGTTATAACGGTGTTAGTTTTTCAATTTTTTTAACTTAAAAACTTTTTAATTATTTAAAAAATTAAAGGTCCACATTGGAAATATTTTATCAACTTTTATCATAACCATCAATATCTAAATGAAAACAAATGACAATGTCAATGACATTTTTTTGTATTATTATTATAAAAGTTAAAAGTAAATATTTTTTTTCAATTTTTTTCTTCGAAAAATGGTCATAACTCCTTTAAAATTAATCGGATCAAACCCATATTCGAACTCGATCTTTATTTTGGCTCACATACCAAATTTGGTTCAATTCAGATAAAAAATGTTTGAGTTATGGCAGAATGCGTTAATTCTAAGTTGAAAAAGGGCCATAACTCTGTAACAAACGGATCAAACCCAAATTCGAACTCGATCTGTATTTTGGGCTGAGAAACCCATATACAAAATTTGGTTTCGATCGGATAAAAAATGTTTGAGTTATCGCATTACTCGTAAAGTGTCTACGGACAGACAGGCGGACAGACAGACAGACAGACAGACGGACGAACGACGAGTGGTCAATCCGGGCAACGACACTATGTTTACCATACTATGGTATGGGTAAACATAAAAAGAGTCCATGGCAGAAATCAGTCACTTTTTTTTAAACATGCCCATATAACATAACTATTACATAAACACCAATAGCACACTCAGTCAAGAAAGCACACATAACACGGCACAGGGTACGTATAAGAAATGTAACTATGCGCGAAATAGTTCTTGGGCCTGTTATCAATCAGTGTCAGTGACAGTAACGTTACTGCTGCGGGATTCCGCTAAAACCGACCCATGTGTAGACGAGACTGCACGAGGTGTTATGGAAAGCATAAAACGATGTGTTGTGTAGTTCAATACGATTAATTTGGTAGGAATTATGTTATGTGCAGGCTGCTCCTGTTCATAATTAATATCACATTTAAGTTATATAGCAGAAATATTTGGAGAAAACACAATATCGATACCCATAGTGGTATCTTGAAGATTCCTTGTGGAATAACAAACATAACTATAATTCATTCAAGATATAAGAACATACTATCAAATAATAATTTGCGGATAAAGCCCAGACATGTATATGGAAGAACTTGAGACGAATCAGGATTAAATGTGGACGTAAATACTGGCGATTCAGTGAGACGTGACTATATATACGTTACCTGTTACCCCCACCGCCACACGGGAAGCCATTTCGAGGGACTATTATATGGGTCTTATCAACTTGAAATTTGTAATTATTTTCAGAAATGTAAACCAGGCAAAATTTGAAACGGGGGGAAAAAACACGTTATAGTCGAATGTCCAATACATGCATATATAATAATACGTATACTTTTAACTTCATCTTTATCCTATATCTTTGAACAGACTTCTGCGTTCACAATGAACAATGAATTAGACTAGAGGAAGACGACTCATTGATAATCAAATTGGATGTCGCATACTCATTGATAATCAAATTGGATGTCGCATAAGTTCAAGTCCCCAATAAAAGCATACAAGGCATACTATACTCTTATGGAAAAAATACTGTAGTAAAAATACATTAGTAAAATATATCATAGAAAAATAATTTTGGACACCTGTAATATAGTAATACGATAGTAAATACTCAAAATAATACTATTATTACTACTACAGTAATACGTTATTGTTTACTATATAATTATTATCACGATAGTATTACAACAGTGAAGTTTATTAGTACTACAAAAATACTATATTATAACTATAATATAGTATTACTATGGTAAATCAATAGTGATACTTATCGACGGAAACATTAACATTTTAGACAAAACCGTGGAGGTCATGAATGATATCATGTGATTACCTAAGAGTGAAGCACTCATTGACTTAGCCGAATTAGTTATAACAATAGTTTTGCCCCATTTTGTTAATTATGTTGTTTGCACTGATTAACTATCGAAACATGATTTTCGTCTAGCAAAAGTGACAGAAAACACATCAGCCGCATATTGTGCTACTGTGCAATAGAGTTATCTCTCATTATCATAGTATTACTATGGTAATAATAATATAGTGAAACTTATCAGTACTATTAGAAATACTACGTCGTCACTGTAGTAAAACTATGTGATGTTTTGTGATTTTAAAGACCCCCCTCCATCCGATTATAGGGTTCATATCATATAACTAACAGTAATACGTTATTGTTTACTATATAATTATTATTACGATAGTATTACTACAGTGAGGTGATACTTTATTAGTACTACAAAAATACTATAGTAAAACTATAATATAGTATTACTATGGTAAACCAATATATGTCGCCTTCTATCGAGAGAAGCCCACCCCTTTCCGGCAGAACTGTGTTATTAGATGCAGAACGAGTGATGCCACAGACATGTTTAAGCATAGTTTATTTATCCACCAAATATATAATATACATAATATAAATTGAACGAGGGAATACACAAGGAATTAATATAATGTATATGGTAATATGTGATATATCTGGTAGAAAGGGAGAACGACATTAAGCACATTGGTTTTCAGGTGTCGTTCTCCCCATGTTTCATCTAGGGCCCCTGTATAATATAATATATAAATCATCATGGAATTTGACGTTAGTGTCGGGACCGGACAGTAGATAGATAATTCGGATATTACATTGGTCCTGTGATTTTTTGGGTATAAAGAATAAGAGGAGAATTTAAGATAAGAAGACATGCCCAGTTTCAATGTGTAGTCGATTGAGCTTATCGAGGAGATATTATCGCGTGCTGTCACGCGTCACACACTTTGTTTGAGTAATCAAACAAGCGGTATTATTTCATCAGCGAAATTAAGATTTGGGTGTTTTGTTTTATGGGGAATTTAAGAGAAGAAAATTCCAACCGTTTTTGTCGGTTTAAAGCTGGCCAACTATTTTCTGGACAATGTGGATATTTTTTTCAATATCATTATTCTAATAATTTGATGTCATAATGGCTGTTCGTAATGCAAGTGTCATCGGCATACATGCATGTTATCGCTGCAGTGAATTGATCTGGGCAAAGTATTACGCCTTGTTGAAGAGGTCAGATCGTTGGATCAAACGAGCTGCCGCAGGCGTCAACGAGACGTGATGCGAAGCCCAGATCAATTAACTGCAGCGATAACATGTTTATTATATGACATGCTTTTCATAATTAATTATGAAATGAAACCACATGTAACAACAATAAAGAAGGATCTCGAGCTATTTTTTTAATAATAAATCGTCGAAGATACCATCATGCAATCGCTGCCCTATACTGATTCAGGACACACGTCATTTTTCAGGACGTCGGTTCGAAACCAGGATAGGATAGGAACTGGACTTCGACTCTGCAAATGCTACAATACTGATATGAATATATTTTGGCACCCCACAACTGGACCAAGAAGTATGGTGCCTGATCTGAAATTGTTCAGAAAAGGCTTGCCAATTGGAATCAATGGCTAGAGTTTGAGCAAACATGTTGAAAGTATGTATGGTCATGTATTAAAGTAAGAAAACATAACGAAGGCACAAAATATGAAGCAAATATATACATAATGATGATGGTATTCGGCAGGAAAATTTCATCGCGATTTATTTTGGACCAAGGAGGCAGGCTTCACCTGAGCGAAGAATTCGTCGGGTTGTGTATGGAATCCATACTATGGATAGTTCAGGCTGTTCATGTATTCGATGACGGAATCAGAGACAAACATCGGACTGAAACCAAATGTGAATGACAACTTTGAAAGGTATCCTGTCAATGATAGGCAGCCATTGTAAACCGGCATTCATTGTTATTACGCTTCAACCTTTGCTTCTGCGAAGCACATTTCTGGCGGCGTTGTCCTGCCTGCGTTGAGTTCTGTGTATTATAGAGCCGGAACAATAGAGTTTTGCAGTAGTCTAGACCATTCTCAACGATTCGGCCATTTCCGCTTCACTATGAAATAACCTCTTCCATAAATAGACACCATATTCACGCAACGCAACAATACACGGCCCTGTTAATAAGGCGATCACATTGACTCGTTGGCGCATAGCTGTGAATGGGGTAGAATGTATTCACTGCATGGCAGTACACAGTCTGCTTCTTGGTTGGCTATATATTTAATTGCGAGATCGGAGGTCAATGACATTTTGACAATATTCCCACGATAGCGAAACACAAGAGATGAATCACAATTGCTTCTTTAAAATAGGCAAGGGCCGAACCCCTCATTAATCAAGTTGGCTATATGTGATGGCTCTATAGTGAAGTCGATGTGCTTAAGTATGGAGTATGTATATTGGCACTGCTTCGAGACTGCACGATTATAAAGAAGTGAAGAGGAAAGAATAATTTTCCTAACGTGGTCTCACGTCACTTCCTCTATGTTACTGATCGAAGTTCCACTGAATGAGTTTTCCATGGTTACACTCGATATTTCGAAATGGGCTTATTTTCGAGTGTTTATATATTGTAGTTGTTACTGGAGGGGTACATCGTTTTTGTCTTGTCTTGGGCAGCTATAGCCATGCATACGTCCCATATTCAGAACGAAGATGCGCTGTCTGCAAAGAACTCGTAGCGATTATCACCTTGTCATGAACTGACATTTTCGATACAAACAACAGAAGAACCATGGTAAAGAAGCCAGAATATCTAAACAAGAGCAACCCACGGCCGCATAATACAAACGTTGACTTGTTTTAGATAGCATTTCAGAAAGATTCCTCTACTTGCAGTCATACGAATGAAATTAAAAGTCAAAAAGAGACCATATTTAGTGAGCATTATTAGACAAAATTTTATACCCGATTCAAGCACTGCTGGTGTCGATATTTTGAGCCAATTCAGCAATTCACTAGTTTGGTGGTAATCAACCAAGCCTAACTGTAGTTATATATCAACACGAAACCAAGAAAATCATAATTTCAAATTCGAACGAGAGGCCGATCACGATCGGCAGATGTTAACCCATACATTGGCGATAAAAATTTAATATGATCGGATAAATGAGAGTTTTGGTGTTGAATTATAGAGTATACTGTTATGTACTATTATAGACAAATGAACATAACACAAATTATTGGAATTTATGGGTCACTGGCATTTATATAAGAGAATGCACTGGTACAGGATCTGTAATGCTAAACCACCACAGCCCATGGGTTAAATGTGTAGGAGTGACCTGGACATGGAATACTTGGGTTAAGAGAGTCCAATTTAAGTTTACAATAATAATGTGTCCTAGTATACAGATAAGCAACCTCACCACTGACCCATTAATATCAATTATATAGCAGAGCTGTCAAAATATCACAGGAATTGTTTATGTTGAACACTGACCTCTATTAAACCAATAACAATTATAATGATATCAGACCATCTGAAGATATAACTCTGCAGCAGAGATGTCTACTGTTAATATCATGTGATGTTTATTGTTGAATCTTTATTTTAAATTAGATACCATAGCCTTCTTTATCAGATTATTTGCACATTGGCATAAGAGACATCAGAAAATAATATAGCCTTATCAATAGCTAAGTTGTCCAAAGGCAATTGGTGAATTGGATTTAATGTGGCTCCAAACAGATTTACCAGTACATAACACAAGATTTTGGACCGATTTAATCAAATTTGGTGTGGTGATTCGGGGTACCCTTGGCAGAGTTATAATGGTGTTAGTTTTTCAAATTTGTTTAACTTAAAAACTTTTAATTATTTAAAAAAATTAAAGGTCCACATTGGAAATCTTTTTTATCAACTTTTATCATAATCATCAATATCTAAATGAAAACCAATGACATTTTTTTTATTATTATTATAAAAGTTAAAAGTAAAAAAAATTTTAAATCGATTTTTTTCTTCCAATTTTTTTCTTCGAAAAAGGGTCATAACTCCTTTAAAATAAATCGGATCAAACCCATATTCGAACTCGATCTGTATTTTGCGCTGTGAAACTAACAGACCAAATTTGGTTCCAAATCAGATGAAAAATGTTCGAGTTATGGCAGAATGCCTCAATTCTAAGTCGAAAAAGGGCCATAACTCTGTAACAAAAACTCGGATCAAACCCAAATTCGAACTCGATCCGTATTTTGGGCTGAGAAACCCATATACAAAATTTGGTTCCGATCGGATAGAAAATGTTAGAGTTATCGCATTACTCGTAAAGTGTCTACGGACAGACAGACGGACAGACAGACGGACGGACAGACGGACAGACAGACGGACCAACGACGAGTGGTCAATCCGGGCAACGACACTATGTTTACCATACTATGGTATGGGTAAACATAAAAAGGTCTGTAACTCTAGCAAAAATGAATGGAAGGAACACATAATTCGAAGTTGAGCTGCATTTTTGTGTATAAACAGCGTACCAAATTTCGTTACATTCAGTTAACAATAACTGAAGTTATCATCCGGAAACTCTGACAATCTCAATTTCAAAGTCGAAAAAGGCCCGTAACACTGGTAAATATGGGCGGACGGAACTCAAAATCTAACTTAGCCTGTATTTTATGGATATAGCATGCATTCCATTTAGAAAACATTAACTAAAGTTATATCCCGCGCGGCGGGGGAAAATAGTATGGAATATCTATATTTATATAAAAGAATAGGATCTGTATGTCTGTTCGGATTTTTCTCCCATACCCCTGCATGGGCCTATTTCAATACAATTCGGTGTGACGACTCGGGGTATACCCTGGCGGGTGTTATAACGGCGTTTTTTTTCATAATTTTGATTTATAAATATTTAATTAAGTAAATAAAAATAATAAAACAATTTAAATTGAGCAAGGTCCTCAATCATAATTTTTTTTAATCCAAATATTTAAACGATCAAAATGTGCGCGAAACACACAAAGGGGCCGCCGCTGAATAAAGCCTCTGTATAAGATCAAAATGTATGCCTAACATACGCAGGGGCCACATGACCCTTTGTGCAGCGGTCACGGGCAACTCCGGCGCAGAATAAAGGCTAGGGAGCCTGTTTCAGCTAGTATACATATATATAAGATTAGACTAATCATACGCGCAATTTTCGGGATTTTTTTTTAGATCTCCTATATCGCACAAAGATTAATGGGACCGAGCGCTGAGTAGTTATATGTACAAAAAGTCATAATAAGAGTTGGCATATAGGCACTTCATACTGACCCGCATAAACTTACATCCTGCTGGCACATTTGGGTGGCATGGTTGTATTTACACGTGTATTAATTTGATAAGTGGCCTCCTTTGTGGGGTAACATGTATAAACAGATAGTGAATGCGTTGTTTAGAAACCATGTTTCAAGTCAATTAAGCAAGAATTAGCAACTTACCCCACTACACCACTTACTCTGCGTGCGTACTTGCATGCAGTTAGCAGATTGACATGCAACGATGGTAATATCCAGAGAGATCAAATGTTACATTGGTACCCAATAAACACAGTAATAAGTATATCAATCTGAAAGGCAGACCAAGTCTTCTCGGTACACACCGAGTTGGGAAAATGCTGTTTTGGACTTTTGGTTTCCCGGACAAGAATTGAAGCACACATACATAATTATGTACAAAATATCAGAGGATGGCACTTTAAATTTGTCCGGACTGTCGTCATAATCGCTAATAATTATACTCTACTAAAGACGAAGAAACATCTCTGTGTTAAGAGTCGTAACCGATCAATTCGCCCAGTATAAAGGTCAGAACCATCTGAAATTATATAGAGTCGGAGCCAATGCAATGCACTTTTTATTTGGAGTTTTGAATCATAAAAAAGTCAGTACCGGCAGAATGAAGACACTTTTCTAATTGTGGGTCCGAAAAGTCATATATATCATTGTTGACTTGATTTTGTGCCTTAAGAGTTTTATTTTCACTTAAAAGCAATTGCTGGAGTTGGAAGTTTGATATTTTTTTTCGCGAATTTAGAAGCCGATTGAGCATAATAATAGCATCAATGTTCGCTTGATGCCAAATGAACGACCTTGTGCTTGCTAGAAACTGATTCCACAAGGAATTTAAATAGCAAATTGTTTTCTATACAAATCGCCATTAAAATCGTGTTTGAGTCGGAACCAAAATCGTTTAGATCCAAAACTTCTGGAATCGTCGAACCACAGTCAATATAAATACTGAATACCTTCATCATTATGATACTCTGAGGCTTCGGGTCAGAAAGATTTGCACATTTTAGTATACAAATAGTGTTCAGACGAGTCTGTTGCGTGCGTTGTGTTGAAATTGGATCACAGACAATGTTAGGGTCATTATTATGGGGCGCCGTTCTTCTATTTGTTACATATTTAGTGATATCAATAATTCATTTTATGATATCACAAAATCGAATATATAATATCACAAAATCGAATATATAATATCACAAAATCGAATATATGATATCATTAAATATTTTATGATATCACAAAATGATTTTAAGTTATCACTAATTTCAATTTGTGATATCATAAAATGAATTTATATCATCAAATCGAATATATTGATATCACAAAATAGTAAGCATTTAGTGATATCAATAATTCGATTTTGTGATATCATAAATTGATTTTATGATATCATAAATTCATTTGATAAAATCACTAAATGTATTTAGTGAATAGTGATAAAAATAAATAGTCTTTTCATCCGAATTATTGATATCACAAAATGAACATATGATATCACAAATTCGATTTTGTGACATCAAATTCATTTTACGATATCATAAAATTGAAAATAGTAATATCACTAAATGCTTACTATTTTATGATATCATAAATTCTATTTTGTGATATCATAAATTGAATTATTGATATCAGTAAATTGGCAATACATAGAAGAACGACGCCCCATACTTTATTACACTGGTGTAAATGTGATTCGGAGCCTCCTCTAACGGATGCGGGAGGAGAAATTAGAGGCGATAATAAAATAGACACTGGTCCCTGGTTGGTCAATAGCCTTGTCTGTTTTAGCATAAATAATACATCACACATTTTCCCTATGATTTCCTATAGGTAAAATAGCCATTGGCACCAGGGGGTGGGGGGACGGGGATCGGAAAAAAATTTCAGGCACGTATGGCATTTTTTCCCTTTCGATCATTTTTTTTACCCACCCACCCCCACCGCCAAATTTTTTTCCGTTTTCGGCAGTTTTTTCCGACCATATTTTGACACCCACCCCCCCTTTTAACACTAAAACAGAGATTTGCGGGGGAAAATTCACTGTAAACAGCTGTATATGAATTTATGTGCATAGTATTTATCATGGATGTTAAGATGGACATGTAAATAGGAATGAGTCATTTTGAGGTCATTCGGCCAAAAAAACATGGCTGCCAGCGGCCATCTTGGATTTCAAAATTTGCAACAAAATACAACACGATAACTGCCTGCAGTCAGTTTACCAGTTAGAATTACATTATTTCTCTCATTCAAAGTGGTTTTGAAGCCCAACTCATTGCCAAAACACTAAAAAAACAAGCAGGAAATTTATTTTTTAGTTGCGGAAAAAAATTGCTTGTTGGTGGCTTTGACCACCCACCCACCCCGGCATACGTGCGGGAATTGTTTTTTTCACCCCCCCCCCTGTTGGCACTGGAATTAACCATTTGTAGAGAAGATGACATTATTATTAGTGCGGTTGTGACACCAGTTACGAACATATTTGAAGGCGAATTCCCTGCATGCCTGTCGGATATGATTAAAAAAAAAAACATTTGCGTAAAATGTTCCGATTGAAAGAAAATTCTGGACCTGGGCATTATTTTGTAACCAGTAGGCCTATACACTAAAACGTTTGCACTCAACGAGGCCTATGGAAACATAGGCCTCCATTATAACCAGGCCGAGCTGTACTATATCCTATACTGACGCATGTTAAATATTGTTGCGTTTCTTTCGCTGCCACCCCGCCACACGGACATACTCCCCAGTGCCAAGCATTCTGGGTGTAAATACAAGTATTTTATGTATATGTGGGTAATGCAATGACTATCGGGTAATTATCGGTGTATTTAGTTGAAACTTCACATGTGGGTATATATGACAATGACCTATCACCTGCCCCGACGTGGAGACCCATTCAATGTCAAAGCCTTTGGGTCACGTGCCATTGGCGGCCATCTTGGATTTGCTTTAATTTATGTTATTCGGTAAATTTTTTCAATTCATATATGATTAAATGTTTGTTTTTTGTTCTATTGTTCTATCCCATTAATTAATGCTTCACCAGTTAATCATATTCCGGCTACTATTCCGTATTTTTCACCGACCTCATTCCGACAGAATTTTTGGACGCTAAACTGATCAGCAGAAAGGAGGCCGCCAAGTCAATTATGATGTTTATTTTCCACTCATATATCGCATCCATGCATGCACCAAAAGTTAATTTGTCAATGGTATATTCTGGCTCGGACTGTACTCATAGAACTTCAGGAGTAGCATGACTTTGACTGACCTTTCTTCTAAATTGTCAGCGCACACCAGCACTCTACATAAAATAAATGAAACCCCGTTGTAATGCAACAAAACAATATAATTACGACCCGTAAACCAGGTGCACCCCCGAACTCGCATAAATGCGTATTTGGCAGCGACTGGGTAACTCGCATTTATGCGAGCTTGGCATCGAAAGAGTTAAATAATGCGAGTCAACCAAGACAGATCGGTTAGAGAGACCGGGCTAGCCCTTTATATCAGACAATTACGTCCATATGAATATATAAATCCACAGTACACAACATACTATGCACGTACAATCACAGAATATGGGAGATTCCAACTAAATAAATACGTGTAGTACGGCATCAATCATCATGAAAATAGCAACTACAGTAAACCATTCCAATTCTTATACAAACTGGATACATACTTAATATCAGATTAGGGTCTGTTCCCACCTGCCATCGTGACAACGACATGTCGCCAATTATCTTCGCCAATCAAATGTTTCCTGGTTATGACCGATTGCACCTGGCCGACGTCTGGCCTAGCTGTAACAGTTGTTTTCATAACAACATGCCAGAGAAGCTAATTGAAGAAGTCCGGCAATATCGTGAAAGAATTGAAAGAGGAATGCCTAATATGGACGTATAACTACATTACATGCTTGTTCCTAGAAGTACAGTATTGTTGCTGTTTCATATTTACAAAAAACGTAAGGAACGCACGCATGTGCACCACACGCATCTCGTCAACGTCAGATGACGTACATGCATGCCGTTCGCCTCAACCATGAAACCGGAACTATATAATAAATGCATTATCACACATGTCAACGCAATGATATTCTGGACAATAAAATTGAACACAAATGAACAGACATATATAAACACTAATAGTTATATCTGTAAATCACATATTGTATTTCATTCAATTATATTAGATTGTTAATGTTGTAAAACGGGATATGTGCTTCAGGATGGGAAAAATTAGAGTGATCATAAGAACTAGTTATGTCCTAATAATATCTAAATTATAACATTTGACTTTTAAATATATGTTCTTTAAAGAGCTTACATTAGGGTGAGTTATGTTTGAATAGATAATCGTTTTTTCATAGCTTCTTTTATGTATTTACATACTTGTTTAGTACTTGCGAAGGTTGATGGATTCAGTATGGCTTTTGCGTTATTCATATAATGATTAATGTGGAAAATGTTGTGTTTACTTCTTATATCATCGTATAGCCCACAATGGCATAGAAAATGGGTTTCGTTTTCAACTTTATCCAGACAATGTGGACAAAATCTTTTTAACTCATCTACTGCATGGTTTTGGTTATCTCAGAGTTTCTATATTCAAAGTGTGTGCACTTATTCTCAATTTAGTTAGTTCTTTTCTGAGATCTTTTGGTATTTTGAAACTAAGATAGTCTCTAAATTTGGATCCTGTAATGATTTTACCTCGTTTGAGGTTATAAATGTAGCTTTTGTACACACGCGTAGCTCTATAATCATCGACCGCATTTGGCAATTTGGTAGGCGACATCTCCCAGTCACGTTGGCACCATTTAATGTTCAAAACATTTCTCATGTCTAATTACACGTTTTAATACAAACCCCATACGCCACTTCCGTTGTGGACATATATGACACCGTACCACAACGTCGCTATATAAGGGCATAGCATGCAAGATGTGCCACGCTCTCCACTGCTTTAACTTTTAAGTGTGTTTTCGCCGAATTTTCACCTCTATATATATAGGTGTCTATGAGCGGTATTTAATTGGTCCGAAGACAACATCGCTTTTGATAAGACGGTTCAAAGGCGGTTTAAAGGTTTTACTATACTTGCGACATATACATAGCATAGGACAACTACAAGAGACAGCATCGACGTGTAGACCTTCGTGTGCTTCTGAGTAAGTTACGATTATCGATATAGATACGGTTCAGAAAAAGTGACATGATTAACCCTAGACTAGTCCCTTATTCTACATCGAGTGACTGGAGTGAAGGCGAGTATATATATCCCACTGCACTCTTCATGCCAGGGTGCATGTAAAATCTTAAATTTCGACACGCATAAAAAAACTAACGATTTCATAAACAATGTCTTCAGTGGAGGATTCGTGCCCATGATAACGAAACCTACAAGAATGACTGAACACTCTGCTACCCTAATTGATCACATTTATACCAACAAAGTACAAGACGGTCACCAAACAGGGATAATTACCTGAGACATCTCAGATCATTTCGGCATATTCCTCTCCGAATCTAACAAACACAAACCCTTAAACCCTTCTCATAAAAAAGTCACGAACAGGAACTACAGCCCAAATAATGTAAATATTTTCAAAAACTTGTTAAAATCATGTAAATTCGACTCAGTTCTCAGTTGTAACTCCCCCAATAAGGCATATGAATTGCTTTTAGACATATATATGAACGCGCGTGATCTAGCTTTTCCACTAATAACACGAAATGTACCCAAAAAGTATATAAAGCGCGAACCATGGATGACACGAGGACTAATCAAATCATCCATTACTAAGCAAGAGTTATACACTAATCAACTGAAGGTACCATCAGAAACAAATAAAATCGCCTATTTAAATTATCGTCAACTATATAATAAAATAATAAGGAAATGTAAAAATAATTATTATTGCGATAGTCTAGAAAAAAATAAAAATGATATAAAAAACACATGGAAAATTCTTAAAAACGTCATCAATAAAACTCAAAAATCATGTAACTATACCGTCAGAGTTTTAAAGATAACGATACAGAGCTATCTGACCCAAACATAATAGCCGAAAAATTCAATGACTACTTTTCAACAATCGGTCGAAACACCAGCGACTCAATACACACTGAAAATGGTGCAAATTTTACTGATTACCTTCGAAATAGGCGAACAAAAGAAATCTAAATTGAACCTACATCGATACAGGAAATAATATTGACTTGTTATACTATGAAAGGAAAAATGAGCAAAGATTACAACGGAATATCGACCGCACTTATGAAAGAGAGTATCTTCATAATAGCCCCACCACTTAAGCATATATTTAATTTATCGTTTGAACAGGGAATATTCCCAATGAAAATGAAAATTTCCAAAGTAATCCCCATTCCTAAAATAAATAACTCTAAGGAAATAACAAACTATCGTCCAATCAGTATCCTGCCATCTTTCTCTAAACTGCTTGAAAAAATAATGCAAAAACGACTAGTAGATTTTATAAATGAACATGAAATCTTATATAAACACCAATATGGATTTAGACCAAATCACTCAACATTTCATCCGATAATGCACCTTCTAGATCATCTCGTTAAAAATAACGATACACCGACACGGGATTCCACCTTAGCCGTATTTATTGATTTATCTAAAGAATTCGATACGATCGACCACAACATACTGATATCGAAACCTGACCATTATGTCATCAGGGGTGTAGCAATGTCATGCATGGTTCCATAGTTATCTGAATGATAGGAGGCAATACGTTGAATATAGTGGGAGTACCTCTAGCCTAATGAATAAATCCTGTGGGGTCCCCCAAGGTTAAATTTTAGGGCCGATAATTTTTTAAATATACGTGAATGATATGGTAAACTCTACAACAATGGACATCTTATCTTATGCCGACGACACCACACTGTTCACAAGCGGTAAAGATGGCGAACTATAGTACACAGTTATGTCAACAATGAATTATCCAACGTATCCGATTGGTGCTGCTGTAATAAACTTTCAATTAATATTAATACAAGCAATTATATGCTTTTACACCCACAAAACAATGACAAAAAATGGAATACTTCGAAATTAAAGCTGAATAACATTGAATTGAACCGAATAGGGAATCTTGGGCGTGAATCCTCGACAAAATATTTAGCCATCCACATTGATGAGAACTTGACATTCAAAAAGCACATATCAGTAATCTGCTCCAAAATATCACATGCAATCTACTGCATCAATAAGGTGAAAAAAAAATTCCCAAGTAAAGCATTGAAAACATTGTACTATGCACTGATTCAAAGTCACTTAGTTTATGGTATCCAAATATGGGGTCACGTTCCGGACGTCAAGAAAATATTCCTATTACAAAAACGAGCATTGCGTATAATATGCAATAAGAAGTACAGGAGTCACACAGATCCACTCTTTAAAAGAGAGAATATCTTGAAAATATATGACTTACACACTCTCAATTCCTCAATTTCCATGCATGACTGGTGTTATAACCGCCTGCCCGCGTCTTTTGGAACGATGTACAACAAACGAGCAAAATCAACCCCAAGACACCCGCATCCCGTACTGTTAGAACTTCCTAGAACCAAGTGGTCAGGAAAACTACCCCACCACGCCTTCCCCACAACATGGAACAATATGGAAAAAGACTATACTTCTTGCCAAAGCAGGCACACATTGAAGAAGCGCTTACAGATAGCCATGCTGAAAAATTACCCAGAAAATGTACACTGTAAAAACAAAGGATGTCCCGACTGTGCTCAATAAACAACACGAATATTTATTGTCATACTCGTTGTATAACCCTAATACTACTCAAATAATTTTCTTCACATCTGCATGTGGACACACATCGCATTCTCGTTCCTAACATGCCCATATATACTACCATACATCATAAATGTCACCGTACACCATTATGATTTATCTAACGAGACTACGACCATATACCGCCAGATATACATATAAACGTTATATATATATAATATTGTTAATTTGAATTATCCCAAAACCTCACCCAACAAAGAGACTTTCCGACGATCTATATAGATTCTCATTTTGTTTACTTAAATAAAGATGGCGGTATCTCTCGCCGGAACCGTTGTAGAAACAGAAAACAAAATATTGTCTACAATATTTTGGAACTGGAACCGAAACTGTTCATATGATTTAGATAATTTGAACAGTTCAAAACATTCCTATGGAGAGATAATACATTTTCGATCTGATAAATCGTCTGGATTGGCTCACAACCACGCCAATACTTGTTTGTGATATGCCCTAAGTACTAGATTCTAGAAAGTTTTATATATGACTATAGTCTGTACATGTGCGTGGATCTGAAATACAAGCATCTATGCTATTACTTATAGTTATACTTGTTTTAGGGGGTAGCAGGAAGACAGCCCGATAGGGCTAGGCTACCCCCGACAATACACCGCTTTACTTTATTATGTATTACTGCCACTGTATCATTCGTGTGTATTGTAAATAAACTATCCTATCCTATCCTATATCGTGCCAAACGCAATCGAAAGCCTTTTGTGAGTCTAAAAAAGAAGCATAAACACTTATCCGCAAACGCAAAACTGTGAATTTGAATCGTTTACTATATATTACCAATATGGATCAATTTTTATATCATTATAAAGGTTGTTCCACACCGGGCGCGAGCGAGCGATTATAACGGCCGTTTTCTAACGTCCGTAGCAGTTCAAAGCGCGCGATTTTTATGTCCACACCGCAAGCGACTGAAACGCTTCGTTGCGCGCGATAGTCAGGTTATTATTCTGTGTGTACGCTAATTTCAGGGGAGTCAGGTGGCTGCATGGGGGATACCCCCACCCCACACACTTATGACTAATGTGTAGGGTTTCTACAAACAACGTGTAGCCCTGCTACACAACCATTATTCATTTTTTATCTTAAACATATTTTACACAATAAATGGGTCAATTTATACACATGCATACACACTGGTGTGCATAAAATCAACACCTATGCCTTACACATGTTGTGTAAATTCTTACACATATATATCGTAGACAAGAATGTAAAGTTCAGTATTCCGAACTGTGGGTATAGAGTATTCATGGCAAATGCAGATTTATATGTTAAAACTTTCATGGCGTACAATGGTACGTAATATTTTGCTCTGTCATGTGTGAGTTTTCGTTTTAAATGAACAAACCATGGTCGTGGCGTGGTTGCACGTGATTAGTATTAACGTATTACAACAATCATATAAACAAGAGTAAGAGCAGTATTCTTCAAGAAAGTATTAACAAATATATCCTCATATATCATAAGTACAATACTCACAAGTCGGAATTCTGAACTTACATTCCTTGTCTACAATTTGTTTATTCTCGTCACTCAAAATTACATGGGTATTGAGACAGTAGTAAATTGTATTCCAAAACATATACTCAAACAATATCGTCGTCATGTAGCAGACTATGAAACTGAAGGCACGCAATGCGCACGATCTACATTCTTACACAAGTGTGTGTAATAAAATGTACACATTATGTGTAGAACGGCACTTGGTCAATGTATTTGTATGTAAAACTACACATTCCTATGTGTATTAACCGGGTTTACACATTTGATGTGTAATCGTTTCTACACATTAGTTATAATAGTGCTCCCACCCGGTAATACGCGATTATTATTAGTTGATGAATGCATTGTCTCATGTTTACCACAACGTCTTTTGGAACGAACTAGCCTCGTTATATTCTTTATCATTTCCCCTGATTATACCAAAATATAATTCACCAGCCAATGGAGCAGATTATACGGTCCATGATTTTAGTTCTTTACAAGGAATAAACTGAATATAGTAATCTAAGGTGGAATTTCAGTCCGAAAAATAACAAAAATAAATGGTTTAATTATTTGGCCATAGAGACATACAGACACACATGGCATACATACATACACACAGTCATACAGACACACACGTGCCATACAGACACACATGCGTTGTACTTCAATTATTAGCCTCTCGCTAAAGTCCTCCATTATCGCGGCGACAAATCAGTGTGCCGTCATCAAATAGAAAAATAACGGTCGTATAAAAACCTATTTGAGAGCCGTCCAATTATCTCGCTGGTTTGCAACAAAGCGACAATTCGACGAAGCATAAAATCACTGCTATAATCGCCTCGTGGTCAGCGAGTCGGTCGCTTGCGGTGTGACCATAAAAATCGCGCGCTTTGAACTGCTACGGACGTTAGAAAACGGCCGTTATAATCGCTCTCTCGCGCCCGGTGTGGAACAACCTTTAGACAGAAAGAAATATAAACAGCTCCAAAAAAATTGTGGGAGAACATATATTAATGTTATTATCCATGTGGGTTCGTATGGGAGTTAGTTTCCCGCAATATAACAGATGCAAGGCAATACACATATCCAGAACATATAGGCACCAACTAACAGAAATGACTGCACATGGTTACATACCCAGACAGACGGATGCGTTCGGTGTCACATGCTTGATTAACGTTTGGATTATTCCGATGTATACTCAATTAAGACATATCATGGGGACGAGGCGGTAGCTAACATCCAGGAAACAGCCACAAGCTTGATATCCATAGCCACATAGTCTGCGATAGTTTTAGCAGGTGCTCCAGCTATAAATTCTCCAACGAAATAGTTATTTCTTTCCAACACGCAACAAGGTTTATAATGTCTTCAATCAATTCGCTGTTGCCATGTTCTTTGACAAATTTCAGAAAAATTCGATGGCTCACATTTAGGAAAAAGAAATCGATGGCATCCACCTATAGAGGTCATCCCGAATATCCACATGAAGTTTGGTAATGATCTGATGAGGGATGTGCCGTGTAGTATGTGCTAAATGAAATTATTGACGGACGGACGAACGGACGGACGCCAACCAACCCATGGCAATAGCCCAAACCTGACTTAGTCAAGTTGGTTAAAAATAGCTAAATGACCAATAGATACCTGGATATAAAACTGTTTTGTATCTATCTATCTATGGGTGGAGGGATCAAACTTCACATGTGCCTGTGAGTTAAACGCTCCCCGTTCGCCGACGCAACGCAATAGAATATTTGGAGACTGGTGAATATGGATGCTGTTCGGCAGTTTTGATAGAGAATTCACCCGGCTAAATACATCTTAGTCGCTGTGGAGGTTCGATTCGCCGGTTGAGCCCCGAATTGATGGCAGCAGCAAGTTTGACAACATAGAAATAACAGAGAAACCATTAAATTTGAAAAATTGCCGACATATGCGATCAAGAAGTATATATTTCGCTTCTCCTGTCTTCGTTTGAGCCAGATGAGAGATCTGCTAGGGAATTCTCGATTTATCATAACCGACATATTGAAACCCAGCACTAATATCATATACACGCATTGGCATCTTTCCAATGTGAACATGAATTCCACATGCATGAGTCGCGTGACGTCTTGCATGGTCACATGATTTGACATTATTTAACTCGAAACTTCCCACCGTGTCGGGTTTATAAGGCCCAGATGCACGTTTTAATATATTATGGCAAGAATTGCGAGTGAATGGGAGAAATTATTATGCTAGAATGAAATATTTTATGCATTTTCACAATTTAAGAATTCTGCAGAACATCGTATTCATTAATATTTACATTTTCCAGTTTTGCAACGCACCAATAGCCACGCTTAGTTCTATGCACGGGAGCTAATTAAGTTTGGCGCGCACTATACTAACTTTATTTTTAACTAAAGCTATATACATACAAGAAATTAATGTAGTGGGTGTACTGGGTGTGTGTGTTATTGGGGGATACGGCGCTGTGGTCGTTGGTGTAAATTTAGTGTAGACCGCTACAAGAGGGGTATTTCTTCTGACTTCTGGGGCCAGTTCTGTAAAACTTCTACACTTGTAATTTACAAGATGGTAACATTTCGATAAATTTACACATATACAGAAGTTTTATAGAAGTTATCATTGGTTTGGTTTGCAGATAATTTATAGAACAAGAAACTGGTGATTATTCACAACACATACACAGTCTGCTTCGATGGGATCTAACATGATCCCACACACACCTTCAAATCGTAATTGAATAATACAGAGAAATAATTTATAATTACCCGTTAATATGTAGCACGTGCCGAGGAAGAAGATTTAATGCTGCCAGAGATGGGCACCCTCATCACTATTATTCTGAGTCTCGTAAGTATGCTTGCAGATTGTAAGTGTATTAGTTGGATTATGACTTAGACTGACGCAGCCTGGGGAACATCAACTATAGTATACATATTAAGAGGGATATATGATGTTTGCAGTTCTTAATGAAAATTCATATTACATGTATATTGCATACAAAAACTCAAGTCTGGGCCAAATACTCAATGTAAACAACATGAAATACGAAAACAGATACACATGCTGTAGACGAGTTACGCGTATATGCGCGAGTTATACATTGTGGACCGACTGCTATGTATAAGGATGACTCACATTCAGGCACTAAATGGAGGGTTACAAGTTTTGGAACAAGTTTTATCCTGGCTGCATTTAATTCATTTTTAGCGAACCTAAAGGGGGGGGGGGCAAGAATAATCTCCAGGGTACACGGTCCGGTTGGTGCTTCCTGAGCGCCGATAGCAGATTTTTCCAATGCCGTGTATTTTTTTCTCAAAATCCATGTTTAAAAATAAATTATGGAACAAACTAAGTATAAGTTAGCTCAATATTTGATAATGGTTTCAAAGATGGCTACCAAGATGGCGGCTTAGACGCGTGAAAATCTTAGTTTTCATAAATTTCCACAAATCACTATCAGTATATGGAATATGATGCTACATTAAATTTACTAACACATTTACCAATTATTTCTCCATTTCGACATGCATATAGAGGCATCAGATCGTAAACACGAGAGATAATTTAATTTAAATAACCGTTGAATGATCCAAACCAAATCCGCTTCTGAATATTACGTCTGAAACTCTTGAGTCTGGGCTATTAAACATGGTATTACTATAGGAAGCTCATGTATCGCTGTTGGCTGATTCATTCTCTGTACAAAAGTGTTTGTTCTTTGCAACTTTAAATTTTTCGTTTGGTTTTATAATGTAGTTAGATTTTGGGGTACGCAGTAAGCGGCAGTAGCAGCTGGGGAAAACTCATGTGAGAGTTAATATGTCTGATCACACAAGCGGTAAATAGGAGTGAATTGAGTTTCGATTAAACACTCGAGTGTCACCGAATTTCACATCCTTTCTGTCGATTAAATCGACATATAGATACGGTATCGCTGAAACCATTGTGTAACATTTCCTCGGACTCCCATCATTTCTTGCCACGATAGAGGTGTTGGTATCATGCACATTCCTAGTTTCGGCAGCATTTTTTCCTTTGGCGATATTCTCTATTTAGATGTGATGCTGCTCAGAGTCCCAGAGATTTCGATTCAAATGTGTATTGTTGGAGATTGTGGCAATCGCGTGAGGTTATTTCCTTTTAAGATGTTCGCAGTTTTGGACCAGGAACCGGACTGTTCTTCGAGAGACACTGAGTGCGCGCCAATAAACAGACATGAGAGTCACAAATATAATGACAGTCGACAAATTATATTTCATACAATAAGCAATTCATATTGTATCAACTTTTGCACATTTACATTCGTGATGTAGAAACTTAGATAGCTTAGTAACCTGACCTTTTTGCGAGTTTGTAAGATTGTGTTTCGAATTATCTCAACCATGAGAGCCCAAACGTTATGGTTTTAGTGATATGCGTATAGAGCCCGATTGCCATGCATACAACGCTGTTATAACAATATGCTCCCATTAAAAGCCTATTACCCCAAATTCCGCTCTCTGCACTATCAAAGTATCGATTCAAGAACATCGCAATGGCCACAAGTGTGCCGATAAATCCAACGAAAGTCAGCGACATGTCTAATATGTGGGCAATGGCGGAGAACAAGTCGTCTGGAACATAACCTTTAGAGAGAAATATTACAGCTGTTGGTCGGTTGTAATCCAGTGCCACGCCAAGCGATTTTGCGATTCCACACTGAAGTTGCCATCGTTTCCGAAGCAGTCGCTGGTATGCTCATGGGAAATATACTGCTTTTGCTGACCGCTCTAGACATTGGACATGTTACGATGTCGTATATAGCCTTTAAATTCGGGAAAGTTCTCTGAATAGACTGTATCTTTCAGTGAAAGTGTCAATGACACTGTAGCTCAACTTGGAAAGGGAATAATTTCATGTGTTACAGTCAATGGAGTGATTAGGAATGTGGAAAGTTGAAAGGCCTAGTTATGCAAAGAGTAAAATCCAAGATGGCCACTGGCAGCCATGTTTTTTTGCCGAATGACCCCAACAAGACTCGTTCCCATTTACATGTCATTGTTAACATCCATCACAAATTTCATGATGATCCGACAAAAGATACAACCTGTAGCCTGTGTGAAAGGATTTAGTCATGTAAAGAGTAAAATACAAGATGGCTGCTGGCGGCCATGTTTTTTGACCAAATGACCTCAAAATGACTCGTTTTCCATCTACATGTCATTGTCAACATCCATGACAAATCTCATGATGATCGGACCAAAGATCGGACTTGTAGCCCGTGCCAAAGGATTTAGTCATGCAAAGAGTTAAATCCAAGATGGCTTCTGTCGGCCATGTTTTTTGACAGAACGATACCAAAATGACTCATTCCCATTTACATGTCAATATTAACATCCACGATAAATTTCATGATGATCAGACCAAAGCTACGACCGTGCTAAAGGATTTAGTCATGCAAAGAGTAAAATCCAATATGGCTGATGGCGGCCATGTTTTTTGGCCGAACGACCCCAAAATGACTCGTTCCCATCTAAATGTCAATGTCAACAGCCATGACAAATCTCATAATGATCTGACCAACGGTACGACCTGTAGCCCGTGCCAAAGGATTTAGTCATGCAAAGAGTAAAATCCAAGATGGCTGTTGGCGGCCATGTTTTTTGGCCGAATGACCCCAAAACGACTGGTTCCCATCTACATGTCATTGTTAACATCCATGACAAATTTCATGAAGATACGACCAAAGCTACGACCTGTAGCCCGCGCCAAAGGATTTAGTCATGCAAAGGGTAAAATCCAAGATGTCAATATTAACATCCATGAGAAATTTCATGATAATCAGACGAACAGTACGACCTGCAGCCCGCGCCAATGGATTTAATTTTGAAATCCAAGATGGCCACCATCGGCCATGTTTTTTGGCCGAATGACCCCAAAATGACTCGTTACCATCTACATGTCAATGTCAACATTCATGACAAATTTCATAAAGATCAGACCAAAGGTATGACCTGTAGCCCGCGCCAAAGGAAATTGTTGACGGACACACATACATACAGACACACGGACGACGGACGCCAACCCATGGCAATAGCTCAAACTTACAAAGTAAGTTGAGCTAAAAATGATTGACTGATGGAGTTAGTGGGACTGTCCGGCTGGTAGGTCACTTAAACTTCTTCACCTCCCAACTCTATATAGCCTGTGCCAATTCCTTAATACACAATATGTATCGGTACCTTTGGTGATTTAACCCTTTCTATATCGCCAAAATTGACTCACTAAGCCCCCTAAGAAATGGGTGCTCAGTTTGATAGGTTATACCGGCATCTATAAGTTATCAGCTACACATTGAGTCAAACGCTCAGAATAACTAGAAATCACAGCCATGTTTTTAATTGAAGCGGAAGCGTCAATCGCATGTGTTACCCACACCAAAGCGACTCATTGTTTTTGTAATTTCTTTGGAGATTCGCACTATAACTTACTGTCTAACATATATGATGATGTTGTGGCACGTGTAATGACCGAATTTATCACGACTTTCGAGAATCAACAGAGCAGAGCTATTAAGTATATAATCAAGTTATGGGTTAAGCGACATGAACACTTTTGGTTTATATACTCTGAAATAGTGTCCATAACTAACTGACTGTAAAAGTTACTATACATGTACTATATATTAGGATAGCCCACACATGTATACAGAGCGTCGTTGATAGAACCCCACATGCATAATCTTCACCTTGTAAGTATACATATGGCCCTGAATTTCGCGCTTTACTGTTGGGTAAGATATGGTGTTTTTCATTCGTTCAAATAACGATGATCTTTGTCGTTTAAGTGACACTATTTTATTTATGGACAATATAGTCGTATTGTTAGATGCTAGATTGATTAAAACAAGAAATAATCAGCTCACAACTTTCCATTTTAATGCAACCTTCGATACATCAGACATCAGAGGCTCTCGCAGTGGATAATTAGTCTGTGAAAAGATCACCGATTAAGTGGGACATGGAGAAATAGATATACTTTGTATTCATTGGTTATAGTTCTCCAATAACGAAATATCGTGTGTTGAAACCATTGCTTTGCAAACAAAACGGTTACAGTAATTTGTCAGCAAACATCGCTAATCGAATAGTACGTTCAAATATTTAATTATGAATATGAGTTTCAGAATATTTTGCAAGACTTTGACCATTTCCAAAATTCCAAAGTTTACCGTAAAGTTTTGATTAAACTTTGGACTAATTCGTCTTTTATCGATAAATCCACTGTAACTGTAATGTTTACATAATAAATGTTTTGGCATGTGAAATCTCGACATTGCTTAATATGTTTTTATGTTAATATATACACTGTGCAATGTATTAATTCCACATACTGAGGGTCCTTTATGAGAATTTTGTTAAAACTAAGATTTTGGATATTATATGTTATAAGCGCCATCTTGGATGCCATCTTTGAAATTCATCAATCGTTAAACAGAACTTTGTATATAGGCCGATCAAGAAAACATAACAATTATATATATTTTGACAATCATCTTTGTTTTATCCTGATTTCTCAAATCCCCCAAAGCTGACACCGGGTCAGCAGGTGGATTCTTCAGAAGGGGACCTATAAACCACCAGAATCCACCGAGAAAAAAAACTTTAAAACTTTACGCATTGACAGAACAATCGGGTTGAGATCAATCGTATTGTCTAAACTGCAAGGCCGAAACAAAGTCGACAGCCCATCATAATCTGTATGGTTAGTTACCTATTTTTTATGCTTCGCATATTGGAAAACTCAGCCATGATGCTCACTAAGGCGCGTCACTTGAACCACTTCATGTTTTAAGAACCACATGAAGTGCTGTTTAATAATGTCTGCTTTCCGCCTGCACGTGCAAAATAAGAAGGCGATTAAAGAGGCTTTATAGCTCTGAGCAATATGTTTTATGCTCCGCCAGAGATTATGTAACGTTCAGGCGGGAGACTTTAAATATTGTTCAAGTGTCTCGGTGGAAGCATTTCGAAATATTTTGTGTTTTATGACCGCTAACACAGTCATCACTGCTCACGCCATCTACTCTATTATACCGCGAGCTATATATTTACCTTAATTCTCTCTGCCCGATTAGACACTGCCTGCACGCACACTTGGGGCTTGGGAAGCACGTCTGGGATCAAGATAAGAACTATCACTTGGGCAACAGCGTTAATTATTCATTGTCAAGACAAAGTCGTCAATCAAGTTTCCAAATTCACCAATTATGTTCTTTCCAAATGGGCATGAGCTATTTTGCCGTTCCACATAGGACATAAACATCAAACACAGACTACATTATTATGTGCGACATATTGTGTCAAGAAAAGAAATGACCGTATGAATACATGTCCTTTCACTACATTGTTATAAATTATGTTTCTTTATTATGTATGTATACATTTGACCATATTTGGTGTAAAAGTATAATAAATTGATTGATTGATTGAGTATAAGGTGACGTTCACACATAGCCGGCGAAGCCGTTACCCGGCGAACCCGTTAGCCGGCGAAGGTTGGGCAGAGTGTTTACACATCGCCGGCGAAGATACGCATATATTCATGTGTCTCCTTTACTTCATAATAGTTTTCGTTTTAGTTCTCACTGAACTGCAATATGATATTGCTGTACACCTGTAAACATCTAGCCGCTTCCTGTTAGAGATATGGTTGGGCAGTATAGTGAAATGAAACTTTTTAGAAATGGAAATGCCGAAATTATTAATATCCAACTCAAACTTTCAGGTATTGCTATTGGTAATTTTATAGATATTTAAAAAACATTGTTAATGGTTTGTTTTGGTTCACAAACTTCACATACAGCCTGTGAAGTGAGTGTCGCACCAAAAGCATGGCCATTGTCAGTTTTGAGATCTGTTCGTCGCATACATCTACAAATTGGTGTCTAATCATTGTCTCATCCCAACTTTAATCAAAATATTCAAAAGCTGGAAATTTCATACCTGACACGGCAATAGTTGGACATTTGACATCAGCAATATGATGAAATTGTTCTCGTAGTTTTATTTTCAACAATTTGTTATTGGTGATTTCTTTAGGCAACATTTGCTTATTTTTTTACCAAATTGTTGGACTGAAATGACCATCAGTTGGAAATGATCCAACCTTATTAGAGGTGCGTCAAGTTTGGAAAATGTCCAACAATTGGAAATCTTAAGGCTGGATGCTAGGATTTTGCAATTTTCAGGGTTCAGATTAAAAAAAATTCTCACACCTGACCATAACCACGGTCGGTCGATAAATTCCAAAGATGAACAGTCCCACACCTCCAAATCAGGCCCTCTAGACCCGTCCCTGTGTCAATATGTCCACGGCGCACTCAGATTTAGATTATTGAACTAATTGTCCATTAAGTTTGAATCCACAGAAACGTGCCATCCCATTTCTTCCATATATATATATGGACATACATGTACATGAATTAATTCCCTCGAATGCGCAACAAATGTACCATGCACATGCAGAGTACGTGTACCATCATCGGTTAGTATTTATAATAATAGCTTATAACCAAGGTGCGTGACCACCGACCTGACAGCTGATTAGAGACAATCAAACTGGCACACTGACCAATATATACACAGGTGAAAAGCGGGCTGGTCTTTCAGCGATTGCACAATAATATTGTTCGAGTTAATTGTTGAAAGGAAATCACCCATGACGGCATGACCCCAGATAAACATCTAACTTAACCGCAGAGCGAATTAGAATCCATACGACAATCAGGTGCTTGTACTAAAGCATTTTTAACCAAAAGTTGAAAACCGTATAGCTGAGTATCCGGATAGCCGTAATTCTTATCCGGCGAAGTATAAACACTCTATTGTTATCGCTGCCGGCTACAGCGAATGCGATCTTCGCCGGGTAATGTATAAACACCCCCTAAGTGTCCATCTGCTTCAAATGTGCTTGTTTCAGTGAAAGTGACAAAATTCTCATTTCTGATCGAAATGGATATTTGTCGATCAGAATGACACATTGAGATGTTCATATTCACACATTATGTCCACCATATTAATTTGATAAAAAAAAATAAGATTTATTGACAAATTCGCCCATTCAGCCGTTCTGAGTTTCTGAATATATCCCCGTGGAATTAGAAAATAAGTATCCAATTTGAAATTTTCAATACATCATGGTTATATATATCATAAGCAAAGCTCTGATTTATATGTGTATACGAGCAGCAACACCCGGCTTTGCATGCCAGTGTTTAAACCGGACTGCATGTATTTCGGGGAATATATCAGTCATGCTTGGTGGGTGGGGAGGGGCTAAAGAAAGAGATATCGATAAAAAGAAGTAGTTATTATTTATGGTTTAGATGCGTATTTTAATTCCTCCTTCCTGTTTTTTTCTACAATGCCTCTGGTCTTTAAAAAATTGAGAACTTATCAGTTATGGTCAAAATATAACATTAACAGCCCAATTCATTGGAATGGATATTTGGTCGGAATGCACATAACTCGTCCATTGGTTAATTCTGTATCTTCATTATTATTCACTATAATATATTTAGTCAAATTATTAAATCCAGAAAGGCCTATAGATGGCAAGTAAAACGGTGTCCGAAGATGGCCGCCATTAGAAATAAATGGAAAATGGCGTTCTGTTCATATATAGAGGTTTACGTGAACAGATATCCCAATCTTAAACAACATATACTAAAGAAAGTTGCCACATAGACGTAGACATTGAACGCAGCATTTTGATGTGGATATTTTACACATATGAACAAATTTGCTGCTGAAAATCGATGTTTATAAGCCCATTATTGAAGTCACTAGTTCCAGAAGAATGAATTATGCGAAAACTTCTCTTTCCGAAGATTTTGGACAACGTTTAGGTAGTTATTTAATCTGGGGAATTAAAATACTCATATTGACAACCTTGGAAATGGATAATTTTTACACAGAATGGCAATATAATTGGAATCAATTATACAATGCATATACTATAGTTCCGGTGTATATGTCGGGTTTTAGTCATGTTAAAGACAGATTTCAACAGCCTGTCGTGAAATTTACTCAAGGAGAACCAATGTCATGCGATCTAGTACCCCGAATGGCGATTAGAATGGCCGGCCTATCTATCAAAATAGATTACGGTGCAGAAAACTGTGCATGCCCATCATCTTGGAAATCAGTGTGCCGACAGAACCAACGAAATTCAGCAGCACGTACAACCGTCTACTTAATCTAGAGACATTGTCACATAGAACAAAACAGATAGAATCCATCTGATTTCACCATCACTTTTGCGAATCAACAGAGCAGGGAAATCGTATGCATACTCTAATGTTAATGGATAAACAACATGAAAACTCATGGTTGGCATACCCCTAAATAGTGTCCTTACCCAATTCGAGTCAAAAAAGTTAATATACATGTATATTTCAATAGCCGAAACAGCATATACCTAGTTATTTATTCATAGTTTTCACGACCGCTATGCATTTATACATATTGTCACTGATGAAGCCCATACCATGTTCGTATTATAAGTAACTGTGTACATGTCACTTAATTAAGCGCTTTACTGTGGGATATGCCATGGTGTTTTTCATTGGATAAAACAACGCTCTTTGTCGTTTAAGTAACAATAGTTTATTTGTGGACAACATAGTAGGTATGGTTGGATGCCCAATTTGATAAAAACAAGAACGAATCGGTTCACAGTGCTACCTCAGCTTTTCATTGTAATGCAACCATCGATACCTCAGACTCAGACGTATACTATTTATAAACGTATTTGGTTATATTGCATCATCTACTGTGGTTTCATAAATTGTCTATCACTCGTCAGAATTTCTCTATTTATTTTGTAACGAACAAATAGTTTGTTAAATATTTTTCGATTTTCATAAATAAAATGCAAGGTCATATTCCATATACTGAGGTCAGTTTGCGGGAATGTGGTCAAAACTTATGGGGCGCCATCCCTGCTAATATTCGTTTTCGGAGATATCTCCTTGGATCCAAGCAGATATCTGCTCGCATTATGGAGATATCTCCTCGGTTTCAAGGAGATATCTGCTTGGAATATGGAGATATCTCCTCGGAAATATTTTCAAGGAGATATCTCCTTGAAACCGAGGAGATATCTCCATCATAATGCGAGCAGATATCTGCTCGCATTATGGAGATATCTCCTTGAAATATGTTCAAGGAGAAATCTCCTTAGATCCGAGCAGATATCTGCTCGGATTATGGAGATATCTGCTTGAAAAATATTTCAAGGAGATATATCCATATTCAGAGCAGATATCTGCTTGGATGTATTTCGAAAAAATGGAAAAAACGTATATGTACTGTGGAGAAATCATTAATATTTCATGGCCGCGGTTTTCCAAGGAGATATCTCCATAATCCAAGCAGATATCTGCTTGGAATATTTTCAAGGAGATATCTGCTTGGAATATGGAGATATCTCCTTGGATCCAAGGAGATATCTCGTTGGAAAACTATTTCAAGGAGATATCTCCATAATCCGAGCAGATATCTGCTTGGATTATGGAGATATCTCCTCGGTTTCAAGGAGATATCTCGTTGGAAATATTTCAAGCAAATATCTCGTAGTTGCGAGGAGATATATCCTAGGATCCAAGGAGATATCTCCATAATCCAAGCAGATATCTCCTTGGATCCAAGGAGATATCTCCATAATGGACCATATTCCAAGCAGATATCTGCTAGGAATTGCAATTCCAAGGAGATATCTCCTCGAAACCGAGAATATATCTCCGAATTACGAGGAGATATCTCCGAAAACGAATATCTGCAGGGATGGCGCCCCATAAAAACTAAGATTTTCGCGATTTTAAGCCGCAATCTTGGTGGTCACCTTTCAACTTTTATCAATCCTTGAGCTGAACTTTATATGGGTCCACCCAGAAAACATAACAAATGTGACAAATCATTGATTATGGTACAATTAACGAAGTTTGCCGAATTCTCTTATACTGTCGTAAATTGTTTCTTGCACGATGAAGTGGAAATCTAATATTTTATTTTAGTTTAACTGAAGTCGGTTGGTAAAAAAAAACTCATTTGAGTTTTTTTTTCATTTAGACAGGTTATGAAACTAACATCAGTTTGGTAGCTGTCTATCGCCACGCTATTTGATTGTAAGAGAATCGTCACTGGTAAAAGTAAAGATGCTCAACCAGAATATGATCTCATGGATTGGCAAATAAATATAGGGCGATCGTGTCCAGTAGATTGATATGGCTTAGATTATTTGTAGTATATTATATATCATCAAATTCAACAGGGGGTCAGAATCCACGTTTAACTCCGACAGACGCTCTTGGCGATAAAACTGTCCGTCTTATATATAGTTCTGTTTAATTATGTTTCACGTATCTCCGTATATATAAGAGCTCTGTATATGCAGAGAACGAAACTTAAATGAGCTAATATCCACTCATTGTAAGGCTACTTTCTTGCTTGCCCAACAAGACACATAACATATGGGCTGTACAGAATCATCTCTAATTGGCTCGATTTATATATCTGACAAGTATGAAACATAACACGGTCGGTGATATCTGAATGCACCCTGGATAGTGGTTCATACACGTCCAATTGGTTCAACTAAAGTTTGCCCGCGATGAACGCTGTTGTTAATGTGGGGGGGGGGGGGGGTGTGGTGTACGGCGCGGTAGAATATTATTATTATTATATCCTATTATATGACCTATCTGGATACAGGACATATTAGTCTCAGGTGTTAAACGCTATGTCATGCTGTATCATGAGGTGTTTAAATGCTGTTCAGATTCGAGCCTGCTTGGCTATATGGTGTTGAGTTAGGGAAGGCACTGCACTATATATATATGAGATCTCAAATCATTGAAAAATAAACTTTAAAACATAGCTATGACGTCACTCGTGTTCATCGAGTCCAGTTTACAGGATAATGGAAGGTTATTGTCGAGATCGTACATTATTTTACAAACAACTATCCATTATTTAAACGAGAGGCCGATCACGATCGGCAGATGTTAACCCATCCCTTGGCGATCAAAATTGACTATGATCGGATAAATGAGAGTTGAATTATAGAGTATGCTGTTATGTACTATTATAGACAAATGTAGATAACACAAATTATTGGAATTTATGGGTCACTGGCATTTATATAAGAGAATACACTGGTACAGGATCGGTAATGATAAACCAACAGAGCCTTGGGTTAAATGTGAAAGGTGTGACCTGGACATGGATACTTAGGTTAAGAGAGTCCAATTTAAGTTTACAATAATAATGTGTCAAATTATACCAATAATATAGTATACAGATAAGCCACCACACTTCTGACCCATTAATATCAATTATATAGCAGAGCTGTCAACAAATCACAGGAATTGTTTATGTTGAAAACTGACCTCTCTATTAAACCAATAACAATTATAATGATCTCAGACCATCGGAAGATATAACTCTGCAGCACAGATGTCCATGTCTACTGTTAATATCATGTGGTGTTTATTGTTGAATCTTTATTTTAAATTAGATACCATAGCCTTCTTTATCAGATTATTTGCACACTGGCATAAGAGACATCAGAAAATAATATAGCCTTATCAATAGCTAAGTAGTCCAAAGGCATGGGATAGAATTGATGAATTGGATTTAATGTTTCTCCAAACAGATTTACCAGTACATAACACAAGATTTTGGACAGATTTAAACAAATTTGGTGAGGTGATTCGGGGTACCCTTGGCAGAGTTATAATTGTGTTAGTTTTTCAAATTTGTTTAACTTTAAAAAAAAATTGTTTTTAATTATTAAAACGAGAGGCCGATCACGATCGGCAGATGTTTAACCCATACCTCGGCGATAGCGAATATCTATCCTTATCTGGGTCATTCCACGCATGACTGATGCAACAATTTTACATATATTATTATACAAATCCACAATGCAACAAATTTTCTTGAAATTACTAAATAAATGCCAAGACTGACGCAACAGAAATATGACATGGGTTTGTCAGGCTATTTATTAGCTGTTGTGCATTTTCTTTCTCAATATGACAGTATTGAAATCTAATAATTGTTTCACTTTCCGCTTGCAGCCTTTGGGCAGAGAATAAATAACGTTTGTTGTTTCATTATCAAAATATAATGCAGGGATATCACTGTGAATGACACTAGTAGTGTGACTGATGCAACAGGGATATCACTGTGAACAACACTAGTAGTGTGACTGACGCAACAGGGATATCACTGTGAACGACACTAGTAGTGTGACTGACGCAACATATTTGTCATGTTTGTTTTGACAAATTCACTGAGATTCATATATATTTATACTTAAAATGACTTTACCTTGATATTTTATGTGGTCGACTCGCATATATAAGAGAATGCATTGGCCTAACAAATTTTTTAGGCCAATTTTTTTTTACAATGTTTTACAATTTTAATATATTTTATTATATTCTTTTTAACAGACTTATTGTGTAGGTTTAGGGCCGATTAGATCGGCCCCTGGCACTCAAAGGGTTAAAGCCATTTTCACCAAACTTGGTGTTATTTTCATGAAAATCCATAATATAATAAATTTTATTTTAAATGTTTGTGACCCCTGTGGTATAGGGATAGACAGAATTGTGAAATATATATATATATTAACAGGTGGTTTCATTTTCAATCAAGTTAGTAACACATTTTGGCAAAGTACTTCATATAGATTTTTTAATTCTAGGGATTTGAAAGGATAATTATGTTATCCTTGTTAAATTCACTGGATAACATTAATACTCACATTTTCTTAAATATCAGTTTTCTCTTCCAAGGAATATTTGACCTCAGTGGTCAACAAAAACATGAAACAGTAACACTCCAATATATGTCTTATTTAAATCTAGGGTTTTGAAAGCATAATTATGTTATCCTTATTAAATTCACTGCATAACTTTCATACCACATTTGCTTAAATATCAGTTTTCTCTTCCAAAGAATACTTGACCTCAGTGGTCAACAAAAACACAAGAAACAGTAACACTCCAAGAATAGGTCTTATTTAACAATATTGTGTAGAGTTTATCCAGTAATAGGAAGTAGTATCATCAATAATTAAAATTAATATATGACTGCTATTCCACTGTAACATATAGATCAAGGCAAACACTGGGAATAATGAAAACATCACCATCTCCCAAGGCAAATAGTGTAGAATGAAAGATTTCACCAATGCTGGTAGTGAACATACCAATAACTCTCATTTCACCAATTAGAATCAGCCACAGAGTAGCTAATTAATACATGTCAAAATCTGATAACATGTGGACAGATTGTCAGGCTAACTGAGACTTATGATTGCCAAATCTATTGGAAGCTCAGGAATTGATTAGTTTGGTTAGATATGTTGTTGATAAGAACAAAGTGTAAATACTGTAGGTTCAAAAATATAAAACATCAAATGATTAATTACTGCCAGCTAAGTGAGAAATTTGTTCTGGATGTCAACAGAGGTTTGAAATCTTAATAGTTTTGATTAAATTGCTACTAAAGTTCTGAAAAATATAAGGCTGCTGGGGAGGGATTCTCCCAGTAGATGGGATATATTCATTCAGGTATATGGATCAAACAACTAATTTTTCTCCTTAACAGTTAGTCCTAATTTTGCCCCTGAGGTCCCATAGGACCAAATTTAAATACCAGTATGTGGTTTTGGGTTAGAAGTCAGAAAAAAATATGGTTGGCAGGTAGGCTTAAAATTTATGTTTTGACATATTCTAATGGCTTTTCATGTTGTATTTTATTTAAATGTTTATAGAGTGATAAAGCTAATTAGCAACATTATTATTATCCTGCACCCAAAATGCAATAGAGGGAATTTCAAAATAAGACATTTCCATGTGTCTATGGAATGGGTTAATTTTAATCCCAAAATCCATGCAAGATAAAAGTGGATCACCATCAACCTGTACATACAATCAGAGAAGGTTAATCATTTTCAATGACACCATATGGTGGAACTACCCAATGGGTGATTTAATTTTATTCTAAGATAAGACACAGTCTGTAAACACCCAGCTGCTATCTGACAATGTCATACACTGTACTGATCCATAGCTAATAACTGACTGCTCTGTGGGAGTGACTTTGTCTTAATATTCCCTGTGTATTACATGCAACAACATTATCAGTTACTTGAATTATAAAGGGCCATAACTCTGTTAAAATATATCGGATCAAACCCAAATTTGAACTTGATCTGTATTTTGGGGTGAGGACCACATGTACCAAATTTGGTGTTGATCAGATGAAAAATGTTTTGAGTCATAGCAGCTTGCGTGAGTTCTAAGTAAACATAAGAGTGAAAAGGGTTAATTAAATAATACCAAAAACCATACAGATGAAGACCATGCTAAGAAAAACCTAGGTAATAAATATGAGGCAGATCAGAAGAAATATGTTCAACTTATCACACTGGAGAGCATGTGTGTGAAGGGTTAATTATTTTCTAAACTGATCAACCAATCGATACCAAAAACTATACAGGTGAGGGGTTTGTCATCATAAACCTACATATCAAATATGAAAACAATCAGACAAAAAATAATTTGGTTATAGCATCGGATGGCTTATGCCTATGTGCGGATGCAAAGTGTTAATAATTTCTAAACCGATCAACTGATCGATACCAAAAACTATACAGGTGAGGAGTGTGTTATCATAAACATGCACATAAAATTTTAACACGATCCGATAAAAAATATTCAAGTAATTGAATCGGATAGCAAGTGTCTACGGACAGACGGACAGACGGACAGACGGACAGACGGACAGACGGACGGACAGACGGACGGACGGACGAACGACGGATGGTTGATCCGGACGTCAGCATTATGTGTACCATACATGGTATGGGTACACATAAAAAGAAAGATTGGGAACCTTTTTATCAACTTGTATCATAATCATCAATATCTAAATGAAAACCAATGAGAGAGTCAATGACATTTTGTTTATTATTATTATAAAACATAAAAATAAAAATAATTATTTTTTTTACGAAAAAGGGTCATAACTCCTTTAAAATAAATTGGATCGAACCCATATTCAAACTCGAACTGTATTTTGGGCTGAGAAACCTATATACAAAATTTGGTTCCGATCAAATAGAAAATGTTAGAGTTATCGCATTATGCCCAAAGTGTCTACGGACATTGACACTATATGTACCATACTATGGTATAGGTGCACATATAAAGTTTTATCTCATGCAGAGTACAAGAAAAATATATCAACACTGGTGTGCCCCTTTAATATTTCAATTCACATTTGTAATCAATTGAAATTAATGTCCAACAAATCTACTAAACACAATCACATTATTAATCTCCAATAGTAATGCTATTAAACAATGAAACCAGATTATGCCTTTAAGATGGAATTTAAATAACCATGCATATAAAATATATAGTAGAAACATTCCATCTGTGCTATCTCAGCATATGGTCAGAGATACTTTTATAGAGTATAAAGTATATATGATATGGCCAACACATCCCCTAGTAGTTAATTATCTCAATGCAAGAGAGAGACAATTCATGGCATTGTAACTGGATACTATATCTGTATCCTGATTTATAGGATTCTATTTGGACAGTGCAAACTGGGTATCTTTGATATATTTTAGCGATGAATAAAATAATCAAAAGACCATAACTCCATTAAAATATATCGGATCAAACCCATATTCGAATTAGATCTGTATTTTGAGTTGAGAAACTCACATACAAAATTTGGTTCCTATCAGTTGAAAAATTGTAGATTTATTGAAACATGCATGAATTCTATGTCAAAGGGCCATAACTCCATTAAAAAATATATTCGAACTCGATATGTATTTTGGACTGAGCAACTCGCATACCAAATTTGGTTCCGATCAGATAAAAATTGTTTGAGTTATGACAGCATGCGTGAATTCGAAGTCGAAAAAGGGCCATAACTCCGTAAAAAAACCCCATATTTGAACTCGATCTGTATTTGGTGCTGAGAAACCCATATACAAAATTTGGTTTCGATCGGATAGAAAATTATTGAGTTATCGCACCATGCGTACAGTGTCTACGGACAGACAGACAGACAGACAGACAGACAGACGGACGGACGGACGCACGACGAGTGGTCAATCCGGACGTCGACATTATGTTTACCATACTATGGTATGGGTAAACATAAAAACGCGTTAACGGACGCTCATTGTCCAAATTAATGAACAGTTATTTTATTGTGGACTATTTCATTTTATATGACCTGCATGTATTATACCAAAATGTATGCATGAATGTAGCTATCCAGACAACGGTTTTGGAGTATAATATCGCTCCTATGGATTGCTAGAAACATGACAGTTTCTAAGCGATATACCTATATATATTGAGCCTCGTCACTTCGGTTGGGGTGAGGGGGTGTATAACTTCAAAGTTAAGGAATGCCGTTTCACGAATAGGCATTGAATTTGCAACTGCTAAAATTTCTAGAATCTAATTCCTTTCCCGGGTGGCACGTTGTAGCACCCATATCCCATGTTGTAGCACGATAAAACAAACTAATATAGCAATTTACATGTAAATATAGTCTTTCGACCTTCAGTATTACCGCGATCGAAATCTATATAAGATTGCCAAATCTCCGCTTATGCACCAACCCGACAAACTCCCGAGGATATTCGTAAATATGTCGCAGAATGAGCTCATTGTCGATACGCCGCGTTCAGTTAATGGTCAGAAACGCAATGTGGTATACTGCCCGTCCATTAAGTTGACAATGGGTTAAGATGTCACGTCATCAGTGCAGCGAGTGGATAGGGCCGAACACATGGTACAACTCAGGTGTCTCGACTAATATCGGATTAATCCATTCTGACCAGGGGTGACGCTTCAAACAAATGAAATCGGCCATGTTTTAAGTCAGATAAAAGCTTCAAATTGTACATTTTTCAGCGAATGGAACGATCTCGGCCTGCGGCCTCGATCGATCCATTACCTGAAATAATATACAGGTTTCAGCCATTGTCCTCTATACATGCAAGTATACATATATCATTTCACGACAGGAAGTGATAGAATGTAGGAAGGTGCCGAAGATATCAAAATCGTATCCGATAAAAGAAACATCGTTGCGATATCTATGAGGCCAATCAGAGTGCACTGGCTGCAGTAATGATGAGAGGTTCTGGCACCCTGACAGTACCACTCGAAACACATTAAAGCATGTAAAGATAACACGGCACTGATAGCATGGCGTCAATGTTAGCCAGTAGTTTTTCAGTATATTCATTGGAAACTTACCGTTTAAATCCATGCGTCTAGGAGAAATTCGAATGAAAGTGTCAATGACACTATAGATAATAGCTCAAATTGGAGAGGGAATAATATCATGCATTACAGTCAATGGAGCGATAAGGAATGCGGAAGCATTTAGTGATGAAAAGAGTAAAACCAAAGATGGCTGTCGGCCGCAGCCATGTTTATGATCGAATATCGTTCAAATTAGATGGCTTGTAACTAAAATTGACCATGAACATGCCTGTACATTTTCAAATCACTTCTCCAATAAATGTTCCCCTGTCGGGTCTACCGATAGATAATAAATGTGAAATCCAAGATCATGGCCACAACCTAGCGGTCTTGTTTTTAAACGATATTTGAAAATGAAAGTGCCAATGACACTTTAGCTCAACTTGGAGAGGGGGTAATTTCATATGTTACAGCCAATGGAGCGTTTAGGAATGCGGAAAGCAGAAATGTCTAAGTAATACTAGATGTCAGCATGAAGAGAGATATATAAATTAAGTCCAAGATGGCCGTTGGCGGCCATGTTTTTCAACGAAATTCGCAAAACATTGATAGCTCCCATCGAGATGTCATCCCACATATCCATATGAAGTTTGGCGATGATCTGATGAGGGATGTATAGTCTGCAGAGTGTGCCAAAGGATTTAGTCATACAAAGAATACAATTCAAGATGGCTGCTGGCGGCCATGTTTTCAACGAAATTTCGGGAAAAATTTGACGGCTCCCATCTAGATGTCACCCCGAAGATCCATATACAGTTTGGTGATTATTGGATGATGGATGTTGCCTATAGGGTGTGCCAAAGGATTTAGTCCCGCAAAACGAACAATTCAAGAGTTTTCATCGAAAATTGTTCAAATTTGATAGCTCCCAGAAGGTGATCCTAAACATGCCTGTAAATTTTCAAAACAATTATACAATGAAAGTGTCAATGACACTGTAGCTTTATCTGGGAGAGGGGACAATTTCATCTGTTACAATTGCGGAAAGTTGAAATGTATAAGTAATAATAGATGTCAACATGTTGTCAACATGAAGAAATACATATAAAATAAAATCGAAGATGGCGCTGGCGTTCATGTTTCCCAATGAAATTAAAAAAAAATTGATAGCTCCCATCTAGTGGTGATCCCGAAGATCAATCTGAAGTTTGGTGACGATCGGATGAGGGATGTTGTATGTAGGTGTGCTAAAGGACTTAGGCAAAAAAAACCTCTTTGTTTCCGATACCCTGCCTGGCTGGCCTGGCAGAGATCTTCTTGCCTGCCTCATTTTTTTTTTATTTTCTCCAGAAGGCTAGTCTATATGTCCTGTTATAGAGAGTCAATGTGAATATTTATCGTTTTTTCCAATCCAAAAAGCAAAAATAAGTTGGTTTTAGTAACCAATTTATTTTTGCTTTTTGGTAATATCTTATTGCAGAGTGAATGAATTCAATGGACAGCATGTTTTATACAATTCTTGGCTCATTTTCAATACATATTGCTCTATCATATATCATGGGAACGTGACTACACTATTATATCGCTTACGGCTGAACGGTTTAAAAAAAATGTAAAAAAAAAAAACCCTGCCTGCCATTCTGGAATATTATCCCAATGTTATCGGAAAAAGAGAAGTTTTTCGTTTTGGCCTTAGTCACGCAATGAGTAAAACCCAAGATGGCTGCCGGTGGCCATGTTTTTTTTAACGAAATTCGGAAAAATTATATGACTATTATTTAGTGGTCATCCCGAAGAATCATATAAGGGGTTTAGCCTTACACGATCGGTTAAGGGGTGTCGTCCAACGGATTTAGTCATACAAAGAGTAAAATTCAAGATGGCTGCTAGCGGCCATATTTTCCAACGAAATTCGGACAAATATGATCGCTCCCATCTAGTATAGTCACACAAAAGATCCGTAAGAAGTTTGGTGATGATCGGATGAGAGATATGGTATGTAATACCAGAGGATTTTAGTCACACATCTATAGAGTAAAATCCAAGACGGTTGTCTTCGGGCCCTTTTTTCATCGAAAGTTGCTTAAATTCGGCAGCTCCAATCTAAGGGTGCTCCTAAACATGCCTGAACATTTTTCAACACCCCAATAAATCGGTGTCGATAGATTAAAATTTGACATCCAAGATGGCTGCTGGTGGTCATATGTTTCAACAAAATTCGGAAAAAATTGATGGCTCCCATCTAGAGGTCACCCCGATGCTCCGTGTGAAGTTTGGTGATGGTCGGGTGGGGGATGTGGTCTGTAGGGTGTGCCAAAGCACTTAGTCATGCAAATAGTAAAATCCAAGATGGCTTCCGTCGGCCACGTTTTTTTTTTGGCCGAATGACCCCAAATTGACTCGTTCCCATCTATATGTCAATGTTAACATCCATGATAAATTTTATGATTACCAGACGAACAGTGAGTACTATGGGGCGCCATCCCTGCAAATATTCGTTTTCGGATATATCTCCTTGGATCCAAGCAGATATCTGCTCGCATTATGGAGATATCTCCTCGGTTTCAAGGAGATATCTGCTTGGAATATTGAGATATTTTCAAGGTTATATATCCTTGAAACCGAGGAGATATCTCCATAATGCGAGCAGATATCTGCTTGGATCCAAGGAGATATCTCCTTGGATCCAAGCCGATATCTGCTCGCATTATGGATATATCTCCTTGAAATATGTTCAAGGAGATATCTCCTTGGATCCAAGCAGATATCTGCTCGGATTATGGAGATATCTGCTTGAAAAATATTTCAAGGAGATATCTCCATATTCAGAGCAGATATCTGCTTGGATGTATTTCGAAAAAATGGAAAAAAACGTATATGTACTGTGGAGAAATCATTAATATTTCATGACCGCGGTTTTCCAAGGAGATATCTCCATAATCCAAGCAGATATCTGCTTGGAATATTTTCAAGGAGATATCTGCTTGGAATATGGAGATATCTCCTTTGGGTCCAACTTCCAAGGAGATATCTCGTTGAAAACTATTTCAAGGAGATATCTCCATAATCCGAGCAGATATCTGCTTGGATTATGGAGATATCTCCTCGGTTTCAAGGAGATATCTCGTTGGAAATATTTCAAGCAGATATCTCGTAGTTGCGAGGAGATATCTCCTAGGATCCAAGGAGATATCTCCATAATCCAAGCAGATATCTCCTTGGATCCAAGGAGATATCTCCATAATGGACCATATTCCAAGCAGATATCTGCTAGGAATTGCAATTCCAAGGAGATATCTCCTCGAAACCGAGGAGATATCTCCGAATTACGAGGAGATATCTCCGAAAACGAATATTTGCAGGGATGGCGCCCCATAGAGTATGTCCTGTAGCCCATGCTAATGGATTGTGCTCAGCGTTCGCGCTGTCACTTTCCAAATTTGCCAATGGCAAAAAATATTTTCATTTGGCAAAAACTTTGGCAAGTTAGTTTTTAATTATGGGATGTGAACTATCTAGTCATAAAACATAGTCGAACGTTGGTTATTCGTTACGTGTACCGAATTACAGACAATACAATGGGAAATAAAACAAGAAATCTATCAAATTACATGTAGCGCAGTCATCAGTGTTATGTCGACAGTTATATGTAATCTTCTTTAGTTTTCACAAAATGGTAATACCATCTTTCTGTCATAACTTTCATCAAACAGCTAATCGACGGTGGTTAAAATGTGAGTCGGAAAAAAGCGATGTTATGTAAATTTTTCATTGAGGCTGTTGTATGTACTTTGTGACATGATCTCAATGTAGATACCGCAAAGGTAATCATTAATTTGTTTTGATAATTAATCCTCCCTTTGTCCGTTTGGATTATGGACGCATGTAGTCATTGCAACAATGCATAGTCATGCCGACATTATATAGCACATATTTATGATGTCAGCGTTATTTCGGCCAATTTGGCCGGTTACTTCATGTGAGTTTTTCATCTGACGTGTGTGTCGGAATAATGATATGGAGGATTTATGTAAATGTTAGCCCAAACTACATTTCCAAGTAACGATGGTTTTGTTGTTTATTTTGAGGAATAATACCGCGTCAGATGAATTCAGCCCAAATATGTTAACAGTTGTCGTGTAAAACATTCGGCAGTAAGTTAGCGTTATTTAGTATTTGTGGATGTCCTTTAACATGGGGAAAATAGACTATACTGCGCTTGAACGAGCATGTGAATTGTCGTTTTTAATGTATAGCAACTTTATAATCAATAACAGAGGCATTCTCTGTCAAATAAGGTCGCTCTATTTACGATACCAATTGGGAAACTTTGTAAATTAAATTACGCGTAAACTTAACCTGCTGCAAATAGAAAAGGTGTCGGAATCGGCGTACTCGCCCCAGGGCTAACTCGCTCCAATGGCGCGTGCCAACTCGGAATAAAAGGCCAACTCGGAATAAAAGATGCATACGGGGTGTTATATGGAGTTTGGTCCGTTGTTTCTCAATGAATATTATTGAAATTTGGTGTATATGTCCGGGCTGGGACATGGAATACAACAACGTTTGAATTGTTTTTAAATTTACAAATTTGTTGATTTTGTTCATTTTGTTTTCGTTCTGAAACACACTATAAAGTGTATATAATATAATAACGAACACGAGACATACATAATTTATAAACTGTTAACAAAAGATATCAAATTCAATATATGACAAAGATGACTCAGTGGAGTTTATAAAGTGAACATAAAAACATTGAGGTAAGAATCTTTTTAAGGAATGCAACTTTATTTAATGATAATAAACACATAAATTAAAATAAAAACATGAGACATACATGATTTATAAACTGTTAACAACAGATATCAAACTCAATACATGACAAAGATGACTCAGTGAAGTTTATAAAGTGAACATAAAAATATTAAGGTAAAAATCTTTTTAAGCATTACTAAACCGTTTAGCACAGTCCACTTCACTCATCCGATCATCACTAAACTTCATATTTATCTTGACATTCATCTATCAGATGAGAGCTATCAAATATTTTTTTAATTTTATAGGAAAAAATGGTCGCCAGCGGCCATATTGCATTTACGTTATATGTTATCGCGTCATGTCGATATCTAGTATTACTTAGAAATTTCACCTTTCCAGATTCATAATTGCTCCATTGACTGTAACAGATGGAATTATTCCCCTCTTCGGATAGAGTGTCACTGAAACTTTATTTTGTCAGACTGTCTGTATAGTCACTGATTATATATGGCAATAATCTGTAATAAGATGTAGCACTATTTTATTTTATATTTACATGCAGTGCTGTTTTTATACAACAATTCTAATCCCCCCTAGATCATCATGTGATCGACCATACATCGCGCGAGGACCTGGTTGAATTAAGGGGTTTTTTTTGGAAAACTTCTGTCCTCAAGCTAGATTATACTTATGACATTTAATGGCATGTTTCTAACGTGGAGGGTTAGATATGCTTGAGACACCACCACTCTTCAATTCACACCAAGTTATCAGCTGTCATATTCGGATATTAGAACCCATAGCCATGATATATGGTTTATTTTGTGTATACTAGTAATATTGTTATTTTCAGTACCTTTAAAGGTACCAATTATATACCAATACTGTGTATAACAATGCATATAAATTAATCCATGTATACATGTATATTGATTCAACGGATTCAGTGGTTTTGTCCATCAGTCTATCAAATTTGCGGGGAAAACATGGCCACAACCAGTACACCCTGTTAAATTTCGAATTTGAATCAATTGGCGCACCCTGCAGCCAGCTTTTATTGGAGAACTTTTTCTCATGTGGATAGTTTGGGTCACCGCTAGATGTGAGCCATGTTTTGTTCTCAAGCTGTCCTTGTGAAGACATCACTGCCAGCGGTGATCTTGAATTTTACTATTTTTATGGCTAAATAATTTGGTTGATCCTACAGACGACACCCCTTGTCCGATCGTCACCAGATTCCACAATGATCTTCTGGATAACCAGGGTGAGAGTAATCTAATTTCCCCGAATTTCGTTAAAAAACATTACCACAGGCAGTAATTTGGTATCTTACTGTTTGATCCTCTTTTGCGTGACTTAATTGTTTAGCAACTGTACAGTCATATCCCTCATCTGATAGTCACCACACTTTATATTGATCTTCGGGCTGACAACTAGATGGGAGCTATCGAATGCTTTGAATTATTTTGGAAAACATTGTCGCCAGCAGTCATCTTCTATTTTGGTTTTTATATACATGTATATCTCTTCATTCGGATAGCCAGTATTACGTAGGTACTTCAACTTTCCGCATTCCTGTCATCATTTGAAATATAAAAATTTACCTGATACCATGCACCCTTCAAAATTTGTTTCGTCGTATCTATTTTAATGACCCGTATGGTAATATTGATACAGATATATTTGTCAAACATTTCTTTGTACAATATACAGGTATTTAGTTTGTAACTAAATCTAGAAATATATAATAGTAGCTGGTGGACCCTACTTCGTCCGGGATGTTCCCCTCTGATTTTCGGAGAATTGCGCGATTTAACCTTGAATTGACCATTTTAAAGGTGAACGTCATGTCGGGTCACGATTTGATCCGTCCAAAACACTCCCCGGACAAAAGTCACGACAAAAGTACCCGTCGAAATCCGCCCGGCTTTACCCGATTTGACCTTGAATTGACAATTTTGAATGTCAAGATCAGGTCAGGGTCATAATTTGACCCACCCGAAACACTCCTGGGACAAAAGTAACAGTAGGTATTATATTTCGTTGAAATAGTTCCGTTTTACCAGATTTGACCTTGAATTGATCTTTTTGAATGTCAAAGTCAGGTCGGGATCAAGATTTGACCCGTCCAAATAGTCCAGAAACATGCCTACATCAGCACGTTCGAGAACATGGTCCCACGTAAAATTGGACCCGTCCATATTGCTCCCGGGATCGAAGTAGTCCTACACACAAATTTTTAGTCGGATCGGTCAAGGTCCAGAAACATGCCTATGAGCGAGGTCAAGTTGACACGTTAAATACCAAATCCGAGTCGGATCAGTCGAGCAGTGTTAGAGTCTATAACACATACACACATGCATTCATGCATACACACATACATACAGACAGGTGTTCCAAAATGTATAATCGATAGCTACAACAATTCTATGGTAGATAGTTCACGGCCGACCTGATGCATGCATCTTAGTTTTCTTGTATTACCATGCAGCGAGTATAAGACAATAGGCTTAATCAGCCGATTGTGAATGACGATGGATTAATTTATGGCTCGTTGATTTCAGCAGTAATACAAGGCGAAATAATATGACTGTGTAGCAACATTAAACTCAGTTTCCAGGCAGGTGTCGCTTAGATATGTATTGCTACATCTGGCTACATTGATATTTATTAATAATACTAACTTGCTTTTCTAGTAGCTCATGTTACCTGTGTATGTGGTTAGTTTTTAACAAAGATAAAAACACGATAATTTCCCCAATTATACGCGCAATTAAATTTGGCAAATATGTTTTTAATTTGGCAAAAAATAATTTCGTTTGGCAAAAATTTTGGCAAGAGAAAATTTTCGTCCAGCGCCAACCCTGAATTTGTGCTGAAGGTTTTAGTCATACAAAGAGTAAAATGCAAGATGGCTGCACCAAAATTCGTGGAAAAAAATTGATGGCTCCCATCTGGATGTCACCTCGATGAAATAGTCGGATTCCTTATGTCGAAAAAAATGATCGAGCATTTTCGGAATGTTAAAAGCGATATGAGAACGGTTTCTATATCACCAGTGTGTCTATTTTCAGAATATACCTGTTTCCATCTTGATATTTTAGTGGAAACAGGTTTGTGTGAGGCTTTTGTTTGTGTACCCCTCTATTTGTTTCCGGTCCACCTAGTAATAAAAACATGCTAATACACATAGCAAGTTCGGTAAGTGGCTTTCTTTGTACCTGGAAATCGAACAACATGGAGAGATCTGGCCACAAATTGCATAATTACATATCTTAATGTGGAATTTTATCATAAAATCATCAGATGAATTGTATTTATGACTGCATTTTCAATTTTCTTTCCCAAATATTAAGGTATTGTATATTCTTAAAATCAGCTATACATCACATATAGACGAACATGAACAATCTACAAGGATATCTTGATCATATGTCACAAACAAAACTTCGATACATCGATTTTTGGTAAAGATATTGCAGAAAAGCTAACCCTACCCCCACCCTAGCTGATTTCACAAGTCAGATTCGTTTGGTCGAAAAAAACGGTCGCGCAATTTCGGAATGTCAAAGACGACATGCGAACGGTTTATTTATCAATAGCGTGTCTACCTTCAGAGTTTACCTGTGTCCAGTGGAAATTTTATTGTAAAAAAAAGTGTTTTTGGACTGTTTTAAGAATTTAACGAGCGTTTACTTATCAGACAAATATTAATCCCCATAACTAACCTTCTGGTGGACTGTGCGAGTTGAAATTAACAAAAGTATAAAATATGGCGGTCTACTTTCAGAGTCTACTTGTTTCCAGTCTGATATTTTAGTGGAAACAAATTGTTTGGACGGTTTTAAGAATTTATAGAGCGTTTCCTGATTATACAAATATTAACTAACACGATTAGCCTTATCATGAATTGTGCGAGTTGAAATTATGCACATATATCAAGTATGACTCTGAAATGTATTTATGAGAATATTGGTGTCGTCAGATAAGTCTCCGCGGGTACAGTACTACAGTTTCGATCAAAATTAACGTTGAACCCTATAGAGAGTTTGACAATTTAGTCAAATGTTCACAGTGATGGAACTTAATGGCTATCATATATGCATGTAATGGCTCTTACATGTAATCTACTGTAACTATATGTGATTTTACAAAATTAACTTGCAATATAGTCAGGCCACCAGATACTGATACAGTAGTTGATAAAAATTTGGTTCACATCAATTATATACATCACAACCACGTGCTTCAGTGATAATGTCCACTATTCTAAAAATGTAATGTTTATCAAGACTAAAGTTTTAGAATGTCCTTGTAAATTGATTGATGATGTTTTTCATCAATTGACAAAATTAATATTTATTGTCAGGACGAAGTACCGCATAATACGGAGTTGTGTACTAACAAATCTGCACGTCATATTCATGTAAGTGTCAGTCACTGTTTGTTAAAATTGTTCGGTCATGTAGAATTTTTAATATTTTCATGCCAAGCTATGGTGCTTATGGATCATTCTGTTTTAGTATTAAATTTGGAGAAACCCGACCAACATCAATGTAACAACTACAACAACTCATCTATGCCAATGATATGTTTAGCCATACATGTGGATAGGGTGGTATTGTTTCAAATTTTTAAACAATGTTATCATGTCCATATGTATTGCTACATATTGCTGGGCATAGATGGTTGTTGTTCTATAATTCCTGGTCGGTTTTATCCAAATTGGGAGTTAAAATTGTGTTCTTCTGATGATAAAGAAGACACTTTCTCCGTCCACTCGATACATCCCCCGGGATACATGTTTCACATACTAAATTGACATCTTAGTCAACATAACAAATCACTTCCTCAAATCCTTTGCCACAAGAATAAAAATAAATTGTCAGTATAAATAGGCAAGACATCTCTGGACACTTTCTAAGAGAGAATTTATTTATAAGAAGACATATGTGTGCATTATGTGCTTGGTCTTATATATAGTACAACACATTAAGATCCAAGTGACACAGTGCGGGGACAATGATGTGTCGAAGAACATAGTCGAGGGGACCCTTCCATCATCCTTCATAATGTATCATGACTAAATCTGTTGTGAACAAACCATCGACTTAGGCTTAATGGATCGTTCTCCCCCAATAATATACTTGGCTTTGAACCGATCAACACTCTGGGCGGTGGTATTTTCCCGTAAATTAGATACATGCACTGTCTATAGTCGGATGGTATTGGTTATGTTCAAATGGTGACACAGATATGAAACTTTACATGTTTGTGCCCCATGGGACATTGATCATTATAAGATCGAGAAACTTAGTCTTGGCAACTACCTGGAATTCACTGGAAATTGCAATTATAGCTTATATAGGGTCGTAATTCAACGCCAGTGTTTGCGTTTCCCATACAGTTAATACTCAAATGTGAAATTTGAGATATACCTTGCCGTCAGAGTGAACAAAATGTCTTATTTAAGGTTACCAACGGTTGCTAATGAAATACCACACTGGTGTACTAATCATTCACCGATAATTTTCTTAATTTACGTTAACGATATGTCCAATTCGACAACCATGGATATCTTATCATACGCGGACGATACCGTATCGACTCTAGTAACTGGTGGAAAAAATGGCATCCTTGTAGAAAGTTATGTGAATAATGAGTTATGCAACATATTCGCTTGGTGCTGTAGCAATAAGTTAGTGATCAATACAAAAAAAAGCAACTATATGCTAATACACACAGAGAACAATGATGACAAATGGAACTTCATAAAGGTTTACTTAAATAGTACGGAACTAAATAAGATAGGAAATCTCGAGCACGAATCCTCCACAAAATTCTTAGGAATCAATATAGATGAAAACCTGACCTTCAAAAAACATGTGTCCTCTGTTTGTTCTAAAATGGTGAATGCCATATACAACATAAATAAAGTTAAACACTTCTTTCCTGGTAGCGCACTTAAAACATTATATTACGCTCTAATACAAAGCCATCTTGTCTATGGTGTTCAAATATGGGGACACGTCCCAGCGGTCAAAAAAATGTTCATGCTTCAAAAACGCGCGATACGAGTTTTGTGTAATAAGAAATATAGAAGCCACACAGAACCTCTTTTAAAAAAAGAAAATATACTCAAAATCTACGACATCCACAAAGTGCAAGCGGCTGTTTTCATGCATGATTGGTATTATATGCGCTTAATAGAACCATTCACCGACATGTTTACGAAACGCAAAACCGGACCAGACACACGGCAAAAGCACCCACTATTTAAAAAAAAACCAAGAACATCTTGGTCCCAACAACTACAATTCCATTCTTATCCAACTATATGGAACAACTTAGATAACGAATTTACATCATACCAATCCAGACACACATTCAAACGGCGTTTACATGCTGACTGCATTAAAAAATATGCTGCAACAATTAAATGCAACAATCAAAGATGTCCCGACTGTGTGGTAGCTCGTCAATAAAAGTGACTTCCCCTATATCGCAATCCACAACCTCACTCAGCACAATCCTACTCGACTTTCAAGGAACATCCCACTGACAAGAAAGAGACAAACCATCGAGTAACCAATAATCGATTTATCAAGACGTATACCCTCCATGCATATAATCCAGTTAAATTCAACCATTGTGAGATACATAATTATTTAGCCGTGCATTGTACAATGAATCTTGACCGCCTATCGTACCATCTTTTCACTAAACGATTCGAAGTCGGATAATCAAACGCATTTCAGAATAGCCACAAAAAGCAAATTAGTCACAAATCGGTTTTGGCACCTCCCACTCCAAACCCCGAACCCACTCATTTGTAAATGTAAATATGTTTAACCTATATATGATTTTGAATCTTTCCTTCACCATTTTGTATGAATAATATTATTGTAAATAGGGAGAGGGGCAAAGTAAGTTTTGTAACTTGTCCCCAATCCCTTTTGTATTATTCGATATACAAATAAAATATGTTTAAAGTACATCTTTTCATCTTTAAGGGGGCGGCAGTAAGACAGTCTAGCCGACTATGCCACCCCCTCGAATATACAATGTAATATTTGTCAAATGTATCATGCATTAATAATATGTGTATATTGAAATAAAATATCCTATCCTATCCTATCCTTCATTGGTATTGCCTTAATTTAGTCAGTGTCTAATCACATGGTGCTGGTTTTGTTCAAAACTATGCAGACAGTTTCTGCATAGGCCACTGATCATTATAAGATCGGGAGACTTTGCCACCCGATAGCTCATTAGTAACGGTTACTAAGCACCTACTCGGATTTTATCAGGAAAATGCAACTATAGTTGATATCTATTTTACCCATTAAGCTCTTCTTTAGTGGAAATTCGAATTTACTTGATTTTCACAGCTATAAACGAAGTGTGGAGATTAATTGTGGTTAGATAAAAGGTCAGCAGACCACAGTGTCCCCCGACAACATGGCAAGTCGATGCCGCTTTGTTAAAGAAATTAAAAAAAAATGTTGAAATTTTCTAAGTCGAAAAGGGTTAATAACTCCATAAAAAAAATATTAGCTATATAGATGTTGCAAATCACCAACATGTTAGGAACAATATCCCAGAGTTTCAAATCTCTACATTTAAAACTGTAGGAGGAGTTGATTACACCGTGAAGGTACCCAATCTCATCCAAAAGGCAAAAATGTTCCAAATTTTCTAAGTCGAAAACCCCCCAAAAATATGGAAAAAATGATATTTTTTATTAGCTATATAGATGTTGCAAATCACCAACATGTTAGGAACAATATCCCAGTGTTTCAAATCTCTACCTGTAAAACTGTAGGAGGAGTTGATTACACCATGAAGGTACCCAATTTCATCCAAAAGGCAAAAATGTTCCAAATTTTCTAAGTCGAAAACCCCCCAAAAATATGAAAAAAAATTTATATTTTTGATTAGCTATATAGATGTTGCAAATCACAAACATGTTAGGAACAATATCCCAGAGTTTCAAATCTCTACCTTTAAAACTGTAGGAGGAGTTGATTACACCATGAAGGTACCCGATCTCGGACGCACGGACGCACGGACACACGGACGCACGGACGGACGGACACACGGACGGACGGACGGACGAGGGTTATTTCTATAGTCCTCCGACGGAAACGTCGGGGGACAAATATTGATGGTGAATGTTGGGTTTCAGTCACTGTAATGAAGTTCGACAAATGTAACTGGCATGGTAAGTGTGAAAGCAAAGGCTGTACCGCTATAGTAAAGATCTCAGTTGCACCGAAATGTCAATTTATCAGAAGCACAAATCCTGCGAAAACACAGATTCTCCCAGTGTATGTGGGATAGACTCAGATTACAACGATTGAGTTAGTGACAGTGAACAACTACCATCTATACCTGTGTATTTGTGACACTACATCCCGTTATGATCAACGATGTGGCTTCAAAAACTAGCCAGTGGATAACAAGACAGACAAGTATCAAATAAAACAATAATTTAATATGTAATCACATCGTGAAACTTCAGTCTTGTTGGGAATATTTTCGTTTGATTCAACATGCAGACTGCATATTATCGAAATTACAAAACCATTCGACACTTACTTTTGCCAATTACTGTATCTTGAGGCATAACTATATCATATATTGTATCTATTAAATAGATAGTTACAGTGGGTCAAACACGAGTGTTAATCTTCATATATAGTTGCGCACGATTGCCAATAAGTGATATTACAATCAACGTTTGAGCATAACACGAAATTCTCCATAGGGTTCAGTGTAAAATTTTGATCGCAACTGTAGCCAGCAAGAATCATCTGATCACATCCATTCTTTTTAAAACTACGTCTGTGTTTCATAGTTAGTATTTTTTAGGAATATCAGTACGCGCATATCATCATACGCAAAATGGGGTCATTATCCAAAGTACTAGAATCTCCATAGGGATCAGTGTTAAATTTTTATCACAACTGTAGCCAACTAAAATGAACCGATCACATCAAATTTTTCAAAAATACATGTAAGAGTCATATCTAGTAGTTTGGAGAAGTTTCAAATCGCACCGATCACCATATGCCAGATGGCACCATCTATCGTTTTCTGTAAACACGAAACGCTCTCTAAATTATGTTGACCCCGATTTAGGCCGACCCGCCAAAATTCAAGAATGGAAACAAGTCAATCCTGAAAACACACCTACTGGGCATACAGAATCCGTTTTCAGATCGCTTTTAACAAACCAAAAATGCAAAATGACATAAGGAATCCGACTAAAAGCCAACCCGTGGCAATAGCTCAAACTTGACTGTCAAGTGGAGCTAAAAATAGTAATCATTTCTCTGCAGGTGTATTTGTAACGCGCTCCGCGCTGCCGGTCCGCGCCTCACACATGTGCACCCCTATATACACCATGGTACAACATCTATAAATATAAGTCAATTTATTTCAATTTATGTATTGTCCGTATTAGAGTGATAGCGATATTATTGTGCGGAAGATACCGGGAAATATCTGGCGATATTCGTCTGTACTTTAGGCAGAGCTGTTTGCCAGAAAAATAAACTTTGCAACCAGGAGGTTGGCCAATTAGGCGGCCATGTTTTTCAACTAAATTCGGGGAAACAAATGATGGCCAATTAGAAGATTTACGTTAAAATTGCTTTACCACATGTAACTCGTAGGTGCCATTGTTATCAGATAAAAAGTTTTTTTGTTTGTAGATTGATCCTTGGCAAAATAGTTACATATATGATTTCTTCTGATATGTATACATAGTAGCCAACATTGGTCTTGAGAATTTAGGAAACTGAAACTTTTACAGGTGGATTTTAAATTAACATATACATTTCAGGCCGTGACACCAGGGTCTCGTATTATAACAGTTAGAGTGTATCATACGATTTTACCAGAAATAGACACGCCAAACAAAAACAACAATTTGTTGACGTTGATTGAGAAACAGGATGCTTCATTGATATTGACGTCGATGTGCCTTTTTTTTAAACGGAATCTAGTTCAAAAGGAATTCGTGTGCGTTCAGAGTTTTAAATATGATAGCAGTATGCGACGTAGACAAAATACGACCAAAGTTGTCAATCGAAATAGATAATTTGGGGTTCAATTTGCAATATCCATAGCATACATGATGATGTGTGTTCTATTCCCGTGAAACTTGCTAACACAGTCATAACTATAGATAACACTTCCGCCACTGGTTGGGTAACAGAGTAATGGTGAACGTAACATCGCCAGCATGAAAGGGGTGATCTCCTCGCGCAGCTGTGCGCTAGATGGCTGAGTGACGTCAACAGTTGGGTTAACGAGGCGGTAATAATGGCTGAGGATATTGATTGCGCACCTGGTGTGCGTGAAGAAGATTTTTTGCTGTAATTGCACGTCACAACCAATGCATAAATTGCACGGCGATGCCTTGATAATTATAGAAGTCTAACGTGTCAAGTTGTCAACGTCAGAAATTTGAACCGTAAAAGTTGCAGATCTATTATATGTTTCCATCATTTTCAAACCAACCTATATTAAAGTCACAATCTCAGGTTTTATTTATCTTAGTCATATTTCATTATGTTTCGTTATATAGAACAGTCTAGATTCGGACGTAATTTGATCACGTGCTGGATAAAGTGCTGTATACAGAATGTTGCTTTATTATATATGATATATTATTATATCGTTTATAGACGATTGGAGTTTTAAATCTACATACTTGTTTGAAACTCGAGCAATATTCGAACATTGTCGTATTCGACAGATTTATAACACTAAATCAATAAACAGCTTCAAAGCAGTGATGTAGTATATAACTCTGCTAGAGCTCATGCAATAACTCTTTCTGTACTGGATCCATTCTCCCATCTATACCAATAATACTAATTTTTGTTTGTTTGTTTATTTGTCGGGCTCTGGGCAAACAAACGGATGAATCATCAGAGCTGAAAATGTGTACACATGGGTCAATTGACCCGATGAGTGTCACGGATGCCGCTGATTACACACGAATTAAAGTGGCACTCATAAACAATTTAATTAAATAATAAAAAAAAATTATATACCAAAATGGTTGACCCCTGGTCGCAAGAAATTAGCATGCAGTAGTAAATTGACACATGGAGTACCATTGAATAGGTGCCGTTTTCCATAAAGGGGACAAATAAAGAGCGTCCCTTGTCAGCTTAGACACTATGTAGCAAAATGGGTACACATTGGTCACCGACCAGGGGGATATCATGGGATAGGCGCCTTTGACCCCATATAACTTAAACGGGGAGTAATGTATGGGCAATAAAGAGCGTTCAATATCAGCTTAGGTGATATGTAGGAAAAAATTGGAATACATGGGTCACATGACAATGATGGTATCATGGGATTGGCTCATTCGACCTCGGATGACTTAAACATGACCGTATATATCAGCAATACAGAGCGTTCCTTTTCAGCTAAGGTGGTATGGAGGAAATGTGTTACACGTGGGTAACCTGACCAGGGGAATAACACGGGATATGCACCTTTGGCTTCAGATGACTTAATAAAGGGGAGGGGCTAATAAATTAAATTAACACAGATGATAAATGCAGAGTTTATTATCAGCTCAGAAGATATGCGGCGGGAAATTGGCACACAGAGGTAATTCGACACTGGGAGTGTCGTGGGATCGTCGCCGTTAACCTCAGATGACGTAAAATGGCACTAATAATTAGCAATAAATAGTGTTTAGTGTCATTCAATGGTGATGTTTACCTCAGGTGACGACAATAATTAATTTAAGCAATAAAGAACGTCCCTTATCACCTTAGACGATATCTAGGAACATTGGTATACAGGAGTCACTTGACCAAGGGAATATCATGGGATATGCTGATGATTTAATAGGCACTACTAATTAGCAATAAAGAGCGTTTATTATCAACTTAGATTATAGAGGTAATTTTACCATCAGAGTATCATGCAATAGGTGATGTTAACCGCATCTGACTAATAATTATTTAAATGACGTGAAGGGGCACTGATAATTTATTCATTCTTTACCCGATAAACGCAGGATACCCAGCGAGTTCACTCATAATATATATTGGAATGATCTATCGTTCATCTGGAGGAAATATAGACAGACGACTGATATACAGACGAAAAGATAATACAATTGCAGAATGATTCCTATCAGTTGGCTGGAAATATTGAGATAATACGTTCAACAAATCTAAAACAGTATAGTGTGATATGTCTATCTGTCTGTCGCGATTTTCCTCCCAGACGCCTGGACTGATTTCAACCCAATTTGGGTATATCCTTCATGTAAGAATACACGAAACCACGCATCCCTCCATTCTCCATATGTGTTAGGGTTAGGGTCAGGGCTAGGGTTAGGGCTAAGATTAGGGTTAGAGACCAACATTTAGTGTGGTACCCCGGCGGTGTTAGTTTTTTTTTTAAATGTTGATTAAAAAATATTAATTTTGAGAAAACAAAATTTAAATTAAACAAATTTTGTTTTAATCAAAATGTTTAAAACGATCAAAAGTTCGCACACATTGGGGCTGCAGCAATGTCTAAAATATAAATGTCCACACACGGGCCCCGGGCCCCTCCGATGCTGAATAAAGGGTCTCTTTTGGTATACTGTTTCAGCTATAGTCTATATGTATATATCAAGAGTATATGATCTGTTATGTGTCTGTCTGTCGTCTGTCTTATCGCGATTTTCTACCATACCCCTGGACCGATTTATACCAAATTTGGTGTGGTGACTCAGGGTATTTATTGAAAATTGAATTATTTTGTTTTAAATTAAAATGATTAAACGATCAAAATGTATACCCGAAGCGCACAAAGGGGCCGTCGCTGAATAAAGGTTGTGTACAAGAGTATACATGCATTTATGCAGGGGCTGCAGGCAATACGACGCCGCATAAAGGCTCCAGAATGGAGCTGGATCACGCCACAATGATTATAAGTTGTGTATGCTCTTCATTACTGGAGGTTAATAAACAAATATACCCGTAACTGGAGTTGAGATTCATGGCATGATATATAAGGGAGCCTGTTTCAGCTATAGTATCTTATATAAATGGTTGTTTGTTAACACTTATTATCTGAACAGTTCCCAAGGGAACTATACGCTTTAATGACTATTTAAAAAAGAAAGGGTTAAACAAACCATAATATTCGTAAATGGTGAAGCGAGTATGAGTCCGTCGATTTCAAATACCCGCAGTTCAACACCAGTTCTGGTTAAAACAGACTCAACACCCATGATATGCATAACGCTGTACTATATAGCATTGCGTAGCTATTCGAGTCGGGTTTACCCAGAACTGATACGACACACACACACACACACGACGCGAAAGTGCACTTCAGATGCAGTTCATAGTATCTTGACGTGGTAGCCAATATTGGATCAGACTTCAAGGCATGCGATGAACATGATAGCGGGTGACATATCTAGCTTTTGATATCAAGATATGTCGAGTAAAATTAGCGATTACATGTGTCGCCTGGACATGGATATTATAAATTGAGATGGAAGCATATGGTGTCTAACAATATCCGGATGAGTAAGAACACAATATTTGTTTGAAATGTGCACTAATGCAGTGCATATAAACACGTCACATATTCATATCTATACATGAACCATAGTCTATGGTTATACTGTGGATTCTGATTTTTGTAAGGTATGCATGCTGAGTTATACGAATTTTCGATTTATAGACATTTAATTAAAAAAACTTTCTATATAGCGATCTTTGGCGAATATAAATGAGAATGTTGTGACGTTACATACGGAATTCTTGACCATAGAATATACTCTATATATGAAATTTGTGTTTACATAATTATCTCCGCCTTACAGTATACGGTGCGTCAATATTCATAACAATAACAAAAACAGCAACAACAACAAAACAACTTGGCATCTTTGGGGTGCACTATATAGCACACAACGGACACCCCTTAAAATAGAGTATAGATCGGCCCATGTATTAGTGTGCAATCAGTCTCAATGTTCAATTCTGACGGCGAAAGAATGGCAGTTGTTTATCGCATTAAATTTACCATCCATTTATTTCATATTATTTTGACGTTCTGAACTTCTGAGGGACGCTAAAATTACAGTTGGGCAATAAAAATGACTTCGTTTGGTATTGATAAGACTGCTTCACGTGTCACGATCTGCAACAGTTCCCACTGCCCCGCAAAGCCGTTGGTAATGTAAAATAGGATCTATTAACTAAAGTATATATACCAGTATCTCGAGGTATAGAACACTGCATACATCTTTTGCATACATATTTTGCAAATGTAAAAATCTCAAATTCGAATATAAATAATTTCAAATAACGGTTCGCTCTGTGTCTCTTTCTTTTAATTAAAAATGCGGCATTCGTGTACACTTCAGGCTAGCGGATATAAAAAGACATAAAACATTTCAGATATAAAAATTTATTTCTACAACAATGGTTGTGGCGGAGTTTCTGTTTCAACGTTTTTTCTGTTGCCCCATGCTGTTAGCATTCAAGTATACAAATATAGTAACATATAGATATGCCACGCATGTATATCGTTCATGCATGTTCTATTCGCATCATTATTAGTATTCACAACTTCCTGTAGAGACTTATTTCCAGTCGTTCCATATATATTCGGAGCCTATATTTTCAAACTTGATCTCGATCTCGATTAATTTGTTATCCCATTTCTGTAAAACATGAGAATGTGCCATGCCCACCAACAGGAAATCATATACTGAGCCAAATACATTAAATTATATAATTAGCACCAATAATATAATATAATCTGCATGGGTTGGCCAGCTTTTACTGTAATCTGTAAAAGTTCCAAATTTAGTGATGAAATAAGCAATGCAATGAGCGTGTACAAATTCTCATTTCTTATCAAAATGGCCATATATCGATCAGATTGGAATGTCTCACTCCCTCCTCCCTCCGTTAACATTTTCGGCAATTGGCAATTTATACCTGACGGAACATTAGATGGACATTTCACACCAACAATATAGATTGGAATTGATCTCGAACACGACGAACAGTATGATTTTCCAACTATTTATTAAGTGTGGAATTTGTTGTTTTTAGACAAACATTTGCATGTTTTCCTACCTTTTGTCAAAATTTTGGACTGAAATAGCCATCATTTTTCAACCTTAGGCCAAGTTAGATGGGCGTCAGGTTGGAAATTTCCAACAATTGGAAAGCTTGAGACAAGTCTAGATTATAGGATTTTGCAAATTTTTATGTTCATATTTCAAAATTTTCTCACACCTGGCCAGTAAAAATGCTAATTAAATTAAGAAAAACAAATCGCGGTGTGAATTTTCCTGGCTATTAAACCAATAGACGTTAGGATTTTGCAACTCGCAAATTGGATTTGTGTACAAGTTATGTCTAACTTATCAAGGCCCCTCCCCAACAAACATTTGATATACTAACAGCTAGTTAGGCAATCTGCCCTGTAAGATCACATATTGATGAAGTTTCATAAACATCACGACTATACTGAATAAAATAAAAGGAGAGTTTTAACTGAAAGAGCGGCTAGTTTATATACTGATAGGTCTATGGCAGTATAGTAGGGTTTCGGGTGTTTTATTCCAAGTTCATTAAGGGGGAGACGCACGTTTTGCATAAATCCAGCAAAAAAAGGCAAGAGATTTTCAACAAAGAGTTTCTCTGGATCAATCTGGCGAAAAATCTTGAATTTCACAAATAATGATCTTCATTTTAATTTGTATATGGAATCTGAGCAATTATTAAGAGACGACAAAAACAATGGATTGTCAAATATTCCGGTGTGTATATATGGCTTCTATTAGTAATCGTTGGTCGGAATATGAACGCGTTAGTCTTTTTATCGAGCGCTTTTAGAAGGTAATCGGGGGGGGGGGGGGGGGGGGGGCACAATCCCATATTATATATCTCCATAATCCATGAGATGGAGGATGTAAATGGTATATCATATTTGACGTGTTCCTGCTAAGTTTATAATTCATCCTTATCATACAGATAAGCGATAATAGAGACGCGATTTGCTATTTCATTTACCTGGACGTCCCAACTTAGGTTTTATTGGAGATGTAACCCAAGATGTTTTTGGAAAGGGTTTTTTTCTGGTTGAGTTTCACCAAATACAACTGGGGGCAATGGTTCCGCCTCTCTTTGCGTATATAAGTAGGAAAATAAATGTTCTCAAATACTGGGCCGAACGAACCCCAGTTGATCTGTTCCTCTCCCTGGCTAGTGGCCACACGACTGTTGATCCATTTAGAATATGCTACCTTTATTATACAGGGCCTGTGAGGGATGAAGGAACATTTGGGAAAAATCTAAGCCCAAGATGGGGAGGAATGGGGTGCAGATGGAATTTTGCAATTTTGTGAGTTTGGAGTGGTTGGGGATGCAGTTGGATATTCCAATGTGGACACCCCCACCCCAACGGAAAACCTCCTAGCCACGTCCCTGAAATCAAGGCAACTATCTTGAGGGTGTACATTTATATAGAAACGTTTATCTTCACCCAGCAGTTGGTGTACTTGTGATATAGACAGCTGCATTTAAATATGCCAAGTAGTCCATGGCTACAAATAGGCCGACACAACACTGCCAACAATGAAGACAAGACAAAATACATGAAATATAATGGAATATGTATGATATAGTATACAATCTGGTTTCAAACCACTGCATGTAACGGGTATGCGTGTATTTCTTTAATATGCATATACACACTTTTATGTGGTACATTAATATTCTGTACCGATGCATTCATGAAGACCGTCAGAATACAACAGTTTTATGTTACCCACTATCTCAGCAATCACGGACAATCTCAGCAATCACGGAATACTATGTATAAACATCTTTCTATCGACAATTGAATACAGCGTAAAATCGTGTATATGAGTTACCGTCAAACATCTCTACTGTACATCGTCGATATATGAAATCATATGGGTAAATCCATCGGTCCTATATATCTCTTTGTGCGTATAATTTGGTAAGTTCGTGAATAAGGAGCTGATAAGTAAGACTTACCACGAGTTGAAATTCCAAGAAATATCTTAAGGAACAACATCACAAAATCCATCATTTATCCAGAATCATGTGTGCTCAAATGATAATTAAATACTCCCTTCGAAATGGAGCTTATGAAACGCTCAGATCTACATGAACTCTCAGTTTCACTCTTAAATACAGCGTAGCAGATACAGTTTATGATAGAACGAGTCGGTGAATGAACAAGCATCGAACTAATTTTATGAACAGTGAAACGAATCATCCCAGCGAAGCTGCCCTCGATCATGCATCTCTGTGTGACCTCTGACCCACAATGTCGGCGTCCTGCAATCCATGTGGCATTGTTTACAAACAGAAGCTATTCTCCGCGATGCCGATCCGGTATTAGTTAGCTGTACGTAGTTCCATTAGAAATAGACCGCTTCTGTTTGTCGAGAACGCAAATCGGTCTACCGGTGGGGACCACTGATCAGAGACTATTAAATCGGCAGCCAAATTCGATGCTGTATTAACAAAAGCTCTCATCGTGATCACCTTGGCGACACAGCACGCTGGACACGAATGAGTTACTTCTGCAACAATGGGTCTCTCGACATGAATGGCTGCTCTTCTGACAGGAGACGACGCACATTGGATTTGCAGTCTTTATCAGAAATGCTAGTGTAATTTTAACAAACCAAAAGTTTCATTCGAACTATTGAGTACGAAAGATTTGATGCGCCTGAATTGCGTGAGGACCGGGCTGACGGCACATACCAAATTCTTAAGTTCCGAAATTGCTGCATAAAGGGACAAGGGACCCACCCCCCCTAAAAAAATCACTGTTAAACGAACTTTCAAGTATACGAGCATGAAGTATGCTGTAATCATGCCTGTGTAACACGTTGATCATAAAAACATAAGTTAAGAAATGTTTTTGCAGCATTTTCAGATATGAAGGGGTCTTTTGACAGAAACCCTCAACACTGTGACAACACATACAAAATCACTTTTACTATGGCCATTATTAGTATATAAATAACATAGGAACCCAACTTAAGAAGTGGATTTCTGCAGCATTTTCAGAAAAGAAAAGAGCTAGTTTGACCCCTCTCTTAAAACTTGGGAAATTCGAATTTTCCGGAAACTGATAGCCTACTCTACCAATAAAAAGTGGCCGCATAGACACCAGACAAGATGGCGTCAAATATGGCGGCCGTTTTTCAGACGAGGCACTAAGTCATTTTGATCCGAATTATACAGAGACAATCTTGTAAAAACTATGCAAATATATATATATTTGTGAAGACAAGACATAGTGCTACCACTTGAAGGAACTATTGGAACTTCCCGCCCAAAATGGCCACCAAATAGGCCACAGGAACTGGAAAAAAAAAAAAAATCACTAATATATTCTAGATCAGTTTATGCTGTGTGGAACTGGTTGAGAATAGTGGATTTATTGTTTATGTTCATGTTAATTGATCATTGGAGCAATGATTTGTGACATTTTTAAAGTCGCCATTGGGATTCTAGTCATATTTTAACAAGTCATGAACATAACTGGGCGTAGTAAGTGATGCATACCATTACCTATAAATATCCCACCTCAATAGAACCAAAATGATCAGTGTTGGCTCAAAATCACAACCAGAATTGCGACCAGAATATGAAAAATGGTAGATATTGACCCATTGGGGACTCCAATCGCTCACACGTTGTGGTTGACGAATAATAATGGCTAATCTACCCTCTAGATATTAGAAATTACTATCAAAAAGTCGATTTTACAGAACGCAGTATAAAATATCACCAACAATCGCCATTGGGATGCCAGTCATATTTCAACAAGACATGAACAGAACTGGGCGATGTAAGTGATGTATACCATTACCTATAAATATCCCACCTCAATAGAACCAAAATTATCAGTGTTCAACAAGTTGGCTCAAAATAGCAACCAAAATGGCGACCAGAATATTAAAAATGGTAGATATTGACCAAGTGGAGCCCCCAATCGCTCACACGTTGTGGTTGCATAATAATAATGGCTAATCTGCACCTAGATACTTACTCATAATATTTATAATATTAGTAATGTGTTAAATGTGGCTATTGTAATCACTTACTTTACCAGAAATATTGGATTTTTCATCACAAACTTGACCAAATTTATTTTTCCGGTGTAGACCATGTCAGGAAAAACATAAATATATTTGGTAAAGGTGTTTCTTCTTGTCTTGAATCTCTTGACCGTCTTGAACGGAGAAATTATATGACTCGAGATGCTTTGCAAAGTGGCAACCAAATTTGATAAATAATGTCGATTTCCCCCCCACATATATCTCGAACATTATCCTTTGATGTGACGAAAACGAAGCAGATTGTGAGTCACTTGGTTATTAAACATTTTAGTTACTCAACTTTCAACTAAATATTCTATTCAGACAGTCATAGTGTCGTATGAGCCATGCAAAATATATTTTAAAACCAGCGGTATGGAATTTTTCCGAAAATTGATTTTGGGAGTCTGGCCATTTTTTTTTTATGGAAATGGGCAAAACTTTGCATAGAAAGTAACATGAACTGTGACTACTCTGGCCCAATAACATCATAATTGACTAACATAATCTAAGACGACGTCCAAAAAGAAAGCAATTTCATTATATTTTGCTCCCTTTACAACGAAAACACCTATAATGTGTCGATGAATTCGACTAATTGTACCGCCTGCACGTTAGACCAATAAAATATCTAGTTAGTTTCCAATTAATTAATGTAATACTTTAGCAAAGTAAAGTGATATACTATAGCTTGTCAGAGAATAACATTGAAGGAGATCAAGGTATCACATTGGGGAAAATCTATGTCTGCAGTAATCTCACCATGATAGGACAAACATGTACACACATGGTTACATAAACCCAGATGACTCCATATAGTGGTATAACAACGTCTCAATCTCAGAGTAGTCATTCCCGATAAACCCCAATATTGTCGCCAATTTGGGGGCAGTGGGTGGAGCTAATAGTTTCCCGGTCTCAAACATCCAAGCAGTATTCTTCTTTTGTTTCAAAAATATAGCACAAATTGCCAGTGAGCTACTCTCATTTGTATACTGCTGGGCCCTGTTTCATGAAAGCAACTTATGACATAGTTGGGACTTAAGATGGTCATAAGTTCAAACTTCAGTCATAAGTGCGTTTCACGAACAAGGTCTTAACTTAAGATGGTCTTAACTTTGGTCTTAACTTTAAGACTGCTGTGAGGTGTCATAAGATAATCTTAAAGTTAAGACCCACGTGATAAGTGGCATATCGATCACACGTATGGCGGCCTATGTTATTTTGCAATTACGGAGATATCTGTACTTTGTCTGGGTGGGCAATTCGTCGTCTGGTATACAGGGTCGTGGCTACAGAGTGAGATGGGGTGTTCGCCTCGAAATGTCCAACTACACCCCCTTAAACAACACCAAATTCTCTTTGGGTGTAAACATTCCAACTGGTACCTCAAACATTCCAAAACCAAAGTTTGGAGAGGACAACCCCCCCCCCCACCGTATAACCATAGAGTTAATTTGGTAAAAACAATTCAGAGTACAGACTTATCATCAGGGACGTGCGAATGGGGTTTGTGTGTTGTCTACCCCCCCCCCCCCCAACCACACACACACACTTTGGTCAAAATGTTTAGCAATTGGAAATTTCATGCCTGACAAGAACATTAATCGTACACTATATATAAGTTTCAATTGTTTGAATATTTAACTAAAGGAATGTGTTGTTTTAGACAAACAGCAGCAACCGAAAATCACCAACTTTAGGGCGTCAGGTTAGAAATTTCGAACTGTTGGAATATTTGAGATACCAATTGGAAAGTTTAAATCAAACGTGTGTGGTAGACATGGCATTTCGCGAACATGGAAGTTTGGCCCGGTTCAATTAAGGGGCGGATGCAGTTGGAAATTGCACGATGTACCCCCCTCCCAACAGAGACCAACTAGCCACCCCGAGCCTCGTCGAATGTAGGATATAGTCAATTATCAGCTGTGTATGTGACCTATAGATCATATATATTATAAAATTGTATTACCCACGAATTAAACTTTTGATAAGAATTATGGCCTAGCTCAAAGCTCACAATCTCCTCTATGTTATTCCATGTGTGTGTGGGAGATGGGGTAAAATGAGATCAATTAATGTGTTGATTCTTTCCTCTTTCCAAATTTCCGTCGGCTGTTTACAAAGCAGATATGTCATATAGGAAAGGTAACATAAACGCTCTTTATCAAAATATGTTTTAGAAATAGTGACAATTTTCTATAGAGAATATTATTTTTATTGAGTTTATGCCCACGCCCCACGCCCATAGGTCGTGATTTTCAAGGCTGTCCAAATTTTTGTTATGTTCTTTTTTGCAGGGGTGGGATAACCGTTGTACAGCATACTGTATATATGATATACACACCCATAACGATGACACCCCTTAATACGAGTGTGCTAACGAAAACGTAGTTTTATATATATACATGGTATGACAACCACATGAAACATCTGCATAAAAATAATTAAAAAGTTACTCTAACAAATATTTTTCATTTCCCTTTGAATCGAAAAATGACATATGTGTGTCCTGATGACATCGCCGATTTTTTGTATTATTGCTACACGTAGAGAGCGGTGGTCGATAATATACGAGTTATGTCGGCTCACATAAAAAAAATCGCCGCCTGATCATTGCTCTCAGTGGATTAACTCGGCGTGAATGCATGGTCGCAGTCATGCATCGATCCATATACTTATATTGTCTTATTTCTGACACCACCACTCGTCAGTAAACGCAAAGCTCGTCATTTTAAGAGCCTGCGATGTACTCATGTTCGAATTCACATCGTGGAACTCATACAAGTCTAAGATCCATATGCGAATATAAGGCCACTGACTATATACACTAAGATACATGCGCTGATTCGCCCACCCCACCCCAGCCGCTATCCAGCATCCCTGTCACACAATAATGTCAACTCGGACTCGGCTCTTTCTCGATAACCTCTCAATGCCGTACATAAAGATTGCACAAGCCCACATTTTTTCGTTCCGGACTGTAGAAAATTGTCGATAACCAGTCTAAATGAGCGGGAACTTAACTTACTACTTAAGTAGGACTTAATCTTGTTTTGTGAAACGCGTTCTTGAAACGGAAAAGTTACATCATAAGATCCACCTTAGATCTTAGATTAAGTCCATCTTAAGATAATCTTATGACCTTGCTTCATGAAACAGGCCCCTGGCATATATCCATAGTATTTTAAAACTTATATATTAAATAAATGTTTGGGAGGTATGAGTTATATATATCGGAGGCTGCATAAACTTCTAACAAATTAATATACTATAGAGACATGATTTTTTTGTCAGATTGAAAGATCTGTTTTACGGCTGACATAATATGAAACTACTCATCCTTATTTACCATGCATGTATTTGTCATTGATTAATAAGATAATAACACATTTTAATGTGCTAGGAACTTTCTGTATGTACATGTATACTCACACACTATCCAAGTTAATTTGATATATTACTGTAAATTGAATTATATTGGGTTTACATCGCCATGCATAAACTTCCGATCATTTGCGTTATGTTATAGTATTGGAATCTGCTCTTCTGATGTTTTGTTTTTCTTAGAGGCGAAGGGGCATTAAATTATGACAGCACCAGTGACTGGGATTCCGAATATTATCACCGAGAAGATGCATTTCCATGCATGCATTGCGCAATCACGATGGAAAATGGCTGACATATATACGTCTCAAATCGCCCAATTAACGTTATAAAATGTGCAGGTAATATAGTACCTCTCCTTTTAATGGACTTATGTTTTAAGTGACAGCAAATAAATGTTGGCCACACAATTTCTGGCAACCAATACAAACATGTCAGGATCATTTATTCAAATGAATCCAGTGATTATTTAAAGGGAATTTCATACCTTCTCTATATTAGTATGGAATGTGATGTTCGGGGAAAAGACTTGATTTCATTTACTCATTTGTTGTGGTATTGTGAATCAGACACCCACGACGGTCATAGTAAGATGACATAGTAAGATGGGCAGATTCATGTTCCTTCCTTGAATTGCAAGATATCTTGGGACACGGCAGGACATGTTAAAAGTCAATCTCCATACGCTGACCGAACAAATAACATAACTTTGAATAAAAGGAAACACGTTTGGGCATGCATCACTATGTCGGATTCAGGTAACTATATCCAAACTAACCTCACTATTTTCACGTCTAGTCAACTGAATGTTCACGCCGACCTGCAACCTCGCCCCAGATGTTACTAATAGCCAGGTGATAAGAAAATAGGACGTGTATAGTGATACTATATTCAATAGACTAACATGTGCATGTAAAGTCTAGACTGAAACCCCCATTATCTGGTGGTGCGAGGAATTATTACATTATCCAAACCCGTCTTCATTTCATTTGTATAAAATGTAAATGGGCGTATTAGTCAAAACAAATAATGAATTTTGGTATATGAATATCATCTTGACATCCAACCTGTATTATCACAAGTAAGGTACACTGACCACCATAATAGTATATGTAGTTGTCATGTGATTAAATAGCAAAGTGAGTCACAGTTTTCGACCTTTCAGAAACATCAGAGAATAGTGTTCTACATAAAGTAAAAAATTATTTTTAAAATTTTTTATTGCATTTTTAAAAACCATCATTAAAGGGGTACTGTACCCCAATTTCAATAAATTCCCGGTGACAATAGCGATCTAATATGAATATTATATTATAGAATAACTAATTTGAGTCGACGATGTCTACTGAAAACGTTCCGGTTAACAGGCTATCGTAAAAGTAAAATTGAATTATTTAATATAAATTCATTTATGGCTGGAGTCATAAAATGGAGAATTATGCCATTACGAGTTACCGTTCTTGAAATCGCATATGTTGCGTGTCTTTTATCGACGGCCGTTCGCGAACATTATTGAGTTGCAAACAAAACATGTTACCTGCAAAAGAAGGCCAGTTATAATCGATTCGGAAAAAAGGAGAAAGAAACAAGAGTCATAAAGCGTCAAGTATTTTATAGGGAGTGAGGTTGTTCGATGGAAGAGATTGAATGTATCAATCGAAGCTGTGAGCAATGAACTTCCGGTTCTTCCTGCGACATGCGTCTTCTCCGGTGAAGGTCAAAAACATGGCGCGTAGTTTGAAATCGTAATATTTTTGTTTCCAAGATCAATATTTTCTTCGCTAAATTAGGTTTATACGAAACTCATATAACACGAACACAATCTAACTTGAAAGTTATTTCAATGGGAGTAAATACAAAAATCGCATATCTTTGGGTACAGTACCCCTTTAAGACAATTCAGAAACCCCTGATACTAAAGATAGTTCCATTTACTAGAACACGTGGTCTAAGCTCAAACAATGAATTGAAGCCGATTTTAATGTGAAGTTTAGAGAGAAAATTGAGTATTTTATCACAAATAACCACGGTATATCTGAAATTTTAGGATTCAACGTATGTATACAGCGCAGTTTAGACAATATTATTCACCAACCACAACTTGGAAGCGAATGCAGGGCATCACTGGAGCAATATCTACCATTTTTAATAGTTTGTCCGTCATTTTGATGGCACCTGTGAGCCCAAGTGAACAGTTTGGTTCTGTTGAGATGAAATGTTCACAGGCAAATTGGGCAATGGCATGCATAATATACATCGCACAGTGTTGAAATATGAGTGATATATTGATTTAAACATATCATAGTGTATATAAATTATATACATGGGGATTGGGACACAAGTTTTGTCAACTTGGTGACGTTCCTCTCCCACACAAAAGGTGTAACATAACATTTAAACAAGATGACAGGATGAAATTTGTGTAATTAAACAGGGAAACAGATGTGAATATTTTTACAGAGTGTGTTGTGAGTGGGGTTTTTTTTTGTGTCCAGTTTTTTCTCTCACGTTGTCATAAGTTAATTCCACTCGTGAGTTGTGTTTGGATGAATGATTTTCGCATAGACACCATAGTGATCTGATAGTTCGAAGTATATAATATCTGCATCACGGAGACTTAGATCTCCACATACAAGAATTGGATCAAGTAAAGTCCGAGAGTCTTAGGTAACTCTTGTTGGAATTTTAATCACATCGATAACTTTGCTTAGTTTAGAATTGGGGTCCAAAATATTAGAGTTAATGTCACCAAGTATGACCATATTTGGTGTAATTTCCAGATTCCAGTAGTTTGTAGCAGAAAAAGCATCGGACCGGTATGATAATGCCAAGCTGATATGACATGTTGCCGACTGGATGACCAACCACATTATCGACGAAACAAATACTAGGTCTTCCTTACGGGAGTATACTAAGTATTCTGCAAACTAGATGCATATTCCGCCGCCGTTTGATCACCATCTTCTCGGATATGGGTTACAAAAGCCATCTATTTTCAGAAGGGTATGTGACATCAAGACGTGTTTCGGTGAAACATAGAACATCATATTCACTAATAATAATTTTACGTTGAAGAGTTTATTTCTAATACTTCGGATGTTTTGGTGGAAATATGAGTGGAACCCTTTGGCGATTTTTGGTGAAATTTGATTAGCAGATTAGACAATATTATTCAACAACCACAACTTGGAAGCGAAAGCATGGCATTACTGGAGCACTGTCTACCATTTTAAATATTTTGTTCGCCATTTTGTTGGCAATTGTGAGTCAAAGTGGAACCCAATGGCGATTATTTTGGTGACATTTGATACTGCATTCTGTCAAATCGACCTTTTGGTGAATCGGAAATGGGTATGATACAAAAATAACTCATTGATCCAGTGATCTTTTAGTTAATATGAAACATACAAAATAAATTCAGAATTCTCCACTAGTTACAAACAGCAGAAACTGATAAGAAAATATCAGTAAAAGATCAAATTTTCCAGTTCCGGTGGCCTTTTTGGAGGCCATCTTGGACCCGAAGTTTCCATTGTTTCCGTAAAGCGGTGGCACTATGTCTTAGCTTCACAAATATTTATTTCAAATTATACATATAGCAAATGTCTACCCATAAGACACGAACAGAGTTCCGAAGAGATTCCTACATCATGTAACAATGTAGAGCGTGCATTGCTACTTGGTTCCTGATAAAATAAAGAGCTTTGAACAGCATTCGGCATGGTTGCTATATTATTAATATACGTCTGGTATATATGTTCACAGTATCACGCCCAATTCATGTTGCCCGTACGTGAATAAGTGCGCTTATTATAATTGCATGCATGTTAAAGGGACGGGCGGCCTTCGTTGTAGGTTATAATTTAGAAATAACATTTATCAAATTATGATAATTTCCTAAAGAATTACTGATATTATAGCATAATGGTGATATGAATGCGATATTATTCACAAACACGCTTTGTGTCAGAGAAAATGCAGTTTCTCGCAAAAATCGCAGTGAATTGTTAGTAACAGTCACGATATTGCGTCATTTCCTTATTTAGATTCGCGCGCATTATATGTCGGTTGTAAACCCTAATTTGGTACGTCTACAACTTACAGCTCACAATACTATCATAGTACATTCCTTATTTGGTATGTATTACCATATATATGTTAGGAGAAAATACTAACTGGATTGAAAAATATTCATCTCTTTGCAAGAACAATTATATTATGTGCAAGTTTTCTATCTGATCATTTCCCAATCATGAAGTAATGTAGATTAGCTGGATTTTGAACTGACAGCGGGCAGAATGGGTCAGTTGCAATAAAATTTGGTGCGATTTGAATGCGATTGTTGATGGCGCCAATAATTTTATCCTCGCCTTCCACACCGCAACGGAACATTTTAATTGGACGATCATTCAGTTCCGAGTGTTTCTTTAACGTTTTTGGTGTGTGTTTACAAAGCGTACAAACGTGACAATAGCATACAATGTACGCGATATTTATAATTGGTATAATAACAATATCTGTCTATTATATAATAAATATTCTTTATGTTTATGGCGGTTTTAGCGGATGTGACTATTTTAACAGCTTTACCCACCGCGAAGCGCGCCCGTATCTTTAAAAGCTACATAAGACGAACTAGGGTGCCAAAATGCAAGGATGGCGCTGATATCACACAGGAGATATTACAAGAAGCAAACAGACCACGCTATTCGGTTAGCATTGTTCATTTGGACAGGAGTAACTCTGATACTAATATACTTGACTGAACAATGCATAGTGACGTGCGTTCAAGAAGTTGTGAAATAAGTGATCAAAACCGAATTTGGTTTTGAGCATTTGTCACAGATATGGAACCCAATTGGTTTTGATCAAAACCAAATCATCAAAACAAATTTTTTGACGATTTGGTTTTGATCAAAACCATATTTTGTTGGGTTTGATCAGAATCAAAATGGGTTCCATATCTGTGACAAGGTTCAAAACATATTTTGATTTCATATGAAATACATACTATAGATAGATAGATAGATAGATAGATAGATTTATTACTCTTTTCATCGATAAGATATATGAGTATGAACAAATGAAATTAAACATATAAGTTATGCATGCACATACGCGAAGATGACGACATAAATGAATGTGATATGTTCCGAGTATATATCTCTCAGTATAATTGTCTTATTTATAATTAGTTCTTTTGGGTTATCGGGTGTGGTGGGGTCGGGTGGGGATGGGGCTTTGGGTAATAATCATACACATTGTTAATCATATAAAGTATAAATTATAGGTCATTCTATTATGTATGTTATTTCCCACGTGGGCAATTTTTCGGTCGCTTTTATATAAGGTGTTGTGTCTATATGGGTGGGACTTCTAGTTTAATGCCTCAGGGGCTCCTATCTGAAAAAGGGCTTCGCGGATAAATATCGATAGGTTCGTAAGGGTTTTCCTATTGCTTGTTTTGAACAGGCTGTTCAGTTTCAATGCATTGGGTCGGGTGTAATAATATGGTTTAAAGTATTTTTTCCTGAGATCAGTAAGTTTGGTGCACTTCAAAATAATGTGGTATTCGTCTCCAATGCCATTATTACATAATTTACACTTTCTATCTTCGTGTACTTGTCCAGCCCAAGAGCCTGTCTCGATAGGAAGTCGGTGATTCCTCGTACGGAATTTCATCAGGCGTGAAACGACATTATGGTTGGTGTGTGAAAGATATTTTTCTGTGCCAAAATCTGGCTTAATTATTCTGTAAAAGGCCATCTTATTTGAATTCGCTATGCTTGCTGTCCATTCCTGTATGTATATATCAGAGAGCCTGCGTTTCACCGCCGCGTTAAAAATATCACGAGAGGGTATACTTTGGTTGAGCCAGTAGTACGATAGTCCCAAATGATCTAGTATGGTGTGTATGTTTTCTAACCATGCATTGGATTGGCTGTTAACTGAGTGGGAGTGATACATACAGTTATATAGTCTTAAAGGGATTCTCTCGGGTCCCATCGTCATCAGCCTACCCCAAAACGTCAGAGTTCTGAGTTTTATTTTCATCGATATTGGGTATATTCCTAACTCACCGTACAGAAAGGGTGTGGGCGTGGTCTTCTTAAGGCCGAGTAAGAATTTTAGGAACCATAGTTCAAGTTTCTCGAAAGATGAAATATTTTCGCATCCCCAAATCTCGGATCCGTAGGTCATTATAGGCACTATAGCTTTTTCATATATGTCAATTACGCAGTCAGTTGTCATTTTATATTTTCTTATTCTACTAATGAGTGTATACATTGCTTTTTTTGCATCGTTGCAACGCATATTCCCTTCTCGGCTATAATCGCCAGATTTCTTGAACCATGTTCCGAGGTATTTGTAATTATCCACGATTTCAATGTTACCCCCGTTTATTGGATAGGTTGGCATGCGTTTTTTCTTCTTGCGTCCGCCAAAAATCATTATGTTTGTTTTCGATAAGTTAACTTTCAATTTCCACTGGTTACAGTACCTTGAAAAGGTACACAAAGATGTTTGCAGCTCTGATTCCGTATTTGCCAAGATGACTGTATCATCAGCGTAAATTAAGAGAAACAGTTTAGTGTATATATTTATATCAGTATCGGTAAACGTTGTATAATCAATCCCGCTGCAGTTATGCGATTTCATGTAGTCCTCCACATCATTGAGATAGAGGGCGAATAAAATGGGGGAGAGGCCATCACCTTGTTTTACGCCAATCAAGCTATCGAAATATTCAGAGCAGTCATTGTTCGCGCTAACACACATCTTAAGGTTACAAGAAAACTAAGATGCATGCATCAGGTCGGCCGTGAACACTCTACCATAGAATTGTTGTAGCTATCGATTATACATTTTGGAACACCTGTCTGTATGTATGTGTGTATGCATGAATGCATGTGTGTATGTGTTATAGACTCTAACACTGCTCGACTGATCCGACTCGGATTTGGTATTTAACGTGTCAACTTGACCTCGCTCATAGGCATGTTTCTGGACCTTGACCGATCCGACTAAAAATTTGTGTGTAGGACTACTTCGATCCCGGGAGCAATATTGACGGGTCCAATTTCACGTGGGACCATGTTCTCGAACGTGCTGATGTAGGCATGTTTCTGGACTATTTGGACGGGTCAAATCTTGATCCCGACCTGACTTTGACATTCAAAAAGATCAATTCAAGGTCAAATCTGGTAAAACGAAGTATTTCAACGAAATATAATACCTACTGTTACTTTTGTCCCAGGAGTGTTTCGGGTGGGTTAAATTATGACCCTGACCTGATCTTGACATTCAAAATTGTCAATTCAAGGTCAAATCGGGTAAAGCCGGGCGGATTTCGACGGGTACTTTTGTCCGGGGAGTGTTTTGGGCGGGTCAAATCGTGACCCGACATGACGTTCACCTTTAAAATGGTCAATTCAAGGTTAAATCGCGCAATTCTCCGAAAATCAGAGGGGAACATCCCGGACGAAGTAGGGTCCACCAGCTACTATTATATATTTCTAGATTTAGTTACAAACTAAATACCTGTATATTGTACAAAGAAATGTTTGACAAATATATCTGTATCAATATTACCATACGGGTCATTAAAATAGATACGACGAAACAAATTTTGAAGGGTGCATGGTATCAGGTAAATTTTTATATTTCAAATGACGACAGGAATGCGGAAAGTTGAAGTACCTACGTAATACTGGCTATCCGAATGAAGAGATTAGATTAGATTAGATTACTCTCCCCCTGGTTATCCAGAAGATCATTGTGGAATCTGGTGACGATCGGACAAGGGGTGTCGTCTGTAGGATCAACCAAATTATTTAGCCATAAAAATAGTAAAATTCAAGATCACCGCTGGCAGTGATGTCTTCACAAGGACAGCTTGAGAACAAAACATGGCTCACATCTAGCGGTGACCCAAACTATCCACATGAGAAAAAGTTCTCCAATAAAAGCTGGCTGCAGGGTGCGCCAATTGATTCAAATTCGAAATTTAACAGGGTGTACTGCTTGTGGCCATGTTTTCCCCGCAAATTTGATAGACTGATGGACAAAACCACTGAATCCGTTGAATCAATATACATGTATACATGGATTAATGTATATGCATTGTTATACACAGTACTGGTATATAAAGGTACTGAAAATAACAATATTACTAGTATACACAAAATAAACCATATATCATGGCTATGGGTTCTAATATCCGAATATGACAGCTGATAACTTGGTGTGAATTGAAGAGTGGTGGTGTCTCACGCATATCTAACCCTCCATGTTAGAAACATGCCATTAAATGTCATAAGTATAATCTAGCTTGAGGACAGAAGTTATCCATAAAAACCCCCCTTAATTCAACCAGGTCCTCGCGCGATGTATGGTCGATCACATGATGATCTAGGGGGGATTAGAATTGTTGTATAAAAACAGCACTGCATGTAAATATAAAATAAAATAGTGCTACATCTTATTACAGATTATTGCCATATATAATCAGTGACTATACAGACAGTCTGACAAAATAAAGTTTCAGTGACACTCTATCCGAAGAGGGGAATAATTCCATCTGTTACAGTCAATGGAGCAATTATGAATCTGGAAAGGTGAAATTTCTAAGTAATACTAGATATCGACATGACGCGATAACATATAACGTAAATGCAATATGGCCGCTGGCGACCATTTTTTCCTATAAAATTAAAAAAATATTTGATAGCTCTCATCTGATAGATCAATATCAAGATAAATATGAAGTTTAGTGATGATCGGATGAGTGAAGTGGACTGTGCTAAACGGTTTAGTAATGCTTAAAAAGATTTTTACCTTAATATTTTTATGTTCACTTTATAAACTTCACTGAGTCGTCTTTGTCATGTATTGAGTTTGATATCTTTTGTTAACAGTTTATAAATCATGTATGTCTCATGTTTGTTATTTTAATTTATGTGTTTATTATCATTAAATAAAGTTGAATTCCTTAAAAAGATTCTTACCTCAATGTTTTTATGTTCACTTTATAAACTCCACTGAGTCATCTTTGTCATGTATTGAATTTGATATCTTTTGTTAACAGTTCATAAATTATGTATGTCTCGTGTTCGTTATTATATTATATACACTTTATAGTGTGTTTCAGAACGAAAACAAAATGAATAAAATCAACAAATTTGTAAATTTAAAAACAATTCAAACGTTGTTGTATTCCATGTCCCAGCCCGGACATATACACCAAATTTCAATAATATTCATTGAGAAACAACGGACCAAACGCCATATAACACCCCGTATGCATCTTTTATTCCGAGTTGGCCTTTTATTCCGAGTTGGCACGCGCCGATTGGGCGAGTTAGCCCTGGGGCGAGTACGCCGATTCCGACACCTTTTCTATTTGCAGCAGGTTAAGTTTACGCGTAATTTAATTTACAAAGTTCCCCAATTGGTATCGTAAATAGAGCGACCTTATTTGACAGAGAATGCCTCTGTTATTGATTATAAAGTTGCTATACATTAAAAACGACAATTCACATGCTCGTTCAAGCGCAGTAGTCTATTTTCCCCATGTTAAAGGACATCCACAAATACTAAATAACGCTAACTTACTGCCGAATGTTTTACACGACAACTGTTAACATATTTGGGCTGAATTCATCTGACGCGGTATTATTCCTCAAAATAAACAACAAAACCATCGTTACTTGGAAATGTAGTTTGGGCTAACATTTACATAAATCCTCCACATCATTATTCCGACACACACGTCAGATGAAAACTCACATGAAGTAACCGGCCAAATTGGCCGAAATAATACATCTGTTTAATTACAGTTAATATTCTGCCAGTTGTCTTGTAATGTTCTAATTTTGTCCACAAGCCTTCTCGCCAAACAGAGTCGAAAGCTTTCGTAAAGTCGATAAAGGCGCAGTGCAGTCTCTGTTTGCGTGATTTAAGAATATTTATAAGTGCGTGCACAGCTGGCGTGCATGGCAAATATATGGTCAGTTGTTGCATATCCTTTGCGGAAGCCAGCTTGGGCTTCAGTCTGGATATCATGAATACTTAAGAATTCGCTAATACGTTTACTGACTATACTGGTGAACACTTTCGAAAGCGTACACAGGAGCGTGATCCGTCTATAATTATCGGGGTTGAGGCGGTCATCTTTATTTTTGAAAATTGGTTTTATTACACCAATTGACCAGTCACTTGGGATTTGACCCGATTCCAAGATAAAGTTGAAAACGTCGACATAAATTGGTCCAAGTTCGTTAAATGTATCTTTTATCATCTCACCGGTTATTTCGTCAAATCCGGATGCTTTACCTAGTTTGAGATTTTTAACTGCGATTTCTACTTCCTGCAGGGTAAAATCTCTGTTTATGTCATCATCTATAATATCGGGTTCGTCTGAGTATTCTATGCATCGCGTATTATTATCATGGGTAATTTCGGCGAACATCTCTTGTTCTTCCGCTTCGAAATGATTTTGAAATTCATCTGCACTCGGAGTAGGTTTCGTGGTTCTACTCTTATCTAAATCTCGGATTAATTTCCAAAACTCGCTGGCCGATGTACCACGCATATGCTGTATTTTCAATCTGAGTTTACCATAAAAGTATTTCTTGCTTGCCATTAATGCGAGTTTATAAGGCTTCCTATATTCTATTATCTTAGATTTATTAATATTCGTTGGGCATACCTTATATTGTTTACGCGCTCTTCTATATTCAGTTCTGCACTGAGTACAGCTGCGGTTAAACCACGGTGAATTCGAGGTTTTACCTTGGGTTGTGTCCCTTGCTGTGTGCTTCTTTGGGTGCGCGTGTACTTTAGTGGGTATCAGATCGAAGTATGGTTTAATTCAACATCTCTCCTCTATTCAGACGTTAAGGTCCGAAATGAATCAATTCCTTGGACTTATTTTGGGGAAACGTGAATTAGTTACCAGAATAACTTATTATATGGTCAAAACTCATTCATTGAGATGTAAATATAGTTATATATTAACATAGGCTTTCTCTAACTCCATGTTTAGTTACTTCAAACTCAATGTTTAGTTAATTTAACCCAACGTTTGGTTACAAAGTTGGGTTACCATAACCCAAAGTTTGGTTACTTTTTTTCTAACCCAACTAGTTTAGTTAACAGCTCTAACACAACGTTTAGTTGGATTCGGTTGACTAAACGTTGGGTTGCAGTTTGACTAAACTTTATAGTTTAGTTATAAATATTTTTTTGAGTGCAGTATATCTTAATAATATGTTTTCTTCCTGGAGTTCGGTAATACCTTCGTACACTCAGGGAACAACAGGACGACCACAAAAAATGTCTTTATATATAGCATGCATTTATAATTCTTTTCTTTAAATATGGAGGTCCGAACACATATATACATCTTTGACTACTTTAACCACTTAAACCTGATATATCCCTTTTATGATCAGCAATACCATCTCTTTACTATATTCTCATGAGCGCTTATGAACACGGGGAGAGGATAATCAATAAGTTGCATAACTTGTACTCCAATCCCCTGTTGCCATATCACATGCATAATTATATCCTATTTTGTAATTTAACCTATAAATTCATGGCACAATAAATATGTTACTACTTATAATTCTGAAATATGTTAACTTTTTCATACAATATCACGCTTCGTTTGTCATCAGGGCACATACAAACCACAAAAAGGCCGCTATCACTGGCGATGACTATAGCGCAGCATATACTCGAGGCCATGTGGTTATTACATGCTCACACAGTTGTGATTAAATGGGAAATTCCGCACATTTCTGTATTAGGGGTAGCCTGTTTGTGAGGTTGTCAATTTTCTGAGGAACCTGTTGTCGAAGGTTCTGGGAAACGTTGTCTCCCTGGTGTTGCACAATTAATTAGTGTTTTCGTTTCCAGTCGTCAGAGACTGTAGATAATAACATATAAAACATTTGAAAATCGATATATGACCTAGTCAAAGTTTATAGACCACATTTTTCGCCGCGTGTCTGATTTCCTTTCCAAATTTCTTATTCGAAAAAGTTTACATTTCGCTAAAAATAAAGGGTGTTGTGTGGTGGCCGGGCCCCATGGAAATACTATCAGAACATATTTTAAAACCTAATAATATATCATTTGAGGAGGGTCACACGCCAAACGACGTCGCCTCTACTATATTTATAAGAATTTGTTTATTTATATGTATTAATAATAATAATAATGTTGGTATTATCTAGCTGCATCTTATACAACGACCACACCACAAGGTGACAAACAAGTCACTATACAGAAGCTTATAACCCTCAGACATGCACATTTGTGAAAGATGAATCATATCATACACACCTGCAGGTGCCATGCAACACACCAGCAGGCTGGTGTATGTTACATGGAGTGAGTTTTTGTTAAAACAGGAAGGCTTACGGGGACTTAATGTGAAATTAGAAATCAGAGATGTTCAACTTATGTAATGAATTGAAAAAACTCACTTATTTAGGTGTCTCTATTTACAAACGCCCGCCTCTTGAAAAATATGTTCTAAAAAACAACTTAACGCGACCCAGAACGTATTCATTATATGCGAAATTTCGCACGACAAATCAGAAGCATTCCACGAGGGATTTATGATCACCTGCAATCGTGAATGTTGCTATAAAATAAAAATAAATAAATTATTCTATGAACGAAGACGTTTATTTTCATTCTCGTTTACTTTGTCACCACGCACAAGCACGCAGGTTCTTGCTCACACAATGTACGTGCATATCATTCCAAAGCATGTGAATATTTGAGTAAGCCTAAATTATAAAACTTGAATTCGTCACAATTTTCTGGTCAACGTTGATTATATATCTTCCCCGACTTGATCACGGTCCAGGGGCGCTTTAATTACAGTATAGACCTTCGTGTTATCAGATTATCATTATGTCTGTTCAATATGTCATTCTAAACGACGCGGTTGGGTTTTATGTATGTAGCTGATTCACGCTCTGTGACTTTCTTTGGAAGCCGATACAGTTTTATATAAATTTTAAATCACTTGAACAGCCGACACATTTCACGCAAACTGCTTACAGAAAGCGGTGATAATAGGCAAGGACTTCCCACCACTATTAAGCTTTCGGGCGAAACGGTAGGATCATTTGCAACTCGGATATACACACAAAAATTGCTTTATCTGCATTAATAAGATGTATTCAATGCTATACGCATTGGGAAGTTCATTGTGACCGTTGTCCTTATTGTTATTGTTACCATATTAAAAAAAAAAATAGTGATATAACAACCACTTTACTCATTCCCTAATAAGCTAGACCCTGTATAACTGACATCCGTGCATCATTAATGTATATAACATATATAGATAAGTATATATTGATGACACGTTGGCCTATAGTTTGGTTAATTATCAGCCCCATATAATAATAACCCAATTACATTGAGTGCATGTTCGCTTTTGGCACTTTGGCAGTCGCATGAACACAAAACACATAGACCTTATTGCAATTATCCCAAAAGCTACCTGGATCGCCGTTTCGTTATAAGGAAACTTGTCATTTTTGGGGTTGATTTTCTTATATATTAACTGATATGAAAGTGTATTTCCAATAAAAAACGAGTTCGGTCGAGAGAAAAAACATCCACACAATGTGTGGTGGAATATCAGATTTAATTTTGCTCGTATATATGTGGGAATCTACACTCTAAATCGTTTTGGGTGGTAAAATTTTAACCCAACACAATGTTGGGTAAAACATATGCTACCCAATTTGGGTAAATTTTACCCAATGTTGGGAAATCTTGTTACTCAACGCAGGTTAACAATTTTCCGAATATTAATTTTCCGAGTTGGGCGATTTCCTGTACCCAATTATTACTTAATGTTTTGTACCCAATTATTACTTAATTATTTGTTGTACCCAATTATTACTTAATTATTACTTAATTTTGTGTACCCAATTATTACTTAATTATTCGGTCAAATCAACGAATGTTGTGGGATTTATTATCAATAACATTGGGTTCAAAATTACTATTTACGCGAGAGTATATTCAGATATATCTGGAAAAACATAGGTCATTTATTTAGATGGACAAAAATAATTATTCCAAGGCACTCTCCAGATAAAGTTACCACTGTCTTTTAAGTTGACAATAAACGCTCTCTATTGCTAATTATTGGTGCATCTTTAAGTCATCTGAGGTCGACGGCATATATCCCAAGACATTCACCGTGCCAAATTACGTCTCTGTGCCCATTTCCCCACATATCGTCTGAGCTGATAACAAACGCTCTTCATTTATCATTAATGTTAAACTAAATTGTAAAAGCACATAATTATCCAATTATATTCCCCACATCAGGTGACACATGTGTGCCATGCAGTGTACCTACATATCGTCTGAGACGATAAGGAAAGCCCATTATCACTGTGTGTGGGCGGAAGTGAACGCTGGTTTGAGATAACAGCCATAAACCAAAGTCACTCACCTCAGACTGACAACGGTAGGCCTATACCTATGTTTTCGTCTTTTCCTCCAATTGTGTACAAATCCCAGCCCGGGTGCCAATCTGCCTCGATGGGGGTATGTTCTGCTACATTTCCGTACTAATTTCATTTCAGTGGCGTGTAGAGTTCTCTCGTAAATCAAGGTTAAACCTCCTATTTCCGTGCTAAAACACGTCACGTTTGCGACCAAAAGCACATTTTTCAAACGATATCTAACAAAGACATGTTTTTGGATGCCTTAATATCCCATTGAAAGCCACGTTTGGTCCCTGTTTCCTGTGTTTTCTCGATATACGAGCCCGATTTCAAAGCGTGGTGCACCAACAGAATTGAACGCCGGTAAAATTTGACAAACAAGCATTGAACTCCCGGTAACTTATCAATTTCATGCATCGAACAAGTCCATAATATGTCTTTAAGTTGCCCTGTGGGTCAACGGCACTTATCATGTGGTATTATATGGGTCAAGTCATCACCGCATACCAATTTCCAGCGACCAGGGTCCAACCGCTTTGGGTATATGCTGACTAATTTAATTAAAATTGGTTATTATTGGCCTGTTAGTAGCCTGTGGTCAACGGTACCAATCCTGTGAATCAATTTGCGACGACCAGATTCGAACTATTTTGGGTATAGTATATAATTGGTTATTTTGTTAACTTAATTATTAGAATGTAATTGGCTCTCCAAAAGGCCTAACAAATAGATGATCACATGTGTATAGGCCTATATTATTATGTATACTGTTAAACTAAATGGACCGCACTATGCGGATATATTCTTTATATCCTCCCAATTTTTGATAGTCCAGGAGATATTGGTCGACCTCTGCACCCCCCCCCCCAGGACTTCACCCCACTAATTTTCATTCTTAATATCTCCTCTAATTTTTTTCGGTTGTTAACAAGAAAAAAAAGTGGCCGCAGAGACTCCAGACAAGATGGCGTCCATCATGGAGGCCGTTTTTATATATGCACCAGGTCTCTTTGATCGCCGTTATAGTAAAGATGAAATCACATGCGGTTTTGTTTTCCGCTTGATTCGTTATGCTAATATACAACCCTTACAAATTAGCCAAAAATCCGACATCACGTTTTCCCAAATGCCGGTATAATAGTTCAAAGCAGAATCGACGCTAATAACGCGATGTAATGTTTCGAATCAATTAATTTTGTTGCTATCATAACAACACCCATGCATATATATGTGCAGGAGATACTCAAGCTAGGATGCCTGTTATGACAAATATGTGAAAATATCGATATCTTTTGAATTTCTGGCCGTCAATTTAGCCGCCATCTTGACTGTGAGTATCAATTGCCAAACTCAAATGAATAATTCATATCAATATTCCATATCAACATGTAATGGTGGGCAGAATTCGCGTAACAATAACGCCCATCGTAAGAAAGTAAAGGAATGTGAGCTTGTTTTCAAATTTCGGTCGCCATTTTGGCCGCCATCTTAGATTTGGAAAATAATTTCTTGCATGAAAGGCAATGTAATTACTTCACCTCAGTATTTCCAACTGTCAGCATGGGCGGAGTTGTCTCGACAATGATGCCCAATGATGTAAATATGAGGGAATTTCGGTGATTTTCAAAATTTGTCCGCCATTGTGGGCGCCATTTTGGATTTGGGGGACTTTTATTTGGATATGGTACAAGGACAGTTCTTCGCCTAAGTGTTACGAACTCACAATAGTAAGCAGGTGTGGTGTTGTCATGACAATAACGCTGACTGATGTTAAAATCAGAGATTTTCGGCGATGTTTCTATTTTTTGGTGGCTTGGCCGCCATCTTGGATTTGGGTGAATATTCCTCAACTCAGGTATGAGAGGAATCCTATCTCGAGTATCTCCTGCACATATATATACATGGGTGTTGTTATGATAGCAATAACATTAATTGATTCGAAACATTACATCGCGTTATTAGGGTCGATTCGGCTTTGAACTATTATACCGGCATTTGGGAAAACGTGATATCGGATAAAAATATCCCACAATGAATGTATATTATGGTCCCCATGTGTTCGTCAATGACTCTTCTATACGATAAATGTATAACATAACGCCAAGATGTCAACATTTTCCCACAGAGACAAACGAAAGTTGGTGAAATGTCAGAAAAATAGCATATTTTCAAATTTCGGCGGCCATCTTGGCCGCCATATTGGATTCTGGTGTCGGATTTTAGGCTAATTTGTAATGGTTGTATATTAGAATAACAAATCGAGCGGAAAGCAAGACCGCGTGTGATATCATCTTTACTATAACGGCGATCAAGGAGACCTGGTGCATATAAAAAAAATAGCCGCCATGATGGACGCCATCTTGCCTGGGCCACTTTTTTTTCTTGTTAATAACCTCTAGTAAAATTAGAGGAGACATTAAGAAAGAAAATTAGTGGGGTGAAGTCGAGTCCTGGGGGGTGCAGAGGTCGACTAATATCTCCTGGACTAAAATTCACACGCAAGCAAATATATTATTACAAAGGAGGAATAACTCTAAATGTATTGGAAATATCTCCATGAAACTTCATCGTTCACCCAGGGCGGTAAATTCGGGGGTGAGGGGCGTAGGGATCGAGTTTACACCCCATGTAGTGCCTTCGTCTGGCAGTTGTCGGGGCACTGAAATATATTCTAACTTTGGTCACATGAAGAGTTTGTTGATAATCGCAACGCATATTACCCGACATAATTGTAAAATGGTAAGCCTGGGATAAACGTATATATATATATATATATATATAAAGCAAAGGTGCCAAACTAGCTGATGTGCTCGACTTCGTCTGGGCTATTTACACGGGGTGGGATCTGCTCCGCGAGGCTGATACCTCTTCCGATCTTCGGTCCAGTTCTTATTCGATCTGGTCAAGGTCACTGGGGATTTTCCCATGGTAAATAACGCAAGTTTTACGCAACATAGATATATATGCAGTTCATTTGTTGTATATACCTTGCCAGCTACCTCAACCATCAAGACATACTAGTTGGAAATTGTTAAGTAAATGTGGAATAGTAGAATTTATCCATTTTAAGAAATGTTCCAGTTCACTACTGATGGGTCCCAGACTCCCATATATATAACTTCCGTTCACTACCCGAACATCTATACAACAGATTTTTGGTAAAATAAGTGTGCACATATGTTTGAACTAAAACTTCACACTAGACTCACTTTTGTTTGAATTTAATCGCTAATGGTTATTGCGATACGGTAGTTTGGTACATGGTGTAGAGCACGTCTGTCTTGGACCAAGTACAAAAATCTCGCAAGTGAACTGGACACGGATCGATAGTGAACTGGACCGAAAATCACAAGAGGATCTTTTCTCATGGAGCAGTTCCTACCCCGTGAATTAGGGATATCTTTGTGATCGCCTCCGTCTGGGGACTATTGTTCGATCGGTCCAGAAACATGCCTATATGAGCCTATATGAGCGAGGTCAAGGTCAAGGACACGGTCGCACGTAAAATTGGACCAACCCATATTGTTCCCGGGATCAAAGTAAGCCTACATACCAAATTTGAGTCGGATAGGTCGAGCAGTTTTCGAATCTGAGACACATACATACATACATACATACATACAGACAGACAGAAGTTCCAAAATATAGAATAGATGTACCTCCCGACTCCTGACTAAAACTGCAAGGCAAAACATAAAAGAATGTAGCGTGGTGGAGGTAATAATTGGTATATAGGACAATTCCATTCCTGTTTGGATAAACAAATGACCTACTAACCCCAAGATGGCTGCCAATTTGATGACCACTATATATGGGTGGAATTTGAGAAATCTGTAAGAAAGCATGATTACTTGCCAACATGGCTTAATTAACACAACGGCCGTTGATAAACTTGCTAAACTATGGTTTAATACACAGATCCCACTTCGACATTAGAGTGAAAATATTACACAACGCACCTCCTCGCCACAACGTTTTATCAAATATAGGTATGCCTATTTTTTTCCAAAAAATAATCAACGGCCCATTTTGTCATCTTCTCGAAAGACATAAAGAACAGAATGTTGCGTGGTGGAGATATGTGGTGTGTACGATAATTTGATGTCGTTGTGTCTTACAAAATGGCTTAATAACGCTGAAGGAGTCATTCTCACCAAAAAAAGGTGCTGAAGGGTACACATGTTTTGAAGATGTGCTGAATGGTACACAGGTTTTGAAATGTCGTTCTAAATTAAGTTTAGTTTTCGTTTCTGCCATGATTTCTGTTAGAGAATGATTGTTTACGTTCCAGTGAACATTAAATTGAACTGAAAACAAACTGCTGATGTGCGCCAGACTTTCAGAAACACAATTTAAGTAACGGTGTTCGTGCCGATCACAAACCATGTGTACCCTTCAGCACATTTCCAAACCCTGTGTACCCTTCAGCACCTTTTTTGGTGAGAGTGACCCTTCAGCCTTACTGACCCCAATATGGCCGGTATATGGTAAATCTGTCTTGTTTCACTTAAACGCCATCATCACTGTCATGAAATATCTCATACAGCCCAAAGTATTATTATATCCATGATTTCACGCTATACTAGGACATAATGATGAGTAATTATATTCAAAATGGTGAACAGGATTGACGAATATTGCATTCATGACCACTCGGGCTCATGTTATGCATATTCCTTGAAGTCGGTGGCAATTCGAGCGAAGTACATTGGATGTCACTTTGTTGTTTATGGCAATAATCATTATGAATATACTCAAACCCGATACTAAAATGTGAGCCTTTCTCAATGAATAATACTCAGAGTGGTTCAAAACTATGATGGTACATAATGTTGAGGTATATTTTCAAGCTTGATGTCGATTGAGCACATTTGAATCAACGAACACTCACACTGAGTCAGTGTCGCCACTAAACTGATATACCATTGTTATCGACGTGAATCCCATAGATGACCAGCAGAAGATGACCGTGCGAATACAGAGGCCACTGAATTATCCAAGATCCTGAATCATCATCGCCGCTTTCATTGACTGGTGTCCAATAAGACTCATTAGATGGGATTCAGAAAAGTAGCAACTAATGTAGCAGTTGGGCGGTGGGCAATAATTATGCAATTTATGCTTCTTATCACACATGCAACACGGGCTGAATAAATATGGCGAATCATCACTCGTCACCATATCATCCCGATTGTTTAGCCACATAATGTTATGCATGCGCTCCTTGCATGCTGTTCAGTAAAACACGCCTACGACTATTGTGTCAGCTGGTTACTGATTTTGCCCAGCTCATTGGCAGTTGTTATGGGTGAGCTACCCATTGCTCAGATGCTGGTATGTACAGATGTTGTTACTGTCTGTTGTTTCTGAGCTGCACCGACACATCACATCAATATTCATGATCCCCAACTTGCTAGGTCACATCCAACAAAACTAACACAAAATAATATCAGGATATGCGCCACCCACAATCCACTCATGTCTCGCTTAGTGAGATAACTATATATGTGTCTGAATTTAAATACTAGTATAATATATCTGGCATTAGCTATGACGGGGTGGATTGGAATTGTAATGCTGAAATCATGCACGGCTATAATAAATGAAAGTGTCAGTGACCCTGTAGCTCAACTTGGGGAAGGAGTTTATTTTTTCTGAGCAATAAATAGAATGATAAACAAGGAAAGCCAAAAAGTTACAGTAAAGGTCTTGTATTGTGTAGATGAAATTATTTTCACCAATAAATTACATCGGAAGTCGTTCTATCGCCGGTATTGTGATGGTTCTTGCCTGATTTGTTACGGTTCCTGATGATTGAAAATAATCATATTTGTGACAAAATCACGCAAAAGTATAGATATCTTGAATATATTATACTTTCCTGAATGAACAGAGGCTACAGAAGTGCCGTGTTATCGAAACCTGAACTCTAGACCACAATTAACTCGGTATTAGAGAGTTAACACGTAAATATCAACATGTTATCACTGAAAATCAAGCCACCGTGACGTGGACGCAATTTCTTTGTTTTTCGTGGCGTATAAAATATGAAACGCACTCTGAAGACAAACACTTCTGACTATAAAGTATACCCGTGTTATTCTTTTGTAAAATAGCTGAGAAAGTATCCCGATAGGGGTTGATAATTGGGAGCTGTGACCTCGCAATCAACACGGGTGCGTGTTACGGTTCTATTTCAAACCAATCATGGCTGTGACGGTTCTGTACATGAGATTTATTCGAACGATTTCTGCACGTTGATTCGAAAATCGTCTTGTGTATCTGACATTTTAAACCAGATAATGACTGTAGCTTATGTAATTTGCATAATAGAACAGGTGTATTAAGAAATAACACAATAAATACCTAATACGGGAGATTAAGTGACATTAATAGGCAGAAATAAAATATTGAAAGTCCCGATGAGAATAGTATCATAATCATGCCCGCCTATATAAATGACCAATGGTAATATAAATCTACTCTCAGGAGAATATGAGATGTTATATTCATTTACTTAATTTGGGCATTATTGAAAGATCCGGGTGTGACAATATTTCAATGCCGCCGCCATCATATTTCCTCCTCTGAAGTCCACCTGGGGGACATTTACACATGTTTGTAGCCCAGACTTATGAAATCACGTTCAACTGAATCATTGATAGGTTATGACGTGATTGTGGTGGTGGGGGACTTGGGGAGGGGCGCTTAATTGGTGTCTGTTCCCATCTTTGGTCAAAATGTTCAACAGTTACAAATTTCTTATCTTACAATAGATTGGTTTGAAATTTAACACCAACAATATGTTGAAATTGTTCTCTTAGTGTGATTTGACAACAATTTAAGAGTGGGGAATTTGTCGTTTTTAGACCAACATTTGCATACTTTCCTACACTTTAAACATGTAATCAACCATATTTGACATATACAAATGGACACCTCTTCTTAGAGTTGATCCATAACTCATGATGGGTGGACAGGAAGTAGGGAGCAGGTGTGATCTAGTTTTCTATATCACATTTACCCCCCCCCCAATTGGCAAGAAACTGGTTTTATTGGACAAAAAATCTAATGTATGCTCTTTTGCAAATTAAATCATCTCTCTCTCTCTCTCTCCATCTGTTGGGAACATTTCCAATCTTGTGGGGGTGGGTCGCCAGGTTGGAAACTTCCAACACTTGGGAATCTTGAAGCCAGTCTAGATGATTTTCAGGTTCATATATCCACATTTCTCACTGGGCCCATGTATCCTGAGTTTCTCCCCCGGTTTGCATGGTGGCCAACCAAAGGCTACTGATCAATTCACTTCAGAATGGCATACAGTCTAGAGCTATAATGTGTCATGCAGTTGGGAAAAACCAAAGCCCAGGTCTTGTGCATGATTTTGGTCTGTTTCAAGAGGATGGTGCGGTTGGAAATTCCAAGGTGGACGCCCCAACATTGGAGACCCTCCAGCCCACGTTCCGTCTCACTTGACACGTTATCAGCGAGGAATAATAATGTGCCTTATAATAGCCAGGTTCAGACACACATGATACTGATTTCTAATGATTCATTTGTATGAATGTTTTACTAATAATTCAAACAATCTGTTACTGCATGTTGAATTTAATATCTGAGCATTCCTACAAATGGATCAATAGGATTCAAGTCGCTGCTCATTACAGCACATTTAGTCACCAAAGGATTAACATCCATATAATAATATTTGTAACTGCATTATTCTTTTCTCTTTTTTTTATATGTTACTGCTTGTTGAACTTAATAGGTAAGCATTCCTACAAATTAATCAATATGATTCAAGTTAATTTTCATTACTGCGTAATCAGAACATTGTATGGGTGTCAACGAACTTTTAACGTCTTATTTTTGGCTTTTTGTTGAGTAAAATACGTCTACGAAAATAGACAACACTAGCCGATGTGCCACCTCTTCGTCCGGGCTATTTAGGGATTTATTTTTGATCGTCTCCGCCTGGAAAAACTATTGTTCGATCGGCCCGGAAACATGCCTATATGAGCGAATATTGTCAAGGTCAAGGACACGATCGCACGTGAAATTGGACCCACCCATATTGTTCCCGGGATCAAAGTAGGCCTACATTATACCAAATTTGAATCGGATCGGTCGAGGTCCAGAAACATGCCTATATGAGCCTATATGAGCGAGGTCCAGGCCAAGGACAAGGTCGCAAGTGAATTGGACCCGACCATATTGTTCCCGTGATCAAAGTAGACCCGGCCAGCTACCCAATTTGAGTGGGATCGGTCGAGGTCCAGAAACATGCCTATATGAGCATATTTGAGTGAGGTCAAGGTCAAGGACACCGTCGCACGTGAAATTGGACCCGCCCATATTGTTCCCCGGATCAAAGTAGGCATACACACCAAATTTGAGTCGGATCGGTCGAGCAGTTTTTCGAGTCTATAACACAAATACATACATAGACAGAAATTCCAAAACATATAATAGATAAAATACAAGACAGATAGCTTTATATATCCCGTCTACGCTCACGCTTTCCGAAATCTGCTATGTTTGTGGGAAACCTCCCAATTTACTCGGATGCTATATTGCCTGCGGCATCATTAACTGGGAGGAATCAGGATTGTGTGCAACGACTCTTAGTGAACCCACAGATGTAAAACAGGGATGGTTGACAACAACTTGAACAAGCAAGGAACTTTAATACAATATTTAATTTATTCAATTCAACATTATTACATACTCTGATAATAAGTTAATAATACTACCAATTCTTCACTAATATCGGTATTATGTCAATCTGCACACTAACATGACATACATACATGTATTTAGACTGTGAGCTGCTGTGAGTGTGACTTTCCTTGGGTCCCATCATCCCCAATGTGCAGATATATATCACAGAAATAGGGGAGATGAAATTTGTTCTACCCCTATTACTACAGTATTACTATTGGGCCTTGGCTCTAAAACATCTTATACTATTGTTATATAAAAGAATATGGAGTTATTGAGGATATCAGGACATGTATTACCTCATAATTATTATGTTTAATGGCATTATGCCCGGTTATTATGCCCAATGTTTTTAAGTGCATGCATTCAGCATTTCCACATTTTATACTAATAGAATTATCTCCCTTTAGAGGTTTATTAAAATGCTGGAATAGTATTAAATAATAAGAAACGGAACAATTCTTTGCTAGGCTATGATTTGGTTTATATTTTATGTTTTTTGTACGATTTTGGGGGTGGGTCCCAAAAATTGGGCGGAATAAAAAGAAAAAGAAAAAAAGTTGCAGGTAGAGGGGTGGTGGCCGGGTCCCCAAGAGGGGCAAAAACATTTTTTCGCCCTATATATGTAAATCCGCGACCCCCCCCCCCGTTTTAACTGTCAAAAAGTCGTGAAAATGTATAATTTCGATCATCAGGAACCGTCACAAATCAGTCAAGAACCATCACAAACCGGCGATAGAACGATTTCCGATGTAACAGTTCCTACACAGTGTGTTGGGTGAGCCAAAGGAAATTGTTTACGGCCAAGTTATTTTTGGACTAATCTTGAAAAAATGTGTACGCTTCCTGACGTAAACTTATGTATGGCATGCATGCAAATACTTGTAATTGTCTGCATTTTCATGTTTGTGTCAGTATGAGCTAAACTTACATTGGGATACCAAAAATCATTCCAGTACCATACTGAGTAACCTACAATCGACAGATCTAGGATCATAGTTTGACTTATCATGATTTTAGCTGACATACCGCATCACTGCATGATGGTCTTTTCGTTGTTGGAAATCTTGGACGCGTATAGCCTTAATTATAATTGGCTTTGTTATGCAACCTATCAACTGCAAGTACAATTAAGTAACCCCCTCCGGTGAGTAACTGACAAACTACAAAAGAAAAACAAATCAGATTTCCATCTCTTTGTATGAAAAATTTGTGTCATGGGAAATAATCCGACAAAGGTTCGTATAATACAATTCAACAAGTTTGGGGGGGGGTGATGAATCTGAACAAACCTAGATGTTGCGAGGGCTTGCTAATTTAATAGATATGTCCCGCTTGTGGACTTTGTGCAGCCATTGATCCATTGATCCATTATTTTTCGAACTTAATACATGAGACCCAGTGTAGTTCCGATCCGTTCTTGTAACCATGCCTCGTTGATAGATGGAAAGTTCTTAACAAAAATCGCTAACGATTCGTACCAAAATGAGTTATGTGATAACACATCTACTTTATTTGGTCAATTATGTTATTACTGGTTGCATTTTGATAGCAATAATAATATAGAGATTGACCATGTCTCTTGCAAAATATTCTTAAGGCCGTGTTTGATTTAATATAGACTTTAGTTATGCATATAGCTAAGGTTGTGGTCTTGTGATTGTGAGCTGTATCTCCCAATCACACAAACATAAGTAAAACAAGTATTCTAGGGTCGAATGCAGGACTAGAAATGTCAGTCAATTTATTTTATTTTAAATACTCCACATGTAAAAGTTCCAGGGACGTGGCTAGAGGTGGGTGATGTTCCACCTTGACATTTCCAACTGCATCCACCCCCCCCCACTCGTTGGACCAGACACCAAACACCCAGTACCACCTCCTTGGGTTTAAACTTTTAAACTGTTTCATTTAAACAATGAGAACAATTCCAACCTATAGCTGGTTTATAATTTTGTGTCAGACATGACATTTCCATGCAACTGCTAAAAAATTACCAAAGTTGGGCGGGGGTAAACATCCCAACTACCCCGTCCCTGAACAACTGAAAAGTTTCGAGTTTTCTTCAAAAATGGATTGGTAGTTTTATTCAGAAGAGCTGTTAAAAATTCTTGCCCACTTCAATAAAACAAACTTCAACTTGAAACAAGACAGTCAATGACCGTGGGTCGCTCACCAGACTGTAAAGACGGAGACGACTGGGACTCTGAAGACTACAGTAGTTAGTACTTGTCAAATAGTTCTAAACTGGGACACATGTAGATGGTGTTGAACAGTGGAATGGGATATGGAGGTGCCCACCTTGAAATTTCTAACTGAATATCCATTCCCTTCCCCCAATAGATCATTGGCCATTACCTCCCAACTGGACCAAACTAAATTACAACTGGTACATCAAGATCTCCAACTGTTGGACATTTATCAAAACCTTACTGAAAATACGGGTATATATCAAACTTATTACATGTAATATAGGAATCTACATACCAGTACCAGACATGAATGCACAACATAGACAGGGTGTGTGCGGGAGTGTTAAATCTCCTATTTATGCCCCTAGTTGAACCAAATATATATCCCAATCTATGAGATCGACTGATTTAGTAATCTCAAATGGTATATTATAGAAGTTGAAGTGGGTTTATATTCATTAAATATGTTACAAAATTAAGGGATGATCAATTGTTCCTTGACATCATCAGCATAATAAACAAACACATCATTATAATAGATGAAAAGAAGTCATTAGACTATATAAGCATAATATAACACTTGCCTGTACAACTGTACAACAACATAGCACATGGGAATTAATGTAATTTAAATTGAAATGAATGACAAAAATAAACATTGTCTGTGATTTGTTTATCAAAGGCTGTCAGATAAGATAAGATCTCATTTCATACACAGAAGACATTAGTGAGAATAGCAGGCATACAAGCTTTATATTATTAGTGAAAGAGATGACTTCTCAAATAACATCGAGGCATTAGGAATGTTTAAGAACAACATTTGTAACAGGGGTACATAAACCTACTTTGAACCCTCAATTGGCAAGGGTAACAATCTGTCAGTTCATGTTTTTCCTCCCAGACTCCTGGACCGGTTTCAATTAAATTTTGTGGGATGAGTCGATATATTATAATGCAGTTTGTTTTTCAAAATTAAATTTTAAAATTAAAAATAATGTTAAAAAGTATTTTCTTTTTAATGTTTTTTTCCCGTTTATTGAGCAAGGCGTTAAATCTAAAAAAAAACATTTAGTTTTTTGAGTTATGTTCCTGGCTCAGCCCACAATTGAACCAGTGACCCCATTTGAACAAATCTGAAACCCAGTCACACAAGGACCATTCATACCAAATATGAACCCATTCAACCCGATAGTACATGAGAAGTCGTTTTTAAGAATTACTATGGAGGGAGAGAGTTATGGCCATGGCTTCACAACCATTTGAGAGTGACCACATTTGAACAAATCTGAATGTGAGTCACCTAGGAAACATCCACACCAAATATGAACCCATTCAGTCTTATGATCTAGAGAAGAAGATGTTCAAAGAATTGTTGACAGATGGTGGATGGATGGACAGACAGATAAACAGATGACAGATGAGAAGTGATGACTATAGCTTAGTCTCAGGTGAGCTAAAAATTACATTTCATTGAACAAATCTGTAAATTGCCCCCCCCCAACACTGTGGGGACACCCCTGCGAGAATAGGACATACATGATTTATTTGAATGCCTGACTACATTGGCCTAACAATATTTCCATGACCTTGAAAGCCAGTGCATTCTCTTTTATATGGGAGGCTCCCCATGGGAGACTCGCATATATAAGAGAATGCACAAGCACAAGGTCTTCATTGTTGCACCAGCACAGCTCTGGTCATGAAATGGTTAATACTAATACTAAAAATAAACTTTAAACTGTCAAACAGGTAATTTGTATCTGAGATAAACATGGGATTAAATTTCATTCATGCAACCCACTATCAGCTATGTCTGGGAGAGATGTGGACATTGAGATAATTAATTTATAATGTCTGGACAAACAGCTGTGCAGAGCAAGGCCAGTGTATTGTGTTGTTGCTACAGCTGTGATCAAAACAAGGATTGTAATGTGGTGATCTAGGCAGGTATATGGTATGGTACAGCGTGGTGTGGCAGGGACAGGAGGTGGGGTGGGGGGGGGGGGGGGTAGCTGTGATGTGTTTACAAAAAATCAAAGGTCAAAATGCAATAATGTAATTTTTTGTTTTTAGAGTTATGTCCCTGGCTCTGCCCCTATTTGGGGGGGGGGGGGGGGTAGCTGTGATGTGTTTACAAAAAATCAAAGGTCAAAATGCAATAATGTAATTTTTTGTTTTTAGAGTTATGTCCCTGGCTCTGCCCCTATTTGACACAATGACCCATTTGAACAAATCTGAACCCCAGTCACCCAAGTCCCTCCGTACCAAAATAAGCTAAATCGGCCCAATGTTTCTTGAGAAGAAGTCATTCTAAGAATTACTATGGAGGAATAGAGTTATGGCCCTGGTTTCTCAACTAATCAACCTGGTGACCTCATTTGAACAAATCTGAATGTGAGTCACCTACGGAACATCCACACCAAATATGAACCCATTTGGCCTTATAGTTCTGGAAAAGAATCAAAATTGTATATATCTGTGCAAGAGATGTCCCTTTACTAGAATTTACCATATGCAGGAAGCAGTCCACCAATAACTCATAATTCCCTTTTGATTACCATGGAAATGCTAAATATATCTGTGCAGGAGATATCCCCTTACTAAAATTTACTAGAACTCAGGGTGGAGACACACATTCGTGGGGCAGAGATGCTGATAACATGAAAATATGGGGGGGGGGTACCAAATTTTAATTCAATAAGCAAACCATATGAGGGAATCAAGCCCCCAGGGACCCCTAATTCCCTTTTTTTTGGGCCAATTTCAAGTAAATAAGTACTGGAAAGCGACAAAAAGTGCGTGATTAATAACGCGCCGAAAGCGACAAAATGTGCGATATTAGCGCATGTTTCGGCGCGCCTTGAAAGCGACAAAATGTGCGCCGTTACGGCGCACTTTTTTGTCGTTTTCAGCGCGCGCCGAAACAACGCTAATGGCGAACATTTTGTCGCTTTCGGCGCGCGCGCCGAAACAGTCGAAAGCGACAAAAAGTGCGCCTTAACGGCGCACATTTTGTTGCTTTCGGCGCGTTACTATAATGGCGCACTTGTTGTCGCATTCGGCGCGCGCCGAAAGCGCCATTAGCAAGTGGCCCTAATGGGATTCCACATGTTGGTGATGATGTAACATGTTCAAAATTCCAGCTTTTAAGCGAATTGTTTTAATTCCTCGCAGGCGAACTGTGGGCCATTATCTGAGATCACTGTGTCGGGAATTCCGTGACGAGCAAACTGACCCCGTAACTTGTGTATCACTGTATGTGGCTTCAAGTTGTTGAGGAGGTCAATCTCCCAGAAATTTGAATAATAGTCAACAGTAATGAGATAATTGCATTCATTAAAATAACACAAATCAACCCCGTCCTTTGCCCATGGTCTGTTGGGAACACTGTGTGGAATCAATGTTTCCTTTGCTTGTTTGCTTTCAAACATTTGACATGTCTCACAGCACTCAATATATTGCCTTATCTCAGAATGCATTCCAGGCCAATATAGATATTCCTTTGCTCGACGTAGGCATCCGTCAATTCCAATATGAGAAGAGTGTATTCTTCTCATCATATCAGCACGCAATATCTTCGGTATTACGGCTCATTCTCCTCTGAACACAATGCCATCTTGTACACTGAGTTCATCACGATAGTCAAAATACGGTTTCACAACTGCTGGTGAATCCTGTCGGTTGCTGGGCCATCCTTGCAGGATGATTTGCTTTAGTTTCTGTAGCGCTTCGTACCCTGCAGTATGGTTCTGAATATCCCTCAGCCTAGGCTCAGTCATGGGCAAGTATTAAACCATATTTATCACCTCAACTTCTTTTGAAAATGCATCGGTTAATGGATCTTTTCCACATAAATATGCTCTACTCAGAGTGTCAGCTAAAATCACCGTTGATCCTGGTTTGAAACACAGTTTGATGTCATACATTTGTAGTCTTAGCAACATTCGCTGTAAACGACGAGGAGCTGAGTGCAAAGGCTTCTTCACTATGGACTCGAGAGGTTTGTGGTCGTTTACCACGTTTACATGCTTCCCATATGTGTATTGATGAAAATGCTCTAGTCCAAACACGACTGACAAGAGTTTCTTTTCAATTTGAGCATATCTGGTTTCAGTTGAGCTCAGAGCTCTACTTGCAAAAGCAACTGGGTGTTCATTTTGCAGAAGTGCTGCTCCAATTCCTGTCATTGACGAGTCACATTGGAGAGTTAGCTCTTTTGACGGATCGTAGTATGCTAGTACAGGACTCTGATACATTAAACGTTTAATCTCTTCAACTGCTGAATCGTGAGTCTCGTGCCAATCCCATTCAACATCATTTGCTGTGAGTTTGCGCAATGGTTCACAGAGGTCACTCAATCGAGGAAGGAATTTACTCATATAATTCACGAACCCAATGAAACGACGAATGGAAGAGACATCAGTTGGTTTCGGCATGTCTCTAACAGCTTTAATTTTGTCTGGATCAGCACGACTCCATCCTTAGTTAGAAGGTGTCCAACAAATTTCACTTGATCACACTTGAACTTCAACTTTGTTGCATTCAGCTTCAGGTTCACATCCCTACATCGCTGTAACAATGCTAGAAATTTTATATCATGGTCTGCTCTGGCTTGTTCGAAGGTCTCGCCTTCTCCATAAACCAAAATGTCATCATGTATAGATATCACGCCATCAAGCCATTCGAGAGCTTGATTCTATCTTCTCTGATATTCCTCTGTTGTCGATTTTATTCCAAACGGCATTTTAAGCCATCTGAATCTACCATGTGGTGTGTTAAAAGTTATTATGAACTTTCTTCATCAAGTCTTACATGCCAAAACCCATTACGTGCATCTGCAACGGAGAACACCTTTGCACGCGTCAGCTGCGGTAATATTTCCTGAATAAGAGGAGTTGGGTACTGTATCGCAACATTACGGTCCTTGGGATCGACACAAATTCGAAGTTTGCCTGGCTTCTCGACAATAACCAGGCTCTGTAACAGGAGCAATTATTCCAGTGTCAGTGAGATTTTCCAACTCAGCTTTCAGCTTGTCTTAAAACGATATGGGAATTTTTCTTGGCGAGTGTACTACAGGCTTCACCGTTGGATCTATCTGGATGTGATATTCTCCTGGTAGGAGACCAGTGCCCTCAAAAACCTCAGCAATATTCAGCAATCACATGTTCCTTTGTGAGATTTCCATCAGGAATCAGAGAGAGAATGTTTTCATAGTTCACAGTCATAAGCTGTAGATCATGTATGGAATTGATGCCAATAATAGGCGTACAGTCTTGGTCAATAACAATAAATTCTACTTGCAGATTTTGACCATTCTTTGGATTTAGTACATGTAGTTTGGTCTTGCCAACTGGAAGCACTTCCGTTTTATTGTATGCTTTGAGCACCCGATGAGCATCATTGAGCTCATATGCAATGCCCGATAATTTGCAGCGTGGTATCACATTGCATGATGCCCCAGTGTCCACCTGAAATTTGATTAATTTCCCTTGAATCACCATAGTCGCATGCAAATGGTTTCTAGGATTTCGAGCTCTACTAGGTTGTCGTTGATAAAAGTTTATGGTGCCAACAACGTCGAAATATTCGTCGCTGTCCGGAACGACATTATATTCACGAAGCATTGTCCAATTATCGTGTGAATAACTGATATTTCCTGATGTCTCATGCACATGGGCGGTAGAATCGTCATCATGGTTTTCTATATCTACTGGGTGCAATCATGGAATGGTCATCTTCCCACATCGCATGCGTCCGGCTACTGGGTGCAATTATGAAATGATCATCTTCCCACATCGCTTGCGTATGGTCGTTATAAGTTCCAATACCTCCCACTCGATTGATATTAATATCAGGAATGCTTCTGTCGTCTAATGATGCTTCAGCACTCTTAAAGTCTGTGTAATTATCATTGCTGGGACTAGTACTCTGCACATTGATTGATGTTGACCCAAGCTGGGTAGTATTGCCTATAATGCCAGTATTCACATCCAAATGGCTGTTCTTAACGTTAGCAGAGAGTTCACGCTCAGTTGTTGACAGAATCTGAACAGTGCCGTAGTACATATCAGGAACATAAGATTTTGCATTGTGTTGGCCCCGTGTATACTGCCTGTGCACATCAGAATGGTCTGTATCATGCAAATGGTTATTAGCTTGCATATGACTATTATCAGTACGAGAATAGTCGTTTCTTCGATGATCTGTTGTCGATCGAGTATAATGTCCATCATCATCAGCGGTGAATTCATTCTCACACAGGTAATTTACTTTTGGTTGAGTGTCTCGTTTGTTGTAACCGAATGATGAATGAATACGCCCACATTTCACTGCTAAATGTTTTTTATATGACACTAGCAGGTGGACCCGACTTCGTCCGGGCTGTTTCCCCTGTGATTTTCGGCGAATTGCGCGATTTGACCTTGAATTGTCCATTTTGAAGGTCAAGGTCAGGTGTTTTGACCCGTCCAAAAACACTGCCCGGACAAAAGTACCCGACAAAAGTACCCGTCGAAATCCATCCGGTTTTACCCGATTTGACCTCGAATTGATCATTTTGAAGGTCAAGGTCAGGTCGGGGTCACGATTTGACCCGTCCAAAACACTCAGTGGATAAAAGTAACCATATGTATCAAATTTCGTGGAAATCCCATCAAAATTCGCTATTTGACCTTGAATTTCAAGATCAAGGTCACGTCGCACGGCCAAATGAATATGCTTATGAGACTCCCCATACGAAAGTATCCCTAGACAATCATTTTCATCGAAATCCTGTGATATTCGAGCGTTTGACCTTGAAATGACCCGATTTCAAGGTAAAAGTCACGTCGCACGGGCAAATTAATAGGCATATGTCACTCCCCGGCCGAAAGTACCCCCACATACCAAGTTTCATCGAAATCCCATGATATTCGGGCGTTTGACCTTGAAATGACCCGATTTCAAGGTCAAGGTAACGTCGCACGGACAAATTAATATGCCTATGCCAGTCCCCGGCCGCAAATCCCCCCACATACCAAGTTTCATCGAAATCGGGTCGGCCGTTTTCGAGTTCATCGCGATCACAGTTTCGTCCCGATCGGTCGAGAATCGTAGATTTGTATAAATGACATACAGACATACAGACAGACAGAGGTCTTCAAAATATATAAGAGACTAGCCGATGAGCCCGACGTTGTCCGGGCTATTCAAAAACCAAATTTCGGCGACCCGATAAAATTCGTATCCGGGGCAAGATACATTCACATACCAAATTTCAAGTCGATAGCTCTACCCGTTTCCGAGATCTGGTCTGCGCATGCGCGAAGCTGGCGTCGCACGGGCTCGGCGACCCGATAAAATTCGTATCCGGGGCAAGATACATTCACTTACCAAATTTCAAGTCGATAGCTCCACCCGTTTCCGAGATCTCGTCTGCGCATGCGCGAAGCTGGCGCCGCACGAGCTCGGCGACCCGATAAAATTCGTATCCGGGGCAAGATACATTCACATAGCAAATTTCAAGTCGATAGCTCCACCCGTTTCCGAGATCTCGTCTGCGCATGCGCGAAGCTGGCGTCGCACGGGCTCGGCGACCCGATAAAATTCGTATCCGGGGCAACGTACATTCACATAGAAAATTTCAAGTCGATTTGTATTAATGACAGACAGACATACAGACAGACAGACAGAGGTCTTCAAAATATATATGAGACTAGCCGATGAGCCCGACGTTGTCCGGGCTATTCAAAAACCAAATTTCAAGTCGATAGCTATTCAAAAACCAAATTTCAAGTCGATAGCTCCACCCGTTTCCGAGATCTGGTCTGCGCATGCGCGAAGCTGAGGCCCGACGTTGTCCGGGCTATTCAAAAACCAAATTTCAAGTCGATAGCTCTACCCAGCACGACGTTCTATATTTCAAGTCGATAGCTCTACCCGTTTCCGAGATCTGGTCTGCGCATGCGCGAAGCTGGCGTCGCACGGGCTCGGCGACCCGATAAAATTCGTATCCGGGGCAAGATACATTCACATAGCAACTTTCAAGTCGATAGCTCCACCCGTTTCCGAGATCTCGTCTGCGCATGCGCGAAGCGGGCGCCGCACGGGCTCGCCAATACGACAACGTCCACCGCCTGGTCAAACTACACACACGTACCAAGTTTCGTCCCGATCGGTCGAGAATCGTAGATTTGTATTAATGACAAACATACAGACAGACAGACAAACAAACAGACAGAGGTCTTCAAAATATATATGAGATTTGGAACACAGCAGGTAATTTATCTTTGCGTAATTCGTCCACAAAATTTACAGTCAGGTGTCATATAGTATGGAATCCTATTAGGGCCACTTGCTAATGGCGCTTTCGGCGCACTTTTTGTCGCTTTCGGCGCGCGCGCCGAAAGCGACAAAATGTGCGCCATTAGCGTTGTTTCGGCGCGCGCCGAAAGCGACAAAATATGCGCCATTAGTGCGTTCGGCGCGGTGCGCCATTAGTGCATTCGGCGCTGTGCGCCATTAGCGCGGTGTGCCGAAAGCAACAAAATATGCGCCATTAGCGCATGTACAATTAAGTATGTGATCACCCCAGCAGGGGTGCCGGAAGAGGGGGGCAGATGGGGCAGCTGACCCCCTGCCCTTGACCAAGGGGGCGAGCGGGGGCAGGACTTGCCCTTTTTCTGGAGACAGAAAATGCTTTTTGTGTGTTTAATCTCGTGTTTTTATAGCAAAATGTAACTTTTTTGGTCCAAATACCACCAATTTCACAAGGAATATTAATTTTTTGTCAATTTTATCACAAAACGGCCATAAAAACCGACAAATACCTTTAAAATAGGGATTTTTGCCACAATGAATTTATGGTTATTTTTCCGAGTTTGCGGAGAAAATGCCCTTTTTGCAGAAAAGTGCCCTTTTTGTAGGCTCTGCCCCCCTGCCCTTGGATGCTTCCGGCGCCCCTGCACCACAGTGCAGATCGGACATGGCCATATGTACAATGTATAGGCATATGTATCAATTTTAAAAGGGAGGGGCTGAAATTTGCTGTAGATAGACCTCTAAATGCTATAATTTGTCATTATTCAGATTTAAAATTATTGTGGCCGTGTGGTCCTGGTCCCTCCTTTGTGGGCAGTTAAAGGTACTCAATCCGACCAGACGGTCCTAAGTTACTGGACAATTTGCGGATGAAGATGGATAACTCTAAAATCTAGTGGTACTTTAGTAATAATACGGACATATTTTGTTGAACAATTAAAAAGTTTTGAGAAAATTGATACCATACATGTAGTTGGTAGTGGTTATCATTATTTTGTAGAAATGCATCGATTGTGATAATTTACGTGTATTTTGAAGAAATATTGTTGTATCCTGGTGGTATGGGGACCGTGTGATCAGCCCCTCCCTTTTAAAATTGATACATAGACCTATACATTGTACATATGGCCATGTCCGATCTGCAGAAAAAGGGCAAGTCCTGCCCCCGCTCGCCCCCTTGGTCAAGGGCAGGGGGTCAGCTGCCCCTCTGCCCCCTCTTCCCCTGCTGGGGTGATCACATACTTAATTGTACATGCGCTAATGGCGCATATTTTGTCGCTTTCGGTGCACCGCGCTAATGGCGCACCGCGCCGAATGCACTAATGGCGCACCGCGCCGAATGCACTAATGGCGCACCGCGCCGAATGCTGTAATGGCGCATATTTTGTCGCTTTCGGCGCGTTACTAACGGCGTATATTTTGTCGCTTTCGGCGCGGTGCGCCGAAAGCGCCGAAAGCGACAAAAAGTGCGCCGAAAGCGCCATTAGCAAGTGGCCCTAATAGGATTCCATAGTCATAGGTCGTAGCTTCTCACCTTTCACGAAGTGGACTGTGTCATTCTTCCCAGAATTTGTACTCAACTGAAGCATCTGGTCTTTTGAAAGTTCTGCTGCTTTGCATATTTCTATACAGGTGTTCAAATCAAGATTATGTTCACGGAGTAGTCTCTCTCTCACAACCGAATCCAAAATTCCACATACAATGCGATCGCGAACAAGTGATTCGTGTAACTGATCGAAATTGCAGTACCGAGTCAAAAGTTGTAGTTACATTTACATATGTCGATATAGTCTGGTCGACAAAAGGTTTGACCTAGAAAAAATTTGGACTAAGTTGGTTTGTATACTATTTTGAAGAGGAATATATCCTCTATAACATATCCAAAATCCGCTAAAATCCGCTTTGAGAATTTTTTGTAATTCAAGATGGCGTTCAAGATGGCTGCCATTTTCCTATAAGTCAGCTTGATGCAATTATAGTGAGAACATCTTGTCATATGTATACACATGTATACAATTTTGTGAAGCTAAGACATACCGTCATCTTTATGTGCCAAAATTGGAACTCCCCATCCAAGATGGCCACCAAATTGGCGACCGGAAGTGGAATTTTTACCATTTTACTAATATCTTTAAGATATGTTTCTGTGGTTTGGAACTGGTTGAGAATTGTGACTTTATTTTGTATTTAGCATGTTAACTGACCATTGGAGCAATGTAATATCTTGTTCGTTGGGTCCACACCCCTTCCGATCACTCAAAAATTCGATTTTACAAAACGCGGTATAACATTTCACAAAAGATCCCCATTGGGATTCTAGTCATATTTCATCAAGAAGTGAGAAGAACTGTGCAATGTAAGTGATGCATTCTATATCTTATCGATACTCGAACTCAATGGTACCAAAATTGTGACTTTGGCTCAAAATGGCTGCCAAAATGGCTGCCAAAATATGGAAAATGGTAATTATTATCCCAGCGTGCCATGCAACCGCTTATAAGTTGTGGTGATACACACAATTGACTATTCTGTCTTATATAGCTTGACTAATAACATTTCTGATGTACCCTGGGTATTTGTTACTATTTTAACCACTGAAATTACCAGAATTATTCGAAATTTTCTGTCACAAACCTGATATCAAAATCGGCAAAAAAAATCGCTGTTCAGGTTTGAGCCATTTGTTAAAAGTAAAATGGAACTATGTTTGGTATCAAAGATATTTATTATTTTGATATGTGTTACATGTGTCACACTGAGTTGTTTTAGACAAAATTACTAAGATGGCTTCCAAAATGGTAACCAAATTTGGTAAACATTATTATATACATATACATATGTGTATATACGTGGTGTATATGTATACATAATCAATTGTGACTCACATGCTACTTAATCAACTAAATGTTCTATTCTGGTTGTCCCGGTACCCTACGAGGCATGACAAGTTCATTTTGAGGAATACAATATGGATTTTTCCAAAAACTTCCTTGTTTTTGAATGGAAATGGGCAGAACGTTGAAACGTAACTGAGAGGGATCATATTATGTGGCTATTCTGGCCCATTAGCATCAACATTGTTCCACTTATTACAGTGTGTATGTATGTTGACTGTATTGTCATATACGAGGTGAGTATGTATACATGGAGTTATTGTATTCATGAATGATGTATAGTTATACAATGTGTGACTATATGGTCATGGATGGGATGTCCATAGTGAGATGTATAGGTATATAAGGAGTAGCTGTATGGTGATGTGTGAGGTGAACATGTTTACAGTGAGTGGCTGTCTGGTCATTGTAGTGGTGTATGGGCATAACGAGAGCAGCTACACTGCCCTGTATGTATATATGGAGTGACTGTGTGGTCAGGGTAGGCTGTACAGATGTACATTGGGTGGCTGTATTGTCATGTGTGGGTCTATACATGTATGTATACATATGTTGGATGTATGGTAATAGATGGTGTATAAATAGGGTGTGATGTATGGTTATGGGCAATGTGTATATGTGTACATGGAATGACTGAACGGTCATTGTTGAAGTGTATATGCATACCTGGAGTACACTTGGGTGGCAATTGGCGGCTAATGTATATAGATAGTGACCTCATGGTGATGGTGGGATGTAAATGTTTATATGTAGAGCCTATTGTATTGTCATTGATGTTATGTACAAGCATACAGTGAATAGCTGAATGCTCATGGAGAGGGTGTAAAAGTATACAGCGAGTGGCTGAATTGTCACGGTTGAGCTGTATATGCAAGTCTGAAGTGTACGAATGGCCGTATGTGCGGGGTATTGGTATATATAGAAGGGCTTTATGACCATTGATGAGGTATATATATACACCTGGAGTGACGCTGTGGTCATGGGTGAGGTGTATATGTATATCATGAGTGACTATATGGCCATGGCACGGCCAATATGTATATAGGGATTAACTGTACATATGGCAAAATTAATGGTAGGGTGAATTGATATACAAGGAGTGACTATGATCACGAATGTGGTTTATGCTTATAGAGCGACAGGCTGAATTGTAATGGATCAGGTGTATATACAAGTCTGGAGTGTATGAATGGCCGTGTGCGCGGTACGGGACATTGATATATCTAGAAGGGCTGTAAGGCCATTTGTGAGGTCTATATGTATATACCTGGAGTGACTCTATGGTTTTGGGTTGGGTGTATATGTATATCTTGAGTGGCTATATGGCCACGGGCGTCGCAAATATGTATATATACAGGGAGTGAGACTGTATGACCACTGGTGAGGCAAATAGGTATACAAGAAATTATGTATGGTCATGGCTGTAGCGAACAGGTATACCAGGAGTGACTGTATGGTCATCGGTGAGGTGTATATGTATATCTTTAGTGGCTATATAGCTATGCACGTGGCAAATAACTATACATGGAGTGACTGTACGGCCTATGGTGAGGCAAATATGTATACAAGAGATTACTTTATGTTCATGTATGTAGTGAATATGTATACAGGTCGTGTGAGGTGTAGGAGTATACCCGGTGTGCCTGCATGGTTATTCACAGCTATAGGGCCATGTGTTGGTGTATGGGTAAACCCAAGTGTGGCTGTATGGTAATGGACGAGGTGTATGTCTATACAGCGAGTGGCACATGGCCATTTATGTGGTGTTCATGTATATATGGAGTGACTTCATGCTCATGTGTGATTTGTACTGGTGCACCTTTGGGTGACTATCGCTTTCCACAATAACTCAAGGATATGTTAATCGATAGAGGTAATATCAGAGTGTTCTCCACATTAATTGAGTTTTATATGCAATGTGAAGAAAACTGTTCCTGTTCCTGACAATAGTTTATAAGTTAATCAATTTTGATGCTAATGGGCCAGAGTAGCCAAATAATATGATCCCTTTCAGTTCAGTTTCAACGTTATGTCCGTTTCCGTTAAAAACATGGACAGAATCCCAAAATAGGTGTTCGGAAATCCATACTGCAATTCCCTTAAAATGAATTTGTCGTGCCTCATAAGGTGGTGGGACAACCAGAATATAAGATTTAGTTGTCAGTTGATTAAGTAGCATGTTTAATAACCAAGTGAGTCATAATTTGCTAACATTTCGGAACAGCAGAGAATAATGTTCGGAATATAAGCCTTTTAACAAATTTGGTTGCCATTTTTCAAGTCATCTCGAGTAATATTGTCTAAAACACCACACTATGACATATTTAAGGCATATCAAAATAAAAAGAACCTTTGATATTTACTTGAAAAAAATGGTCCAAACATGAAAAGTGATTTTTGCCGAGTTTGATGCTGTTTGTGATAGAAAAACCCATAAGTCTGGTAACTTCAGAATAGTAAATAGTAAAAATGAATCAAGGTGCATAAGAAATGTTGGTATTCAATGTATATAAAACAGAATAATCAATTGTGTGTATCACCACAACTTATAAGCGGTTGCTGGCACGCTGGGATAATAATTGCCATATTCCATATTTTGGTGGCCATTTGAGCCAAAGTGACAATTTTGGTACCATTGAGTTCGAATATCAATAAAATATAGAATGCATCACTTACATTGCACAGTTCTTCCCACTTCTTGATAAAATATGACCAGAATCCCAATGGGGATCGTTTGTGAAATGTTATACCGCGTTTTGTAAAATCGAATTTTTGAGTGATCGGAAGGGGTGTGGACCACACGAACAGCATATTTCATTGTTCCAATGGTCAGTTAACATGCTAGATACAAAATAAAGTCACAATTCTCAACCAGTTCCAAACCACAGACACTTATCTTAAAGGTATTTGTAAAAAACGCAAAAATTCCACTTCCGGTCGCCATTTTGGTGGCCATCTTGGACGATGAGTTCCAATTTTGGCACATAAAGGTGACGTTATGTTTTAGCTTCACAAAAATGTATACATTTGTATGCATATGACAAGATGTTCTCACTATAATTGCATCAATCTGACTTATAGGAAAATGGCAGCCATCTTGGACGCCATCTTGAATTACAAAAAATGCTCAAAGCGGATTTTAGCGGATTTTGGATATGTTATAGAGGAGAGCTTCCTCTTCAAAATGGTATAAAAACCAACTTAGTCCGAATTTTTTCTAGGTTGACCCTAAAATTTGAGTTTATCGACCAGACTAATATTGTTTCCCCTACTTCTTGGTTCCGTGTGTTGAATCTATACCTTTCTACTGTTTCATTCTTCTTTGGCGCACAATATGCATTAAACTTATCAAATACATCAGATAGCTCCAAAAGCTCTTCGTCATCATTTTCGTCAAACTGGAATGTTTCATATATTTCTCGGCCTCTTGTGCCAATGAGATACAACAGCATTTTTTTCTTATAGACATCATCTTTGTCAGGATGTGCTAAGTCAAGGTATAACTTGAGTCCTTCTTTTCACGTGGTCCACCGTTCTCCCACGTTCAATCTGGGACTAGTATACACATACACTTGTCCCAGTTTCAATGAATCAAAGTCCAGGGGTTCAGGTGCTTTCAAACTGTTATCTTAACTTGCACTTTAACTATCATGAGTAACCATGAAAACCCCACACTCTTTTGTCAATGCTAGTCTTTTAAATTTTAAAACTATAGATTAACTATAGTTTACAATGTGCTAGAATTTACCCAAAATACGACAAATTGTATCTTGTTTTAGTGGAAATAAGTCACATGATAGCATGTTCTAAAAAATAACACAATATAACACAGTATAAACTATATATATAGGCCTACTAGTATTTTATAATGTAAAATATTACATTCGACCAAAGATGGTGGGTTTCCAAGGTTACACTCGAGAAAGCGATACCGTTTATTTGCACATAATGGTTGGTATACAATAATATCGACACATAATACGTGGCAACCTAAGTCCCAATGCGATGTACCACATATGGGCGTATATTTAAAGAAAGTTCCATATACTAGTAACATAAAAATACAGGGTTTTGTTTGAACATAATTGTCATGGCAGCGCACGAAAATATATAATTTAAACGAGTGGCCAAGCATAATTGTCCTTACCACGCACAGTTTGGACACGTGTGGTAATTTTGTAACAAACAGTACGATACATATATAAACTGGAGTCTGTCTGGACTATTTTATGGATAAATATTTTGAATCTTCCGCTGACATAAATCAATCCATTGTATTGTATAAGAAAAAGGAAGAAATGTTCATATTAGAAAGTAATTACCCAGCTAAAGCAGGTTGCGAAATGTTACCACTCAAGCCCATTGGTCGACTATCGTTGTCTCCTTGCAACATCCATATCTCGTGTGGTAATTTCGAACTAATGTTATTATGCATAGGCCTATTATACACACTGACAGCTAACCCGACAAAATCACCCGTTAGTTATTCATGTCAGTCGACAATATGTTCTCTTGATATAGATGGTTTATGTATACGCGCTGGTATTTTATACATTTGAGTTAACATAATAGTTATGGCGCGATACGTTGGCCTCTCAATCCTCTACAAATAATTCCCTTACCTCAGCTATATATATACCTAATTAATTTTAAGAGTTAAATTGACCATCAATAATGTCTCCGTTGTCCGATTTCGGACTTGTATTTCTGTTTACCCGCCATAATATCACTTCGTATGGCTACATATACATGTATACAAACCCTGAACACAGCAATCCTTTAGTCATTATTTAATCTATATATTCCAGAGATGGATCTGGCTGATATGCAGACATATGCCATCAAATGGGAGGGACCACGCGAGGCCTCACCAGGCGGCGCTGTTATCTGATTGGTTATAGCATTACTTTCGATTTCGCTATCGGCGTTTGTTTACCTCAGCCGACAGACGTATTTTGTACCCATCGGACCATTCTTCATACTGACGCAATAAACTTATTGAGATATGTCTTCAAGTGGTTATAATAACTATACCATAAATAAACTAACGATAGAACTTGCGAAGCGTGGAGCTGTCCTGACTGGTCGAAAACATGACTTAATAGAGAGGTAAGTTTTCGATTTCGTGTACTATCCATCGTGGTCGATTTCTGACATCGCAATCGTGTTATACTTTACAAGTTCCCGATGAATAATTATAGCGTATATTTCCATTCAATGGTTGTTATATGGCATATACTATACTATTTAACAGAAATAATGTTTCATTTGTTAGATTATTTTATGAGAATTTCACCCTTGTATTACTATTCTGCCCTATTTATTTGGCCTGAATTGGTCACTCTCATCGGGTTTTTTTGTGACAAAGTTACTCAGGTTCACGAAATTGTGATAAAGTTACCCAGGTTGGGGATAATTGTGATAAAGTTACATAGATTACTACAATTTCATGTTTTATAACAACATATTCATATTTTGCTATACACATGACCCCCTCCAGTATACTAATATTTATTGGGGTTGACAAAACCTGCACAGAGAACCTGCAGACATTTCATCAACCAAAATTGAAACATCAAGGTAAATTTACAGCTATCTGTATAATTAATTTAGTTCTAAAAGAGTATTATTTTTATTGCAATTGACTTCATCTTGAAATTAGAAGCCTTAAAGTTTTACACCTTACGTTACAGTTGGAATGGGGACTGCATGCTGTATTAACATTTCGAAAAAGGCCAGGTGTATAAGTAATCATCACTGTGTGTGACTGTACTAATGGACTTTAATGCTAGATAAGCGGGACAAGAAAACCATAGCCAGAAATGGTAACGCCACCAAGATCATATTATTAGCCATAAATATAAATTATAATATAATTATAATATAAACTAGCTTTCAAATTTCATGTGGGAAATTTGCATACTTCCATATATCAAGTTTTCCCGTTTCTCGTGTTATACATTACATTCTTCAAACTGTCTTCTTTATTACACTAGCTGATGGGCCCGACTTCGTCCGGGCTGTTTCCCATCTGATTTCCGGCGAAAGGAGCGATTTGACCTTGAATTGACTATTTTGAAAGTCAAGGTCAGGTCAGGGTCATGATTTGACCCGTCCAAAACACCCCCCGGAGAAAAGTACCCCATGGTATCAAATTTCGTCGAAATCCGTCCGTTTTACCCGACTTGACCTTTAATTGACAATTTTGAAGGTCAAGGTCAGATCGGAGTCATGATTTGACCCGTCCAAAACACTCCCCCCCCCCCGACAAAAGTACCCATAGGTATCAAATTCGCCGAAATCCATCCGTTTTACCCGATTTGACCTTTGATTGACCATATTGAAGGTCAATGTCACGCCGGGGTCACGATTTGACCCGTTCAAAACACTCCCCGGACAAAAGTATCCCTAGGTATCAAATTTCGTTGAAATCCGTCCGTTTTACCCAAATTGACCTTGCATTGACTGTTTTAAAGGTGAAGGTCAGGTCGGGGTCACGTTTTGACCCGTCCAAAACACTCCCGGACAAAGGTACCCCTAGGTATCAAATTTCGTCGAAATCCGTCCGTTTTACCCGATTTGACCTTGAATTGACCATTTTGAAGGTCAAGGTCACGATTTGATCCGTCCAAAACACTTCCCGGACAAAAGTACCCCTAAGTATCAAATTACGTCGAAATCTATGGAAGTTAAGTCTCTGTCCCCATTTTCACAAATCTGTCACCCAAGGTAATTTCATACCAAATATAAGCAAAATAGGGCATTTGGTTCTTGCATAGAAGACATATCATGAATTACTATGGAGAGAAAGAGTAATGTAGCTGGCCTTGCACTTACTTGACCTGGTGACCCTGATGTGCCTGGCCTCAAGCAACACAATGTATTATACAATCAAGCCTTGAAATAGTGTGATAGTGTGTCTGTTATTTGCAGAATAAGGTCCCCAGATGGTGAGTTTAGTGACGCTATCCCGCACAATGGGCTAGCATCACTAAATTCACCATCTGGGGACCTCATTCTGCTAAGGCCCTCAACTGCTATGGCAGACCTAGGATAAGATTGAATTTCCCCAGTTGAAGTTGGTTATGTTCACCCATTGGCCACCTCAATTATGAATTTTATCTTCTGCAAATTAGCCTCACAATTATTAGGGGATATAGAAACTTCCTAGAAGGGAAATGTAACTAACAACAATGTTAATTTGATACTATAGATACTTCCCAGAAGATGAGGCCTAAGCAGAATGAGGTCTCCAGAGGGTGAATTTGGTGATGCTAGCCCGCTGTGCGGGATAGCATCACTAAATTCACCCTCTGGGGACCTCATTCTGCAAATGACAGGCATGCTATTTGCCCTTTTGAAAGATTTGAACAATACATGATAGATTGGGAATTAATGACGTCTAGCAGATCTCCAGGGAATGTTTATCAAAATGTCAGATTTCACTTGACATGATTGTGTAGGCATACCCAGCATACAGTTACAGCCAAAGTAAATGCTTCTTATTAATGATTCTCTGTCAAGCAGTGAACTTGAGTGAAGGGCCAGGGGGGCACAACCTTCATAAATGAAATGGCATTAGTTTTTCAATTTTCAAAAAATGTTAAACAATATATATATATAATTGACCATGGAGTTAAATACAATTTTTTTAATTTTTATTTTATTTATTTTGACTAACACAAGAGTCAATGATTGTGGGGTCGCTCACCAGACTGATAAGACTGGGACTCTGGAGACCACAACAGTCAGAACTATTCATAATAAATATAAAAGAAGTAGATCTAAACAGGATATGTGGCTAGAGAGGCTTCATGTATGTAGATCGGTGAATATCTACCTTGAAATTACCAACTATACACTACTGATCACCCCTTCCTCCAGCTCAACAAGTCCCCTCCAGACTCCCAAGTCTTAGGTTGGAATTTCACAACCGACATCTCAAACTTTCTCAATTGTTTGAAATTTCCAATCTCACAAGCACCTTGTTATTAAACCATGTTTGAAGCCCAATTATCCATGGACCCAAAACACCATACATGTATGTCAGACTAACCAGTCAGGTAGTTCCAAGGTAGATGATTTAATGCATTTGGTATTTCAATGATTTTATTAGACACAAAAGTGTTAACTCCCCATAGCCCCGTCATTTCTTAACATGTTGACCTCATGTTAACAAATCTGAATCTCAGTCACTGAAGGATCCTCCAAGTATATGAAAGCTAAATAGTCCAACCTCTCTTGAGAAGACATTTTAAGAATTACTATAGAGACATATAGTTATGTCCCTGGTCCCACCCTATTTAACCTGGTGACCCCATCTGAATAAAATTGAATCCCAGACACCAAAAAACCCTTCATACTAAATATCAGTAAAATAGACCTGATGGTCCTTTTGAAGGAAGCCTATTAAGAGGGAAACTGTCCTTCGCTTGGCCCCTATCTGTAAGCTAAATAGTCCAACCTCTCTTGAGAAGACATTTTAAGAATTACTATAGAGACATACAGTTATGTCGCTGGTCCCACCCTATTTAACCTGGTGACCCCATCTGAATAAATTTGACATACAGTTATGTCCCTGGTCCCACCCTATTTAACCTGGTGACCCCATCTGAACATAGTTGAATCCCAGACACCAAAGAACCCTTCATACTAAATATCAGTAAAATAACCTGATGGTCCTTGTGAAGGAAGCATATTAAGAGGGAAACTGTCCTTCGCTTGGCCCCTATTTGACCAGGTGGCCCCATGAGTTCCCAATGGATGCAGCAATGCAGCTTCTGAAAAGGACGGCGGAGAGTTTAGTGGTGTTAAAAGGGAAAACGTTCTCCGATTTTATTTGGGTGGTATAGCGCCGAGTTCGACACAAGGTGGCATCCACAAGTTTCTAACAGAAAAGGGAATTTCACCAACCCACCTGAAACTGATGAAAAGTTCACGAAACGGAACAGTGTGTGCGCGTTTGAATGTTTGGAAAGACCACAGCTATCCTCTCTCTGACAGGGGCTTCTGGCCAGAGGGTGTGTATTGTAGACCATGGCGATCAGATGCTCAACGCAATAACTTGAAGAATAATGGACACGCAACATAAACTGAGATTTCTTTCCTGGAACGCTACTGGTATAACTAGTAGCGCTTCATATCTAAAAACTATCCTGGACAATGAGATATTCTATGTTGTCGGTTTATCGGAACACTGGTTAAGTGACAGCAAGATAGACTTCTCAGGCCTGTTTTATACGACGTGTGATACACGTGTATAACTGGCTAATTTCCTGGTGAAATAAGAGAGTCGGCAATTGATCGTGTATTACACGTCGTATAAAACCACGATACTCGTCGAAATTCGTCCTTACACATGTCGACGTATTACACGACTGGCCTGGACGCGTAACTCGTCACTTGTTCGTCAATTACGCGTCGCTGATTTATACGACGGGTATGGCACGAGTAACGGAACACAATATGACATAATATTTCACCCCATTTTCAGCCTCAGGGCGATCGCACATGCGCAGAAGAGTTATGACAACTTGTTTTGGCCGGGCTGTACTGAAATCGATATCACTTGTCTTCTACGAGCTCATTCTTGACGAGATGGTGACGAATATTGTCAAGGATATGGTTTAAAGTCCCCCGACTAATTCGGAATGTTTTTTTTTAAGTGTCTGTCACCATAGGCATTGACTGTTTCGAACCATGCAACCCTGGTTTCGAAGAAGGCGTCGGCATGACCGATTTTGCTCCCTAGGGGCACACAATTGCATATTCAGTTGAGATACTGACAACATTAATGTTCTCAACATTAACTTCCTTTGACGAGGTGTGTGAAGTTGGTTTGACATTGGACGTTGGACGTTCAACAAGAACGATCTAAACACCGCATATTTGCAGATGAAAATTACTGTGAAGTTGGTTTGACATTGGACGTTGGACGTTCAACAAGAACGATCTAAACACCGCATATTTGCAGATGAAAATTACTGTGAAGTTGGTTTGACATTGGACGTTGGACGTTCAACAACAATGATCTAAAAACCGCATATTTGCAGATGAAAATTACTGTGAAGTTGGTTTGACATTGGACGTTCAACAACAACGATCTTAAAACCGCTTATTTGCAGCTGAATCGAATCGCACATAGGCACAGGTAGAACCGCTTTGTTTCGGTCCAAGCGGTATTGCGTGGGAATAATCTATGCTCCATACGTCTTCCCTACCGAAATTTCAAGGTTGTTGATCCACTGGTTTTGCCTCTACCCTCTGCACTCACTGCGAACTTTAGACATAATTTTCTAAGTCGAACATCCATTTGTTTACCTTTCGAAAGACATTCAAACCGACATTCAAATATATGCTTCTGGCCCAATTATAGGGCCCGTTTCGAGTGCCATGGGCGTACCTGGATGTGTAACGAATGGAAATCATCGGCATATCATAATGCTTGCAGTTTGTGAGATAATGGGGGTGATCAAATATTTGGGAATATCGCTGTGAAGTTGGACGGACGTTGGACGTTTGTGGACATTCGCGACACGGTCTGTTTTCAATGAAATACCATAGACCCGCATTTATTGATATGATTAACAGCTGCCTTTTATTCCCAAATATTTGATCACCCCCATTATCTCACCAACTGCAAGCATTATGATATGCCGATGATTTTCATTCGTTACACATCCAGGTACGCCCATGGCACCCGAAACGGGCCCTATAATTGGGCCAGAAGCATATATTTGAATGTCTGTTTGAATGTATTTCGAAAGGTAAACAAATGGATGTTCGACTTAGAAAATTTTGGCTAAATTTCGCAGTGAGTGCAGAGGGTAGAGGCAAAACCAGTGGATCAATAACCTTGACATTTCGGCATGGAAGACGTATGGAGCATAGATTATTCCCACGAAATACCGCTTGGACCGAAACAAATCAGTTCTGCCTGTGCCCATGTTCGATTCGAGTCAGCTGCCGGTAACCCTTTTTTATATCGACAGTGTTGAACGTCCAACGTCCAATGTTTTTCAAAGTAAAAAACATTCGGAAAATTCTCTAAATTTTTTTTGAAAATTTGTCTGTTTGAGAGCGCGAATTAGGTCTAGAGTTCTAAGTCTCCTGGTGCAGCGTTTTTTTTGTGTGGAAATACTGCTGTGAAGTTAGACGGACGTTGGACGTTCGTGGACATTCAACAATTTGATTATTTACATGGAAATATGTTTGCAAGGAGGGTGATTTTTGTAAATAAGAGTTGTGTGGGCACAAGGCAGATGTTAGTCATATAAACAAATGCGAGTCTATGGTATTTCATTGAAAACAGACCGTGTCGCGAATGTCCACGAACGTCCAACGTCCGTCCAACTTCACAGCGATATTCCCAAATATTTGATCAGCACCATTATCTCACCAACTGCAAGCATTATGCTATGCCGATGATTTTCATTCGTTACACATCCAGGTACGCCCATGGCACCCGAAACGGGCCCTATAATTGGGCCAGAAGCATATATTTGAATGTCTGTTTGAATGTATTTCGAAAGGTAAACAAATGGGTGTTCGACTTTGAAAATTCTGTCTAAAGTTCGCCGTGAGTGCAGAGGGTAGAGGCAAAACCAGTGGATCAATAACCTTGAAATTTCGGTAGGGAAATCCTATGGAGCATAGATTATTCCCACGCAATACCGCTTGGACCGAAACAATGCGGTTCTACCTGTGTACATATTTGAATTTCTGTTTGAATGTTTTTCAAAGGGGAAAGGAACATTCGGAAAATTATGTAAAAAAAAAACAAAGTTTAAAATTTGTGAATTGGAGAGCGCGTATTATGTCTAGAGAAGTATCCTGGTGCAAACTGAAAACTGCGTTTTTTTTTTTTTTGGAAATACTGCTGTGATGTTAGACGGACGTTGGACGTTCGTGGACATTCAACAATTTGATTATTTGCATGGAAATATGTTTGCAAGGAGGGTGCTTTTTTTTAAATAAGAGTTGTGTGGGCACAAGGCAGATGTTAGTCATATAAACAAATGCGAATCTATGGTATTTCATTGAAAACATACCGTGTCGCGAATGTCCACGAACGTCCAACGTCCGTCCAACTTCACAGCGATATTCCCAAATATTTGATCACCCCCATTATCTCACAAACTGCAAGCATTATGATATGCCGATGATTTTCATTCGTTACACATCCAGGTACGCCCATGGCACCCGAAACGGGCCCTATAATTGGGCCAGAAGCATATATTTGAATGTCTGTTTGAATGTCTTTCGAAAGGTAAACAAATGGATGTTCGACTTAGAAAATTCTGTCTAAAGTTCGCCGTGAGTGCAGAGGGTAGAGGCAAAACCAGTGATTTCGGTAGTGAAATCCTATGGAGTATAGATTATTCCCACGCAATACCGCTTGGACCGAAACAAAGCGGTTCTACCTGTGCCTATGTGCGATTCGATTCAGCTGCAAATAAGCGGTTTTAAGATCGTTGTTGTTGAACGTTCAATGTCAAACCAACTTCACAGTAATTTTCATCTGCAAATATGCGGTTTTTAGATCGTTGTTGTTGAACGTCCAACGTCCAATGTCAAACCAACTTCACAGTAATTTTCATCTGCAAATATGCGGTGTTTAGATCGTTCCTGTTGAACGTCCAACGTCCAATGTCAAACCAACTTCACAGTAATTTTCATCTGCAAATATGCGGTGTTTAGATCGTTCTTGTTGAACGTCCAACGTCCAATGTCAAACCAACTTCACACACCTCCTTTGACGCAAAAGCATGAGAAGAATTCCATTGCGTTTTGTACGCTCAGCGCGCACCCGTAACAGATTTAGAAGGACAAGATGTCGTAGATTTATAGCGGACGACATGACTTTATTTGTTTACGATGGGTTAACTTCCTTTTGAGTTAGTCGGATTGGCGTAGTAAATGTGTGTGAGAATCGTAGTGTGTTTAGAAATAGTTATAAATACAATTAGATGCGAAAGAATAATCAGTACGTCCCTTGACGCCATGCAGTCTAGATTACACGTGTAAAGTTAACACGTCATATAAATCAAACGTTAAAAACTCGTGTTGACGACGAGTTAACGTTACACGTGTATTACACGTCGTATAAAACAGGCCTTAAATACCATAAGTTTAAAATATATGTGCATCAGCAAGCCCGGGAGAACTATAAAAAACATCCAGGGGTGGCACATATGTCAAGGACGGAGTTGCGATCTTTATCCGAAATGATATATCGAGCAACTGTGTAGAGATAAGTATCGACAACGAAAATCTCGTCGGCATACAAACTAAACTATGTGACAAAGAATACTTATCTGTTATCCAGCTGTATATACCAAACGTCAACCACGGCGACGAAGTATTCAAGCATTACATTGAGCTCTTAGAAAATTTTAATTCTCAGTGTTCATCACACGGACCTGCTATGATGATGGGCGATTTTAATGCACACTTAAAGCGGGCTTCACATGCTGACTTTAATAGATGTAAAAGTACCAGAAGTACACTATTTATTGATTTCATTGGGAAGCGCCAGCTGCATGACGTCTCTTATGTCATCAAGCATGTGTAAGGGAAGTGCCTACTCGTACATTCCATATTATACGGTTAACAAACCTTCTCTTCTAGACCACATTTTGATACCACAGAGCATTCTAGATACGGTGATTGACTGCGAAGTGATCAGTGATGAAACTCTCAATACTTCCAACCACCTTCCGGTATCATGCTCAATTAAATTCATGGACCCAGCTCCAATAATTAACACAGTCGCTCACAGATCGCCGTAGTTTTGCATGGCAGCGTGGTGATCTCGAGGCATACAGGAATAACCTGGACTCACTATGTCCAGATCCACACGGATGTTATTTGACTTCCAAAGTATCGTTAAACATTTTTTATGAGTCATTAACCCGCGCCATTGTAACAGCATCAGACTTATCAGTCCATAGAAAGCGCTTAATTTTCCCGCCATCTCAAACCATATTGGAATGCTAACCTCGACAAACTGAAATCGGACATGCGCCATCTGCACAAACAATGGGTGTCTGCTGGTAAACCAGTGTCGTGCTCCCTGTATTATGTCAATTACATGCAATCAAAGCGTCACTTCAGGAAAGCACATCGTGAAGCTGTCCTTGATTCCATGAAGGCTGAGTGCTACGAACTTGAGAACCATGCATTAAACAACCCCACAATGTTCTGGCGCACACTTAAAATGAAGTCTCCCACGCGTACGGTCGGATCAGTAATGGAATTCGGTGGAGTACCCACTCGTGATCCCGCTGAGATTAACTCCGGTTGGTCTTCGTACTTTGTTGAACTCAATACTCTCCAGAAACGCATCACAATCCAACGTTTGAAAATAATCTTACTGTTGAGGTTAGAGAATACATGCGCAGACAAGAAGGCCAGATATGCTCACAGTGTCGCCAAATATCTATTTATGAAATTGAGTGTGCGATAAAAACATTGAAACCAAACAAAGCGCCTGGCTATGACTGTGTCACGAGTGAACATATTATCAATCACACCGATAAACTGAAGGAATGTATTCTGATCTTATTCAACGCCATACTGGATCTAGAATGGATCCCACCGGGTATGAAACTTGGTGTTATTATTCCTATGTATAAAGGACAGCCTAAGCCTTCTACGTCTCCCGACAGCTATCGGGCCATAACACTCCTACCTGTGATCTATAAACTGTTTGAAAAAATTTTTACTGCAAAGAATCCTCAGCGCAAGGGAGCTTTCTAACTTCCCGGAACAATTACAATATGGCTTCCAAAAAGGTTTTAGTTGCAATATAACGTCATTTGTCTTACACGAAGCTATATCACACGCAAAAGCTAATGGCTCAAAAGTGTTTGTAGCATTCCTGGATTCTAAGAAGACCTTCGATAGAGTGTGGTGCGAATGCCTTTTGTTTAAATTTATACGTCTTGGCTTTTCCAGCAAATTCATCAGACTTCTCGGCAACATCCACACGGATGTGAATAGCATGGTGTTCTCTAACAACATATTCTCTGATAAGTTCAGCATCGGCCAAGGGACAAGGCAAGGGATGTCCTCTCACCTCTGTGCTACCTGGTTTACATAAACGATCTGCTAATAGACTTGAGGAATTCTCCGTTTGGCCTACACGTTGGTTCAATTTCGTGTGTTTCCCCAACTACAGCAGACGACATCACCATTATGTCACTAACTAAACACGGTCTAGACAATCTGATAGACACATGCTACAAGTACAGTATCAACTGGAGATTCAGTTTCTCGTGCACAAAAAGTAAGACTGTGGTATTTAATGAGTCAAAAGCCGCACACAATCGCAATATACGTATCTGGATGCTGGGTTCCGATTCACTAACAGAGGATACCGAATGTGCACACCTTGGCTTGGTACAAGGAAAGTTCGTGTGTGATGTGTCTCACATTTCATGTGTTTCGTCAACAATGAGAAAAACATTCTTCGCCATTGCTGGTAACCGACTACTACGCCATGCTTCGCCAATTACAATGTGCAACTTAATTAACACTGTCGTTCAACCGAAAGCACTGTATGGTTGTGATGTGATGTCATTACAACAAACGTCTGCTATAACTATCATTGAACGTTCATTACGTACCTGTGTTAAATCTGCTCAGAGTCTGCCTAAACGCGCCAATACAAAACTTTCTCTCGGACTATTGGGTATCTTACCAATGGAGATGGAAATACACATTCGTAAACTGGGCTTCCTTGGTACTCTTATAAACCTTCCATCACACAAACAGCATCCATTGAAAATTTTCCTTGCCAAAGCTCATTTGTAGCGCTTGTACGACAGACCGGTATCTGGATTCGTCAAGGAGATACTACCTATATTAAGAGCCTATCGCCTTGATTCTTTCCTGGATAATCTTTTAGACCTTGGTGTATTTCCAAACCAACCTACATGGAAACGTATCGTGAGGGAGACAGTAAAACTGTTTTATATCTCGTCGTGGCGCACGTCAGTCTCAAACGATTCTGACCTGAGTGTGTTCTGGAAGGTTGTTCCAGACCCACTCTCTGGCTGGTACGTTTGGAAGCGTTTGCGATCACAACCTACATTATCATCAAAATACAAGAACCTTGCAATTCTTCTTAACAGGACAACGTACCTGTCGTCAGTACGTGTGTATATATGATAACGAACTTGGGCACATTATGTTCACGTGCTCGTCATTCCCGATCCTGTCGCTGCGAAATAGTTTCTGGGAACGGGTCATCGACTACTGCGGTATCCAAGTGTATTTATACATGTTCGGTCTAGAGAAGGAGGACTTGTTGTCTCTAATCTTGGGAAGCGATCACCCATCACTCTTGGACGCCGTTGGACAATATCGGGACTCTCTTATTGACATGTCTGCATCTTTCTTATTTGTAATGTGTTCCCTAATTAGGGCAAAATAATTGCTCTCAGATTAACTCAGAAAATTACAGCCCACACGCATGTGACGTAGCTTAAATGTAGAAGAGAGAAAAATTATACATTATGTATATCATATAACGATATATAGTAATGTTGTCGAGCATCGGGGGCAGTGCAGATTTTTGAAATGTTGTACTATTTGTCTGTGTGGGCGCAACCATTTGGATGCGCATTTTATTATATATATATATTTTTATTTTATTTTTTCCAAGTGGCAAATAATGTTTTTTTGTTTGTTTTTTTCTTCCCATTTACTTTACTCTTATTACTATAATTGTAATTCATTTAACTTTTCTCACTCCGATAAAAGTTCCACATATAAGATGCAACTCACCCGTACCAAAGTGAGCCTGATAATACGCATGCACGTTTTATGTAATTACTTTATTAATTATGCTCACACTTCACTGTTGTATTTATATCTACATGTATGTATATAATTGTACAAATATCTCTCCTTCAAGGGGGCAATAAAGAATCTCTCTCTCTCTATAGTTCTGGAGAAGACGATTCTTGACGGACGGACGAGGAGTGATGGCTATAGGTCCACCTGAGACTTGAGGTGAGCTAAAAAGACGCGATTGACAGCTAATTATTATAAAGTCACCATATCAAAATCAAAGAACTGCATGATTTTCAACAAAACATGAACATTATAAATATAGATGCAAATGAATGCTTGTGTCAATTGCCAAATACATGAGCAATATTTGACGCTGGTGGATATTAAACCCTTCTACCGAGTACCGACGACCGTGTGGACCCAAACATCTGAAACATAATTGGCGTAATCGCGGTTTAGCACCGCCTCCATAATCTGGTTGTGGGCACGCGTGACTGTCGTTACGACATGAATTTTCCATTCCTTCATTACTAATCATTAGCCTATACAAGATAGTCAAAGACTGTGGGGTAGCTCACCAGACTCACACTGACCAACCGTTTCCCCGTTGTGGTGTGCGTTTGGCCGTTGTGGTGTGGCGAAACGCCGTTGTACGGTGTTTTTGGCGAAATTCGCAAGCGGGTAGAGGAGGGCTGATCACCAAAATCGGGATGGAGAGTTAATGTGCATATTTATAATAATGAGACCCCCCACAGCCCTGAAGAAGGATATTATACCCAACGAATGAGCGCTTCCCTGGCTCTCTGTTTGTTTGTACGGCTGAGAAATAGCCTACACAACATGACAGGGTGGGCATTCTGACAATGGTTCCTCGACATGAAAGCCTCATTTGCTCACCCCTGAACACAATTTGACACCCCGCTGGTGTTCTCCACGTAAGAAAAATTATCCCCGATCATGCTGGTAACGGCCCCAATTCTCCAATGGCCTAAATATTCAATAAAATCCCAATCGAAGTGGGTCAACAGCAGCGAAAAAATGACAACGCCGTTGTGGTTTTCATGGCAACAACGTTGTGGTCGGGCTGGTTTTTCGATTTTCGGCAATCATGCAGTATTTTGATGTTTTTGAGACCAGAACAAGGTGTTTCACGCCTATTTCGTATTGTGTATCCAAAATATTACATGTATTATCCGTATAAGCAATGTTTACTCGTGCATACACTCATGCCACGTAACCTGTCCCCATAAACACGTTTTTGTGCTCCAAATCGAACAAGTCATGCATTTTCACAGCCAGTTATGAACTGCCCGTTAAGTGTCCATATATGCGGGACATTAATCTTCATTTTGACTTATATGCTGTATGGTTTTGGTATATTTATTGTGAATATACGACCGAAAAGTTGGTTGAAATTGTGTATATCAGGTAGTCCAAGTCTTCTCGTACCAGCTAGGATATTTGTATGGCGATTTGCTGGTGTTTAGTCCGAGAACGCGCCCTATGCCTTCTTATGACACGAATTAAGTGTTAATGACCCGCTCAAATAAAACCACAATTATATGAAATAAAATATCACAATTGCGACAATAAACGGATATTTTCCGCAGAAGCAGTTGACCTCGCGAACTGTGTTCGGCATTTTCCGTTGAAAATATTCCGTAGATATTCGACTAACCACGCAAATTACGATGAATTCTCCATTGTTATCGTAATTATGTGTGTCAATAAATAAAAAATAAATAGATTAAGTAAACATTGAAGATATAAATGTAATACATTAAATAAATTACGGGAATTACAACCCTCTCAAAGTTTAAAACAGTGTAAACACAACGAGCATTAGAATAAATATGGCGCTACATTTCACCAACATTTGGTGGACTTCCGCGAAATTAAGATATATACTAAGCGAACAGAGCAATATACTGCTATTGTTAAGCACACAAGAAAATCAAACAAAATTTGTATAAATTTTGAACCTTACGTTTGAAAAGTCCAACTAAAACGGAAGAACTATATTTCGAAACTGTGTGATTCGGTTCTCCGATTATTTTATCAACACAAAAGTCAAAATGCACCTGGACGAAAATCACACATATGGCAAGTCAGACACAAGAGTTCTAATTTGCTCCAATTTTGACAAGTTTCTTGTGAAAATTGTCAACAAAACTGCCGTTCTGATCATTTTGTTCGGAAAACCCCGCGTTATATATAGAAACGGAAACTAGTATACCCAAAACAAACTCCGGATTATGACGAAGTTATTCCGACAACTTCGGCTTTCAGTTAAAACGTAAACAAACAGAGAAAAAAAGCGATGTTTGTGGCAATCAACCGGAATATATTCTATGCGTAATTTAACATGAAAGTTAGATTATTATACACCATTATGACCATAAGATGTCACTCTTTTTGATGTATGTAGCATCATGTATTGATTTTTTTTAGGTAAATCGAGTAAAATACACCACAAATTCCCGCCACATATCCTGGGCGTAAGTTGTGTTATAAGAAGCCTATGCAGGCAGGTTTGGACTAAAATCCAGCATCTATCCAACCCAATATCTTAGCTGGTTTTAGTACGAGAAGACTTGGACTATATATATCAGGTCAGGTGGACAGATATTTCTCATTGTGTTCACCCGTGCCATGATATGTAACCATGATATGGCCTTCGAGATAATGATTGTTGTTAAGAATAGTCAGACAGAATACTAAAATACAGAGTTTGTGTTATATAATAGACTTATGTCAATCATAAATATATAGCAGATATTACTAGATAATATGGTATTGTCAAGTTTGTCCGTTTATGTTGTGTAATAAAAGTCAAAACGTTACATATCCCGACTTTGTTTTGCATAACAAGGCGTACAAACTTTACGCGATAATTATAACACTGATAGGGAAACTGGTTATAGCCACTAACCCTGAACTTAGATGGACATACTTGATACACACAATTACAACGTAAACGACATGTATAGAAATAACAAACAAAATCTACATATTTAGAACTTTGTTTAGTGATGAACCACGAAAAAGGATATATATTTGATCCCCCATGCAGTGCTCCTATAGGATACGGGACTTAGGAACAATTCGCGTTATTTCGTATAAAGACACTAACAAAATAACGTGCATCATTTACAATGTAATGACACCGCCCTACCCCAGACCCACCCACAAAGAAAAGCGAATTTGGGTCATGATAAATAATATTTAACTAAATGTGGTGTGAGAGTTTAGTGTGTAATACTACAAAAAAATAACTTCTTTTGTGTAGAATTATCCTTGCGTTATGTTCCTCATCTCCCCAATAACGATCCTTACCGTATATAAGCTCAAGCAGTGGACCAATGAAGCTATTTCTATTCTATTCTATAACATTACTCAAGAAGCAGACCAGACACGTGTTATTATATAGCATACATCAGATTCATAAATTAGAATTTCGACGGCGATTATAAAATGTATTAAGAGAACATGATACTCATGAACGTAATCATCATATGACATATATTGAAATTAATATATTTATATGTGTGGCTTTCTTGGAAATACCATTGTGGTAAAACTGTTATGAAATAGGGTGAGGGTAGGTTTTGAGTACGTTTATAATTTTCGTAATCAAATCGCCTATTCGCGCCAAATAAACTTGAGTTGGTCAAACAGCAGTATCATGAGTATACAGGACGGGGAACTTACATCACTTTGTAATCTATAAGCCGCTCACTTCGTACATTTTATGTTATATATTTGGTGCATGAGTTGTGGGCTATGTGAGAGAACAAATTAATATGTGTGAATTTTACAAATATCAATTAAACGGTTAAGCAGTGTTTGTTAAAATTCGGTGCATATTTCGTTCCTATTTTTCATCTAATTTCTTTTATAAATTCCGAGTTTTTATCATCCACTGGTTATACAAGATGTAATGAGAAATTATATGCCTCATCCACTAGTTTATTCCGTCGGCCCTTATGTCCACTTTAATCCACAATCAATTTTAAATCAAATCCGCTTTGGTTAGAGATTCAAAATGTGATGTACGCGCGTTCCACGCCGTGGTATAGGTTACACTGGTGTAAATAAGGTTCCGAGTGACATCTAGCGGATGCGGGAGGAATATATAGGAGAGAATAAAATAGACACTGGGCCCTGATTGGTCAATAGCCTTGTGTGCTTTTCACATAAAAAAATCATCACACCTCTTCCCTATGATTTCCCATAGGTAAAATAACCATTGGCACAGGAATTAACCCTTTGTAGTGAAGTTTGAATTTTTTGGTGTGGTCTAAAATATGACTGTATTTTTTTATGCGGTTCTGACACTAGTTACGAAAACATAAGATTTAAAGGCGAATTCCCTGCTAGACAGACATGATTTTTTTGTGTAAAAAGTTTCCCAAAATGTCAATTTTTCAGATTTAAAGAAAACTTTGGACCCAACATTTATATTGCCAACACTATACGCTAAAACGTTAGCACTGAGGCCTATGGAAAACATTTACACCAGTGTAACCTAAAGGGAAAAAATAGCTTTTTATCATTTTTGATTCCTGGGAGTCACTTTAAAGCATTTTAATGCATTTTACAGAGCCTGGTCTTTCAGTCCAATGAATATCTCATGCTCGATGTGGCTATTCTTGCTGCTGATGCCTTCTTTCACTTACATCAGCCAAAAAAATAGTAAGATTTTTCATAAAAAATGCCAATTTTTCAAGGTATTTTCAAAAAATTTCAAGGTGGTAATAGTCACATGATAATGCAAATGACCCATAACATGGGCATGTCAACGACACATATATCAATTGTTATAAGAACCTAATTTAACAAGTATTTTGGATTTTATAGCCAGTGATATACAGATATATATCATAAAAGTGTGTCATTTCCACTGGTGGGTATGGTCATTTGAAGGTTAATAGCACTAAAACTTGGACACATTTAAGAAAATGCTTCAGCAATTCAAAGAGAGCATATCTTTATTCAACTAATTCAATATACACCCACATCCAGTTATCTTGGATCACCCTTGCAGACCTGAAAATGTCATATTTTATTCTTCAATGTGCTGATAAAGTCATGCGCTTGATGCTCAGCTGATCAGATCTGGACTCAATGACCTCACATCACCAGAAGTTCTCTCATGGAAAGAATATTGAACAGTCTTCCATAGCTGATCCAAGTTTGCAACACCAGACCCCTAAAACTGAGTGAAAATGGGGCCTGAACATGACTGGTGGTGGAAAATTGTGCTTTTTTGATGAATAATTTGTTAAAGGGGGTGGGGTTAAATTGTGTGTGATAAATAAAGAACCACAGACGTGATATTGTTTTTGAACACATTTTTTCCATGGATGGGCAATTCTGAAGAAATGTAGGGAGTTACAATTATTCCGCGAAAAAGCGAGCTATCGCTTTAGGTTACACTGGTGTAAATAAGGTTCCGAGTGACATCTAGCGGATGCGGGAGGAATATATAGGAGAGAATAAAATAGACACTGGGCCCTGATTGGTCAATAGCCTTGTGTGCTTTTCACATAAAAAAATCATCACACCTCTTCCCTATGATTTCCCATAGGTAAAATAACCATTGGCACAGGAATTAACCCTTTGTAGTGAAGTTTGAATTTTTTGGTGTGGTCTAAAATATGACTGTATTTTTTTATGCGGTTCTGACACTAGTTACGAAAACATAAGATTTAAAGGCGAATTCCCTGCTAGACAGACATGATTTTTTTGTGTAAAAAGTTTCCCAAAATGTCAATTTTTCAGATTTAAAGAAAACTTTGGACCCAACATTTATATTGCCAACACTATACGCTAAAACGTTAGCACTGAGGCCTATGGAAAACATTTACACCAGTGTAACCTAAAGGGAAAAAATAGCTTTTTATCATTTTTGATTCCTGGGAGTCACTTTAAAGCATTTTAATGCATTTTACAGAGCCTGGTCTTTCAGTCCAATGAATATCTCATGCTCGATGTGGCTATTCTTGCTGCTGATGCCTTCTTTCACTTACATCAGCCAAAAAAATAGTAAGATTTTTCATAAAAAATGCCAATTTTTCAAGGTATTTTCAAAAAATTTCAAGGTGGTAATAGTCACATGATAATGCAAATGACCCATAACATGGGCATGTCAACGACACATATATCAATTGTTATAAGAACCTAATTTAACAAGTATTTTGGATTTTATAGCCAGTGATATACAGATATATATCATAAAAGTGTGTCATTTCCACTGGTGGGTATGGTCATTTGAAGGTTAATAGCACTAAAACTTGGACACATTTAAGAAAATGCTTCAGCAATTCAAAGAGAGCATATCTTTATTCAACTAATTCAATATACACCCACATCCAGTTATCTTGGATCACCCTTGCAGACCTGAAAATGTCATATTTTATTCTTCAATGTGCTGATAAAGTCATGCGCTTGATGCTCAGCTGATCAGATCTGGACTCAATGACCTCACATCACCAGAAGTTCTCTCATGGAAAGAATATTGAACAGTCTTCCATAGCTGATCCAAGTTTGCAACACCAGACCCCTAAAACTGAGTGAAAATGGGGCCTGAACATGACTGGTGGTGGAAAATTGTGCTTTTTTGATGAATAATTTGTTAAAGGGGGTGGGGTTAAATTGTGTGTGATAAATAAAGAACCACAGACGTGATATTGTTTTTGAACACATTTTTTCCATGGATGGGCAATTCTGAAGAAATGTAGGGAGTTACAATTATTCCGCGAAAAAGCGAGCTATCGCTTTAGGTTACACTGGTGTAAATAAGGTTCCGAGTGACATCTAGCGGATGCGGGAGGAATATATAGGAGAGAATAAAATAGACACTGGGCCCTGATTGGTCAATAGCCTTGTGTGCTTTTCACATAAAAAAATCATCACACCTCTTCCCTATGATTTCCCATAGGTAAAATAACCATTGGCACAGGAATTAACCCTTTGTAGTGAAGTTTGAATTTTTTGGTGTGGTCTAAAATATGACTGTATTTTTTTATGCGGTTCTGACACTAGTTACGAAAACATAAGATTTAAAGGCGAATTCCCTGCTAGACAGACATGATTTTTTTGTGTAAAAAGTTTCCCAAAATGTCAATTTTTCAGATTTAAAGAAAACTTTGGACCCAACATTTATATTGCCAACACTATACGCTAAAACGTTAGCACTGAGGCCTATGGAAAACATTTACACCAGTGTAACCTAAAGGGAAAAAATAGCTTTTTATCATTTTTGATTCCTGGGAGTCACTTTAAAGCATTTTAATGCATTTTACAGAGCCTGGTCTTTCAGTCCAATGAATATCTCATGCTCGATGTGGCTATTCTTGCTGCTGATGCCTTCTTTCACTTACATCAGCCAAAAAAATAGTAAGATTTTTCATAAAAAATGCCAATTTTTCAAGGTATTTTCAAAAAATTTCAAGGTGGTAATAGTCACATGATAATGCAAATGACCCATAACATGGGCATGTCAACGACACATATATCAATTGTTATAAGAACCTAATTTAACAAGTATTTTGGATTTTATAGCCAGTGATATACAGATATATATCATAAAAGTGTGTCATTTCCACTGGTGGGTATGGTCATTTGAAGGTTAATAGCACTAAAACTTGGACACATTTAAGAAAATGCTTCAGCAATTCAAAGAGAGCATATCTTTATTCAACTAATTCAATATACACCCACATCCAGTTATCTTGGATCACCCTTGCAGACCTGAAAATGTCATATTTTATTCTTCAATGTGCTGATAAAGTCATGCGCTTGATGCTCAGCTGATCAGATCTGGACTCAATGACCTCACATCACCAGAAGTTCTCTCATGGAAAGAATATTGAACAGTCTTCCATAGCTGATCCAAGTTTGCAACACCAGACCCCTAAAACTGAGTGAAAATGGGGCCTGAACATGACTGGTGGTGGAAAATTGTGCTTTTTTGATGAATAATTTGTTAAAGGGGGTGGGGTTAAATTGTGTGTGATAAATAAAGAACCACAGACGTGATATTGTTTTTGAACACATTTTTTCCATGGATGGGCAATTCTGAAGAAATGTAGGGAGTTACAATTATTCCGCGAAAAAGCGAGCTATCGCTTTAGGTTACACTGGTGTAAATAAGGTTCCGAGTGACATCTAGCGGATGCGGGAGGAATATATAGGAGAGAATAAAATAGACACTGGGCCCTGATTGGTCAATAGCCTTGTGTGCTTTTCACATAAAAAAATCATCACACCTCTTCCCTATGATTTCCCATAGGTAAAATAACCATTGGCACAGGAATTAACCCTTTGTAGTGAAGTTTGAATTTTTTGGTGTGGTCTAAAATATGACTGTATTTTTTTATGCGGTTCTGACACTAGTTACGAAAACATAAGATTTAAAGGCGAATTCCCTGCTAGACAGACATGATTTTTTTGTGTAAAAAGTTTCCCAAAATGTCAATTTTTCAGATTTAAAGAAAACTTTGGACCCAACATTTATATTGCCAACACTATACGCTAAAACGTTAGCACTGAGGCCTATGGAAAACATTTACACCAGTGTAACCTAAAGGGAAAAAATAGCTTTTTATCATTTTTGATTCCTGGGAGTCACTTTAAAGCATTTTAATGCATTTTACAGAGCCTGGTCTTTCAGTCCAATGAATATCTCATGCTCGATGTGGCTATTCTTGCTGCTGATGCCTTCTTTCACTTACATCAGCCAAAAAAATAGTAAGATTTTTCATAAAAAATGCCAATTTTTCAAGGTATTTTCAAAAAATTTCAAGGTGGTAATAGTCACATGATAATGCAAATGACCCATAACATGGGCATGTCAACGACACATATATCAATTGTTATAAGAACCTAATTTAACAAGTATTTTGGATTTTATAGCCAGTGATATACAGATATATATCATAAAAGTGTGTCATTTCCACTGGTGGGTATGGTCATTTGAAGGTTAATAGCACTAAAACTTGGACACATTTAAGAAAATGCTTCAGCAATTCAAAGAGAGCATATCTTTATTCAACTAATTCAATATACACCCACATCCAGTTATCTTGGATCACCCTTGCAGACCTGAAAATGTCATATTTTATTCTTCAATGTGCTGATAAAGTCATGCGCTTGATGCTCAGCTGATCAGATCTGGACTCAATGACCTCACATCACCAGAAGTTCTCTCATGGAAAGAATATTGAACAGTCTTCCATAGCTGATCCAAGTTTGCAACACCAGACCCCTAAAACTGAGTGAAAATGGGGCCTGAACATGACTGGTGGTGGAAAATTGTGCTTTTTTGATGAATAATTTGTTAAAGGGGGTGGGGTTAAATTGTGTGTGATAAATAAAGAACCACAGACGTGATATTGTTTTTGAACACATTTTTTCCATGGATGGGCAATTCTGAAGAAATGTAGGGAGTTACAATTATTCCGCGAAAAAGCGAGCTATCGCTTTAGGTTACACTGGTGTAAATAAGGTTCCGAGTGACATCTAGCGGATGCGGGAGGAATATATAGGAGAGAATAAAATAGACACTGGGCCCTGATTGGTCAATAGCCTTGTGTGCTTTTCACATAAAAAAATCATCACACCTCTTCCCTATGATTTCCCATAGGTAAAATAACCATTGGCACAGGAATTAACCCTTTGTAGTGAAGTTTGAATTTTTTGGTGTGGTCTAAAATATGACTGTATTTTTTTATGCGGTTCTGACACTAGTTACGAAAACATAAGATTTAAAGGCGAATTCCCTGCTAGACAGACATGATTTTTTTGTGTAAAAAGTTTCCCAAAATGTCAATTTTTCAGATTTAAAGAAAACTTTGGACCCAACATTTATATTGCCAACACTATACGCTAAAACGTTAGCACTGAGGCCTATGGAAAACATTTACACCAGTGTAACCTAAAGGGAAAAAATAGCTTTTTATCATTTTTGATTCCTGGGAGTCACTTTAAAGCATTTTAATGCATTTTACAGAGCCTGGTCTTTCAGTCCAATGAATATCTCATGCTCGATGTGGCTATTCTTGCTGCTGATGCCTTCTTTCACTTACATCAGCCAAAAAAATAGTAAGATTTTTCATAAAAAATGCCAATTTTTCAAGGTATTTTCAAAAAATTTCAAGGTGGTAATAGTCACATGATAATGCAAATGACCCATAACATGGGCATGTCAACGACACATATATCAATTGTTATAAGAACCTAATTTAACAAGTATTTTGGATTTTATAGCCAGTGATATACAGATATATATCATAAAAGTGTGTCATTTCCACTGGTGGGTATGGTCATTTGAAGGTTAATAGCACTAAAACTTGGACACATTTAAGAAAATGCTTCAGCAATTCAAAGAGAGCATATCTTTATTCAACTAATTCAATATACACCCACATCCAGTTATCTTGGATCACCCTTGCAGACCTGAAAATGTCATATTTTATTCTTCAATGTGCTGATAAAGTCATGCGCTTGATGCTCAGCTGATCAGATCTGGACTCAATGACCTCACATCACCAGAAGTTCTCTCATGGAAAGAATATTGAACAGTCTTCCATAGCTGATCCAAGTTTGCAACACCAGACCCCTAAAACTGAGTGAAAATGGGGCCTGAACATGACTGGTGGTGGAAAATTGTGCTTTTTTGATGAATAATTTGTTAAAGGGGGTGGGGTTAAATTGTGTGTGATAAATAAAGAACCACAGACGTGATATTGTTTTTGAACACATTTTTTCCATGGATGGGCAATTCTGAAGAAATGTAGGGAGTTACAATTATTCCGCGAAAAAGCGAGCTATCGCTTTAGGTTACACTGGTGTAAATAAGGTTCCGAGTGACATCTAGCGGATGCGGGAGGAATATATAGGAGAGAATAAAATAGACACTGGGCCCTGATTGGTCAATAGCCTTGTGTGCTTTTCACATAAAAAAATCATCACACCTCTTCCCTATGATTTCCCATAGGTAAAATAACCATTGGCACAGGAATTAACCCTTTGTAGTGAAGTTTGAATTTTTTGGTGTGGTCTAAAATATGACTGTATTTTTTTATGCGGTTCTGACACTAGTTACGAAAACATAAGATTTAAAGGCGAATTCCCTGCTAGACAGACATGATTTTTTTGTGTAAAAAGTTTCCCAAAATGTCAATTTTTCAGATTTAAAGAAAACTTTGGACCCAACATTTATATTGCCAACACTATACGCTAAAACGTTAGCACTGAGGCCTATGGAAAACATTTACACCAGTGTAACCTAAAGGGAAAAAATAGCTTTTTATCATTTTTGATTCCTGGGAGTCACTTTAAAGCATTTTAATGCATTTTACAGAGCCTGGTCTTTCAGTCCAATGAATATCTCATGCTCGATGTGGCTATTCTTGCTGCTGATGCCTTCTTTCACTTACATCAGCCAAAAAAATAGTAAGATTTTTCATAAAAAATGCCAATTTTTCAAGGTATTTTCAAAAAATTTCAAGGTGGTAATAGTCACATGATAATGCAAATGACCCATAACATGGGCATGTCAACGACACATATATCAATTGTTATAAGAACCTAATTTAACAAGTATTTTGGATTTTATAGCCAGTGATATACAGATATATATCATAAAAGTGTGTCATTTCCACTGGTGGGTATGGTCATTTGAAGGTTAATAGCACTAAAACTTGGACACATTTAAGAAAATGCTTCAGCAATTCAAAGAGAGCATATCTTTATTCAACTAATTCAATATACACCCACATCCAGTTATCTTGGATCACCCTTGCAGACCTGAAAATGTCATATTTTATTCTTCAATGTGCTGATAAAGTCATGCGCTTGATGCTCAGCTGATCAGATCTGGACTCAATGACCTCACATCACCAGAAGTTCTCTCATGGAAAGAATATTGAACAGTCTTCCATAGCTGATCCAAGTTTGCAACACCAGACCCCTAAAACTGAGTGAAAATGGGGCCTGAACATGACTGGTGGTGGAAAATTGTGCTTTTTTGATGAATAATTTGTTAAAGGGGGTGGGGTTAAATTGTGTGTGATAAATAAAGAACCACAGACGTGATATTGTTTTTGAACACATTTTTTCCATGGATGGGCAATTCTGAAGAAATGTAGGGAGTTACAATTATTCCGCGAAAAAGCGAGCTATCGCTTTAGGTTACACTGGTGTAAATAAGGTTCCGAGTGACATCTAGCGGATGCGGGAGGAATATATAGGAGAGAATAAAATAGACACTGGGCCCTGATTGGTCAATAGCCTTGTGTGCTTTTCACATAAAAAAATCATCACACCTCTTCCCTATGATTTCCCATAGGTAAAATAACCATTGGCACAGGAATTAACCCTTTGTAGTGAAGTTTGAATTTTTTGGTGTGGTCTAAAATATGACTGTATTTTTTTATGCGGTTCTGACACTAGTTACGAAAACATAAGATTTAAAGGCGAATTCCCTGCTAGACAGACATGATTTTTTTGTGTAAAAAGTTTCCCAAAATGTCAATTTTTCAGATTTAAAGAAAACTTTGGACCCAACATTTATATTGCCAACACTATACGCTAAAACGTTAGCACTGAGGCCTATGGAAAACATTTACACCAGTGTAACCTAAAGGGAAAAAATAGCTTTTTATCATTTTTGATTCCTGGGAGTCACTTTAAAGCATTTTAATGCATTTTACAGAGCCTGGTCTTTCAGTCCAATGAATATCTCATGCTCGATGTGGCTATTCTTGCTGCTGATGCCTTCTTTCACTTACATCAGCCAAAAAAATAGTAAGATTTTTCATAAAAAATGCCAATTTTTCAAGGTATTTTCAAAAAATTTCAAGGTGGTAATAGTCACATGATAATGCAAATGACCCATAACATGGGCATGTCAACGACACATATATCAATTGTTATAAGAACCTAATTTAACAAGTATTTTGGATTTTATAGCCAGTGATATACAGATATATATCATAAAAGTGTGTCATTTCCACTGGTGGGTATGGTCATTTGAAGGTTAATAGCACTAAAACTTGGACACATTTAAGAAAATGCTTCAGCAATTCAAAGAGAGCATATCTTTATTCAACTAATTCAATATACACCCACATCCAGTTATCTTGGATCACCCTTGCAGACCTGAAAATGTCATATTTTATTCTTCAATGTGCTGATAAAGTCATGCGCTTGATGCTCAGCTGATCAGATCTGGACTCAATGACCTCACATCACCAGAAGTTCTCTCATGGAAAGAATATTGAACAGTCTTCCATAGCTGATCCAAGTTTGCAACACCAGACCCCTAAAACTGAGTGAAAATGGGGCCTGAACATGACTGGTGGTGGAAAATTGTGCTTTTTTGATGAATAATTTGTTAAAGGGGGTGGGGTTAAATTGTGTGTGATAAATAAAGAACCACAGACGTGATATTGTTTTTGAACACATTTTTTCCATGGATGGGCAATTCTGAAGAAATGTAGGGAGTTACAATTATTCCGCGAAAAAGCGAGCTATCGCTTTAGGTTACACTGGTGTAAATAAGGTTCCGAGTGACATCTAGCGGATGCGGGAGGAATATATAGGAGAGAATAAAATAGACACTGGGCCCTGATTGGTCAATAGCCTTGTGTGCTTTTCACATAAAAAAATCATCACACCTCTTCCCTATGATTTCCCATAGGTAAAATAACCATTGGCACAGGAATTAACCCTTTGTAGTGAAGTTTGAATTTTTTGGTGTGGTCTAAAATATGACTGTATTTTTTTATGCGGTTCTGACACTAGTTACGAAAACATAAGATTTAAAGGCGAATTCCCTGCTAGACAGACATGATTTTTTTGTGTAAAAAGTTTCCCAAAATGTCAATTTTTCAGATTTAAAGAAAACTTTGGACCCAACATTTATATTGCCAACACTATACGCTAAAACGTTAGCACTGAGGCCTATGGAAAACATTTACACCAGTGTAACCTAAAGGGAAAAAATAGCTTTTTATCATTTTTGATTCCTGGGAGTCACTTTAAAGCATTTTAATGCATTTTACAGAGCCTGGTCTTTCAGTCCAATGAATATCTCATGCTCGATGTGGCTATTCTTGCTGCTGATGCCTTCTTTCACTTACATCAGCCAAAAAAATAGTAAGATTTTTCATAAAAAATGCCAATTTTTCAAGGTATTTTCAAAAAATTTCAAGGTGGTAATAGTCACATGATAATGCAAATGACCCATAACATGGGCATGTCAACGACACATATATCAATTGTTATAAGAACCTAATTTAACAAGTATTTTGGATTTTATAGCCAGTGATATACAGATATATATCATAAAAGTGTGTCATTTCCACTGGTGGGTATGGTCATTTGAAGGTTAATAGCACTAAAACTTGGACACATTTAAGAAAATGCTTCAGCAATTCAAAGAGAGCATATCTTTATTCAACTAATTCAATATACACCCACATCCAGTTATCTTGGATCACCCTTGCAGACCTGAAAATGTCATATTTTATTCTTCAATGTGCTGATAAAGTCATGCGCTTGATGCTCAGCTGATCAGATCTGGACTCAATGACCTCACATCACCAGAAGTTCTCTCATGGAAAGAATATTGAACAGTCTTCCATAGCTGATCCAAGTTTGCAACACCAGACCCCTAAAACTGAGTGAAAATGGGGCCTGAACATGACTGGTGGTGGAAAATTGTGCTTTTTTGATGAATAATTTGTTAAAGGGGGTGGGGTTAAATTGTGTGTGATAAATAAAGAACCACAGACGTGATATTGTTTTTGAACACATTTTTTCCATGGATGGGCAATTCTGAAGAAATGTAGGGAGTTACAATTATTCCGCGAAAAAGCGAGCTATCGCTTTAGGTTACACTGGTGTAAATAAGGTTCCGAGTGACATCTAGCGGATGCGGGAGGAATATATAGGAGAGAATAAAATAGACACTGGGCCCTGATTGGTCAATAGCCTTGTGTGCTTTTCACATAAAAAAATCATCACACCTCTTCCCTATGATTTCCCATAGGTAAAATAACCATTGGCACAGGAATTAACCCTTTGTAGTGAAGTTTGAATTTTTTGGTGTGGTCTAAAATATGACTGTATTTTTTTATGCGGTTCTGACACTAGTTACGAAAACATAAGATTTAAAGGCGAATTCCCTGCTAGACAGACATGATTTTTTTGTGTAAAAAGTTTCCCAAAATGTCAATTTTTCAGATTTAAAGAAAACTTTGGACCCAACATTTATATTGCCAACACTATACGCTAAAACGTTAGCACTGAGGCCTATGGAAAACATTTACACCAGTGTAACCTAAAGGGAAAAAATAGCTTTTTATCATTTTTGATTCCTGGGAGTCACTTTAAAGCATTTTAATGCATTTTACAGAGCCTGGTCTTTCAGTCCAATGAATATCTCATGCTCGATGTGGCTATTCTTGCTGCTGATGCCTTCTTTCACTTACATCAGCCAAAAAAATAGTAAGATTTTTCATAAAAAATGCCAATTTTTCAAGGTATTTTCAAAAAATTTCAAGGTGGTAATAGTCACATGATAATGCAAATGACCCATAACATGGGCATGTCAACGACACATATATCAATTGTTATAAGAACCTAATTTAACAAGTATTTTGGATTTTATAGCCAGTGATATACAGATATATATCATAAAAGTGTGTCATTTCCACTGGTGGGTATGGTCATTTGAAGGTTAATAGCACTAAAACTTGGACACATTTAAGAAAATGCTTCAGCAATTCAAAGAGAGCATATCTTTATTCAACTAATTCAATATACACCCACATCCAGTTATCTTGGATCACCCTTGCAGACCTGAAAATGTCATATTTTATTCTTCAATGTGCTGATAAAGTCATGCGCTTGATGCTCAGCTGATCAGATCTGGACTCAATGACCTCACATCACCAGAAGTTCTCTCATGGAAAGAATATTGAACAGTCTTCCATAGCTGATCCAAGTTTGCAACACCAGACCCCTAAAACTGAGTGAAAATGGGGCCTGAACATGACTGGTGGTGGAAAATTGTGCTTTTTTGATGAATAATTTGTTAAAGGGGGTGGGGTTAAATTGTGTGTGATAAATAAAGAACCACAGACGTGATATTGTTTTTGAACACATTTTTTCCATGGATGGGCAATTCTGAAGAAATGTAGGGAGTTACAATTATTCCGCGAAAAAGCGAGCTATCGCTTTAGGTTACACTGGTGTAAATAAGGTTCCGAGTGACATCTAGCGGATGCGGGAGGAATATATAGGAGAGAATAAAATAGACACTGGGCCCTGATTGGTCAATAGCCTTGTGTGCTTTTCACATAAAAAAATCATCACACCTCTTCCCTATGATTTCCCATAGGTAAAATAACCATTGGCACAGGAATTAACCCTTTGTAGTGAAGTTTGAATTTTTTGGTGTGGTCTAAAATATGACTGTATTTTTTTATGCGGTTCTGACACTAGTTACGAAAACATAAGATTTAAAGGCGAATTCCCTGCTAGACAGACATGATTTTTTTGTGTAAAAAGTTTCCCAAAATGTCAATTTTTCAGATTTAAAGAAAACTTTGGACCCAACATTTATATTGCCAACACTATACGCTAAAACGTTAGCACTGAGGCCTATGGAAAACATTTACACCAGTGTAACCTAAAGGGAAAAAATAGCTTTTTATCATTTTTGATTCCTGGGAGTCACTTTAAAGCATTTTAATGCATTTTACAGAGCCTGGTCTTTCAGTCCAATGAATATCTCATGCTCGATGTGGCTATTCTTGCTGCTGATGCCTTCTTTCACTTACATCAGCCAAAAAAATAGTAAGATTTTTCATAAAAAATGCCAATTTTTCAAGGTATTTTCAAAAAATTTCAAGGTGGTAATAGTCACATGATAATGCAAATGACCCATAACATGGGCATGTCAACGACACATATATCAATTGTTATAAGAACCTAATTTAACAAGTATTTTGGATTTTATAGCCAGTGATATACAGATATATATCATAAAAGTGTGTCATTTCCACTGGTGGGTATGGTCATTTGAAGGTTAATAGCACTAAAACTTGGACACATTTAAGAAAATGCTTCAGCAATTCAAAGAGAGCATATCTTTATTCAACTAATTCAATATACACCCACATCCAGTTATCTTGGATCACCCTTGCAGACCTGAAAATGTCATATTTTATTCTTCAATGTGCTGATAAAGTCATGCGCTTGATGCTCAGCTGATCAGATCTGGACTCAATGACCTCACATCACCAGAAGTTCTCTCATGGAAAGAATATTGAACAGTCTTCCATAGCTGATCCAAGTTTGCAACACCAGACCCCTAAAACTGAGTGAAAATGGGGCCTGAACATGACTGGTGGTGGAAAATTGTGCTTTTTTGATGAATAATTTGTTAAAGGGGGTGGGGTTAAATTGTGTGTGATAAATAAAGAACCACAGACGTGATATTGTTTTTGAACACATTTTTTCCATGGATGGGCAATTCTGAAGAAATGTAGGGAGTTACAATTATTCCGCGAAAAAGCGAGCTATCGCTTTAGGTTACACTGGTGTAAATAAGGTTCCGAGTGACATCTAGCGGATGCGGGAGGAATATATAGGAGAGAATAAAATAGACACTGGGCCCTGATTGGTCAATAGCCTTGTGTGCTTTTCACATAAAAAAATCATCACACCTCTTCCCTATGATTTCCCATAGGTAAAATAACCATTGGCACAGGAATTAACCCTTTGTAGTGAAGTTTGAATTTTTTGGTGTGGTCTAAAATATGACTGTATTTTTTTATGCGGTTCTGACACTAGTTACGAAAACATAAGATTTAAAGGCGAATTCCCTGCTAGACAGACATGATTTTTTTGTGTAAAAAGTTTCCCAAAATGTCAATTTTTCAGATTTAAAGAAAACTTTGGACCCAACATTTATATTGCCAACACTATACGCTAAAACGTTAGCACTGAGGCCTATGGAAAACATTTACACCAGTGTAACCTAAAGGGAAAAAATAGCTTTTTATCATTTTTGATTCCTGGGAGTCACTTTAAAGCATTTTAATGCATTTTACAGAGCCTGGTCTTTCAGTCCAATGAATATCTCATGCTCGATGTGGCTATTCTTGCTGCTGATGCCTTCTTTCACTTACATCAGCCAAAAAAATAGTAAGATTTTTCATAAAAAATGCCAATTTTTCAAGGTATTTTCAAAAAATTTCAAGGTGGTAATAGTCACATGATAATGCAAATGACCCATAACATGGGCATGTCAACGACACATATATCAATTGTTATAAGAACCTAATTTAACAAGTATTTTGGATTTTATAGCCAGTGATATACAGATATATATCATAAAAGTGTGTCATTTCCACTGGTGGGTATGGTCATTTGAAGGTTAATAGCACTAAAACTTGGACACATTTAAGAAAATGCTTCAGCAATTCAAAGAGAGCATATCTTTATTCAACTAATTCAATATACACCCACATCCAGTTATCTTGGATCACCCTTGCAGACCTGAAAATGTCATATTTTATTCTTCAATGTGCTGATAAAGTCATGCGCTTGATGCTCAGCTGATCAGATCTGGACTCAATGACCTCACATCACCAGAAGTTCTCTCATGGAAAGAATATTGAACAGTCTTCCATAGCTGATCCAAGTTTGCAACACCAGACCCCTAAAACTGAGTGAAAATGGGGCCTGAACATGACTGGTGGTGGAAAATTGTGCTTTTTTGATGAATAATTTGTTAAAGGGGGTGGGGTTAAATTGTGTGTGATAAATAAAGAACCACAGACGTGATATTGTTTTTGAACACATTTTTTCCATGGATGGGCAATTCTGAAGAAATGTAGGGAGTTACAATTATTCCGCGAAAAAGCGAGCTATCGCTTTAGGTTACACTGGTGTAAATAAGGTTCCGAGTGACATCTAGCGGATGCGGGAGGAATATATAGGAGAGAATAAAATAGACACTGGGCCCTGATTGGTCAATAGCCTTGTGTGCTTTTCACATAAAAAAATCATCACACCTCTTCCCTATGATTTCCCATAGGTAAAATAACCATTGGCACAGGAATTAACCCTTTGTAGTGAAGTTTGAATTTTTTGGTGTGGTCTAAAATATGACTGTATTTTTTTATGCGGTTCTGACACTAGTTACGAAAACATAAGATTTAAAGGCGAATTCCCTGCTAGACAGACATGATTTTTTTGTGTAAAAAGTTTCCCAAAATGTCAATTTTTCAGATTTAAAGAAAACTTTGGACCCAACATTTATATTGCCAACACTATACGCTAAAACGTTAGCACTGAGGCCTATGGAAAACATTTACACCAGTGTAACCTAAAGGGAAAAAATAGCTTTTTATCATTTTTGATTCCTGGGAGTCACTTTAAAGCATTTTAATGCATTTTACAGAGCCTGGTCTTTCAGTCCAATGAATATCTCATGCTCGATGTGGCTATTCTTGCTGCTGATGCCTTCTTTCACTTACATCAGCCAAAAAAATAGTAAGATTTTTCATAAAAAATGCCAATTTTTCAAGGTATTTTCAAAAAATTTCAAGGTGGTAATAGTCACATGATAATGCAAATGACCCATAACATGGGCATGTCAACGACACATATATCAATTGTTATAAGAACCTAATTTAACAAGTATTTTGGATTTTATAGCCAGTGATATACAGATATATATCATAAAAGTGTGTCATTTCCACTGGTGGGTATGGTCATTTGAAGGTTAATAGCACTAAAACTTGGACACATTTAAGAAAATGCTTCAGCAATTCAAAGAGAGCATATCTTTATTCAACTAATTCAATATACACCCACATCCAGTTATCTTGGATCACCCTTGCAGACCTGAAAATGTCATATTTTATTCTTCAATGTGCTGATAAAGTCATGCGCTTGATGCTCAGCTGATCAGATCTGGACTCAATGACCTCACATCACCAGAAGTTCTCTCATGGAAAGAATATTGAACAGTCTTCCATAGCTGATCCAAGTTTGCAACACCAGACCCCTAAAACTGAGTGAAAATGGGGCCTGAACATGACTGGTGGTGGAAAATTGTGCTTTTTTGATGAATAATTTGTTAAAGGGGGTGGGGTTAAATTGTGTGTGATAAATAAAGAACCACAGACGTGATATTGTTTTTGAACACATTTTTTCCATGGATGGGCAATTCTGAAGAAATGTAGGGAGTTACAATTATTCCGCGAAAAAGCGAGCTATCGCTTTAGGTTACACTGGTGTAAATAAGGTTCCGAGTGACATCTAGCGGATGCGGGAGGAATATATAGGAGAGAATAAAATAGACACTGGGCCCTGATTGGTCAATAGCCTTGTGTGCTTTTCACATAAAAAAATCATCACACCTCTTCCCTATGATTTCCCATAGGTAAAATAACCATTGGCACAGGAATTAACCCTTTGTAGTGAAGTTTGAATTTTTTGGTGTGGTCTAAAATATGACTGTATTTTTTTATGCGGTTCTGACACTAGTTACGAAAACATAAGATTTAAAGGCGAATTCCCTGCTAGACAGACATGATTTTTTTGTGTAAAAAGTTTCCCAAAATGTCAATTTTTCAGATTTAAAGAAAACTTTGGACCCAACATTTATATTGCCAACACTATACGCTAAAACGTTAGCACTGAGGCCTATGGAAAACATTTACACCAGTGTAACCTAAAGGGAAAAAATAGCTTTTTATCATTTTTGATTCCTGGGAGTCACTTTAAAGCATTTTAATGCATTTTACAGAGCCTGGTCTTTCAGTCCAATGAATATCTCATGCTCGATGTGGCTATTCTTGCTGCTGATGCCTTCTTTCACTTACATCAGCCAAAAAAATAGTAAGATTTTTCATAAAAAATGCCAATTTTTCAAGGTATTTTCAAAAAATTTCAAGGTGGTAATAGTCACATGATAATGCAAATGACCCATAACATGGGCATGTCAACGACACATATATCAATTGTTATAAGAACCTAATTTAACAAGTATTTTGGATTTTATAGCCAGTGATATACAGATATATATCATAAAAGTGTGTCATTTCCACTGGTGGGTATGGTCATTTGAAGGTTAATAGCACTAAAACTTGGACACATTTAAGAAAATGCTTCAGCAATTCAAAGAGAGCATATCTTTATTCAACTAATTCAATATACACCCACATCCAGTTATCTTGGATCACCCTTGCAGACCTGAAAATGTCATATTTTATTCTTCAATGTGCTGATAAAGTCATGCGCTTGATGCTCAGCTGATCAGATCTGGACTCAATGACCTCACATCACCAGAAGTTCTCTCATGGAAAGAATATTGAACAGTCTTCCATAGCTGATCCAAGTTTGCAACACCAGACCCCTAAAACTGAGTGAAAATGGGGCCTGAACATGACTGGTGGTGGAAAATTGTGCTTTTTTGATGAATAATTTGTTAAAGGGGGTGGGGTTAAATTGTGTGTGATAAATAAAGAACCACAGACGTGATATTGTTTTTGAACACATTTTTTCCATGGATGGGCAATTCTGAAGAAATGTAGGGAGTTACAATTATTCCGCGAAAAAGCGAGCTATCGCTTTAGGTTACACTGGTGTAAATAAGGTTCCGAGTGACATCTAGCGGATGCGGGAGGAATATATAGGAGAGAATAAAATAGACACTGGGCCCTGATTGGTCAATAGCCTTGTGTGCTTTTCACATAAAAAAATCATCACACCTCTTCCCTATGATTTCCCATAGGTAAAATAACCATTGGCACAGGAATTAACCCTTTGTAGTGAAGTTTGAATTTTTTGGTGTGGTCTAAAATATGACTGTATTTTTTTATGCGGTTCTGACACTAGTTACGAAAACATAAGATTTAAAGGCGAATTCCCTGCTAGACAGACATGATTTTTTTGTGTAAAAAGTTTCCCAAAATGTCAATTTTTCAGATTTAAAGAAAACTTTGGACCCAACATTTATATTGCCAACACTATACGCTAAAACGTTAGCACTGAGGCCTATGGAAAACATTTACACCAGTGTAACCTAAAGGGAAAAAATAGCTTTTTATCATTTTTGATTCCTGGGAGTCACTTTAAAGCATTTTAATGCATTTTACAGAGCCTGGTCTTTCAGTCCAATGAATATCTCATGCTCGATGTGGCTATTCTTGCTGCTGATGCCTTCTTTCACTTACATCAGCCAAAAAAATAGTAAGATTTTTCATAAAAAATGCCAATTTTTCAAGGTATTTTCAAAAAATTTCAAGGTGGTAATAGTCACATGATAATGCAAATGACCCATAACATGGGCATGTCAACGACACATATATCAATTGTTATAAGAACCTAATTTAACAAGTATTTTGGATTTTATAGCCAGTGATATACAGATATATATCATAAAAGTGTGTCATTTCCACTGGTGGGTATGGTCATTTGAAGGTTAATAGCACTAAAACTTGGACACATTTAAGAAAATGCTTCAGCAATTCAAAGAGAGCATATCTTTATTCAACTAATTCAATATACACCCACATCCAGTTATCTTGGATCACCCTTGCAGACCTGAAAATGTCATATTTTATTCTTCAATGTGCTGATAAAGTCATGCGCTTGATGCTCAGCTGATCAGATCTGGACTCAATGACCTCACATCACCAGAAGTTCTCTCATGGAAAGAATATTGAACAGTCTTCCATAGCTGATCCAAGTTTGCAACACCAGACCCCTAAAACTGAGTGAAAATGGGGCCTGAACATGACTGGTGGTGGAAAATTGTGCTTTTTTGATGAATAATTTGTTAAAGGGGGTGGGGTTAAATTGTGTGTGATAAATAAAGAACCACAGACGTGATATTGTTTTTGAACACATTTTTTCCATGGATGGGCAATTCTGAAGAAATGTAGGGAGTTACAATTATTCCGCGAAAAAGCGAGCTATCGCTTTAGGTTACACTGGTGTAAATAAGGTTCCGAGTGACATCTAGCGGATGCGGGAGGAATATATAGGAGAGAATAAAATAGACACTGGGCCCTGATTGGTCAATAGCCTTGTGTGCTTTTCACATAAAAAAATCATCACACCTCTTCCCTATGATTTCCCATAGGTAAAATAACCATTGGCACAGGAATTAACCCTTTGTAGTGAAGTTTGAATTTTTTGGTGTGGTCTAAAATATGACTGTATTTTTTTATGCGGTTCTGACACTAGTTACGAAAACATAAGATTTAAAGGCGAATTCCCTGCTAGACAGACATGATTTTTTTGTGTAAAAAGTTTCCCAAAATGTCAATTTTTCAGATTTAAAGAAAACTTTGGACCCAACATTTATATTGCCAACACTATACGCTAAAACGTTAGCACTGAGGCCTATGGAAAACATTTACACCAGTGTAACCTAAAGGGAAAAAATAGCTTTTTATCATTTTTGATTCCTGGGAGTCACTTTAAAGCATTTTAATGCATTTTACAGAGCCTGGTCTTTCAGTCCAATGAATATCTCATGCTCGATGTGGCTATTCTTGCTGCTGATGCCTTCTTTCACTTACATCAGCCAAAAAAATAGTAAGATTTTTCATAAAAAATGCCAATTTTTCAAGGTATTTTCAAAAAATTTCAAGGTGGTAATAGTCACATGATAATGCAAATGACCCATAACATGGGCATGTCAACGACACATATATCAATTGTTATAAGAACCTAATTTAACAAGTATTTTGGATTTTATAGCCAGTGATATACAGATATATATCATAAAAGTGTGTCATTTCCACTGGTGGGTATGGTCATTTGAAGGTTAATAGCACTAAAACTTGGACACATTTAAGAAAATGCTTCAGCAATTCAAAGAGAGCATATCTTTATTCAACTAATTCAATATACACCCACATCCAGTTATCTTGGATCACCCTTGCAGACCTGAAAATGTCATATTTTATTCTTCAATGTGCTGATAAAGTCATGCGCTTGATGCTCAGCTGATCAGATCTGGACTCAATGACCTCACATCACCAGAAGTTCTCTCATGGAAAGAATATTGAACAGTCTTCCATAGCTGATCCAAGTTTGCAACACCAGACCCCTAAAACTGAGTGAAAATGGGGCCTGAACATGACTGGTGGTGGAAAATTGTGCTTTTTTGATGAATAATTTGTTAAAGGGGGTGGGGTTAAATTGTGTGTGATAAATAAAGAACCACAGACGTGATATTGTTTTTGAACACATTTTTTCCATGGATGGGCAATTCTGAAGAAATGTAGGGAGTTACAATTATTCCGCGAAAAAGCGAGCTATCGCTTTAGGTTACACTGGTGTAAATAAGGTTCCGAGTGACATCTAGCGGATGCGGGAGGAATATATAGGAGAGAATAAAATAGACACTGGGCCCTGATTGGTCAATAGCCTTGTGTGCTTTTCACATAAAAAAATCATCACACCTCTTCCCTATGATTTCCCATAGGTAAAATAACCATTGGCACAGGAATTAACCCTTTGTAGTGAAGTTTGAATTTTTTGGTGTGGTCTAAAATATGACTGTATTTTTTTATGCGGTTCTGACACTAGTTACGAAAACATAAGATTTAAAGGCGAATTCCCTGCTAGACAGACATGATTTTTTTGTGTAAAAAGTTTCCCAAAATGTCAATTTTTCAGATTTAAAGAAAACTTTGGACCCAACATTTATATTGCCAACACTATACGCTAAAACGTTAGCACTGAGGCCTATGGAAAACATTTACACCAGTGTAACCTAAAGGGAAAAAATAGCTTTTTATCATTTTTGATTCCTGGGAGTCACTTTAAAGCATTTTAATGCATTTTACAGAGCCTGGTCTTTCAGTCCAATGAATATCTCATGCTCGATGTGGCTATTCTTGCTGCTGATGCCTTCTTTCACTTACATCAGCCAAAAAAATAGTAAGATTTTTCATAAAAAATGCCAATTTTTCAAGGTATTTTCAAAAAATTTCAAGGTGGTAATAGTCACATGATAATGCAAATGACCCATAACATGGGCATGTCAACGACACATATATCAATTGTTATAAGAACCTAATTTAACAAGTATTTTGGATTTTATAGCCAGTGATATACAGATATATATCATAAAAGTGTGTCATTTCCACTGGTGGGTATGGTCATTTGAAGGTTAATAGCACTAAAACTTGGACACATTTAAGAAAATGCTTCAGCAATTCAAAGAGAGCATATCTTTATTCAACTAATTCAATATACACCCACATCCAGTTATCTTGGATCACCCTTGCAGACCTGAAAATGTCATATTTTATTCTTCAATGTGCTGATAAAGTCATGCGCTTGATGCTCAGCTGATCAGATCTGGACTCAATGACCTCACATCACCAGAAGTTCTCTCAAACACCGTACAACGGCGTTTCGCCACACCACAACGGCCAAACGCACACCAGACTATTTTAATTTCGGAAATCACGAGATAAACATCATTCATTGCAAACTTCGAAATTACTGTAGCGATTTAAACGGTGACAAATTTTCTAACTTCATATCGGACAACCCAAGCTGTCGTTGTGGTCACCCGGCCGAAGAAGCAAATCATTATTTTTTTGTTTGTCCATTTTACACAGATCAACGATGTTTGTTGTTTCACCAACTCGCTACCATTGGTGTACTAACTATGAATAGTACACAAAACCGGAACATATTTAGGGCTGTTCAATTATACATAACCTCGACATCGCGGTTCAAATTTTAGTAAACACATTGATGTGCAAACCTACGCTTCAAATGTAACATGTTGTATTATCACTACATATATAGAATGCGAAGACTCGTCTGAGCCACCGACCCACGGGACGAACCAACCCCCCCCCCCCATAAAGAGAAATATCCACCGTTATTGTCATACTCGGGATTATATCATTATATTGTTATAAGTGAAAAGATGTTGTACATATGAATTATGTTTGTGTGTGATTATATTTTATGTTCATTTTGTGTAATACAATTATGTGGGGAGAGAGACCATTTGTAAGTTGTAAAACTTGTCTCAATCCCGTTGCGATATTATTATGCAATAAAATATGTTTACACTAACGGGGAAACGGTTGGTCAGTGTGAGACTGCAAAGACTGATAAGACTGGGACTCTGGAGACCACAACAGTCAGAACTTTTCATAATCACTTTAAAAGAAGTAGATCTAAACAGGATATGTGGCTAGAGAGGCTTCATGTATGTAGACCGGTGAATATCTACCTTGAAATTACCAACTGTACACTGCTGATCACCCCCTCCTCCAGCTCAACAATATATATATATATATATTGACCATGGAGCTAAAAAAAATAATTATATATATATTTTTTTTGGAGTTATGTCCCTGGCCCCGCCCACATTTGACCCAGTGGCCTCATTTGAACCCCAGTCACCCAAGGATCCTTCATACCAAATATGAACCCATTTGCCCTGATGGTATTTGAGAAGATGTTTAAAATAATTACTATGGAGGGAAAGAGTTATGGCCCTGGCTTCGCAAATATTTGACCCAGTGACCTCATTTGAATAAAATCTGAATGAGAGTCACCTAGGGAACATCCACACCAAATATGAACCCATTCGGTCTTATGGTACCAGAGAAGATGTTCAAATAATTGTTGACAGATGGACGGACGGACGGATGGACGGACGAGGAGTGATGTCTATAGTTCCACCGGAGACTCCATATCAGGTGAGCTAAAAAGCATGTCATTGGATTTAGAAACCCATACAATAAGTCAGTCTCAAGAATCCCAGCACTGTTAATATTATCCTGTAGCCCAAATGTGCAATTGAGGAGATTTCAAAATAAGACATTTCCTCTAAAGATGAACATTCAATTGGTCATTTATTGAAACACTGACTAAACCTGGCTCAAAGTGAAAGCGATAATTTAATATGTCTATCGGATATATGTCTATGGAATGGGTTAATTTTAATCCCAAATCTGTGCAAGTGACAAGTGGATCACCATCAACATTGAATAGGAGAATGATCAAATAAAAAACATCTGAAGACCATATGATGTGCGGAGAGGGTTAATCATTTTCAATGACATCATATGATGGAACTAAGGAATATGTGGATTAATTTGTTTCTAAGATGAGACAACAGTGTCTCTGTAAACAACACTGTCTCTAAATAGCTATGTCTGTACAAGCCTTGAAATAGTGTGTCTGTCATTTGCAGAATGAGGTCCCCAGATGGGTGAATTTAGTGATGCTACCCCGCATAGCAGGCTAGCATCACTAAATTCACCCTCTGGGGACCTCATTCTGCAAATGACAGGCACACTATTTCAAGGCTTGTGTCTGTAAAAGATCCCTACAAATGAACAACTCCTATTTATTCTTGTAGAATAGGTGTTTAACTAATGTCATGAACCTGTTTGACAGATGGTAAACAGGTCTGCAAGCAAGCAGACTTTAGCCAGCAGTATCAGGTGTCCATAGTGATAAATTGTCTCATTCAATAACACAGCAGCCTTCAGTGGTGTCATTTTCTCATAAAAATTAATAGTGCATGGCAAAGAGGTATGAATTATAAAGGACCATAACTCTGTTAAAATATATCTGATCAAACCCATATTTGAACTTGATCTGTATTTAGGTGTCAAAAATTCATATACCAAATTTGGTGTCGATCAGATGAAAAATGTTTGATTCATCCTGGCTTGAATGAATTCTATATAAAACAAGAGTGGAAAGGGTTAAATAAACAATACCAAATCCATACAGATGAAGAACGTGCTAAGAAAAATCTAGGTAAGAAATATGAGGCTGTGATGCGTCTAAAAAAAAATTAAAGGTCAAAATGCAAAAATGTTATTTTTTGTTTTTAGAGTTATGTCCCTGCCCCTATTTGACCCAGTGACCCCATTTGAACAAATATGAACCCCAGTCACCCAAGGACCCACCACACAAAATATTAGCTAAATCGGCCCAATGGTTCTTGAGAAGAAGTTCTAAGAATTACTAGGGAGGAATAGAGTTATGGCCATGGTTTCGCAACTAATTGACCTGGTGACCTGATTTGAACAAATCTGAATGTGAGTCACCTAGGAAACATCCACACCAAATATGAACCCATTCGGTCTTCCGGTTCGGGAGAAGATGGTTCTTGACGGACGGACGGACGAGGAGTGATGACTATAGCTCCACTGGAGACATCGTCTCAGGTGAGCTAAAAACTGAAACAATATCTTCTTCATACTTGTCGAATAGTCATAAAGTTAGTTCCTTGGTGATGCTTCAAGGTGATAATACCAGTGTGCTAGTTTCCTTCATGATTAATTAAATGACGTCGATGTTACACAAAAAAGACATGGATTTTGAACACCCATATAGAGATTACCTTTCTCCAAAACTACAGGCATTCTGGAAATAGTTTTTATTCGCCAAAATTGGTATGAGGATACTCTTCAATAGAACACAAAGTACTTGCTAATATATGGAAATATTTAATATTGCCATCATTTTTTTTTCCCTGTGACTGACGTTACATTACAATTGCCCTATGAAATGGCCTTCATTTTTATACCAGACAAAGCTCAAATTTTACTTAAGTTAGCTGTAAATTCTGATGATCAATATGTTTATCAGGTATTGTTTGTACACAAGCCAGTCTGTTATAGCGCTTCAAACAATGCAAACAAAATATATGTTGGAAAAAGTGAAGTTAAAAAAGTGCAAACTTTGCATGATTTGACACCTGGTTTTGCAGCATGTCAATGTAAGCCACATTACTATGTAGCAAGTTCGGACCATGAGTGCTGCTATGGGAGGCCAAATTCACATTTATTAATAATTGTGCTGAAGCGCAATCCAATTGCGCTGAAGCGCAATCCAGCTTGATTCATATCAATTGCGCTTCAGCGCAATTATTGTTACAAGCTTACACCCCTGAATAGATAGGTTATTCAATTATCATCAATTCATATGGGATATCCACCAATTGCGCTGAAGCGCAATTAATTTTTCACATACTACCCAAGCAATTCAATTGCGCTTCAGCGCAATTATTATTATTAAAGTTGAGTTGAATAGGTGCAGGGAGAAAATTAACTGGTATCGAATCGCAATTTGCTACCCAAATTTGGATAATAGCTATGCAATTTGGTATGAATTTTATATGATTTCAGAACAATGCTATCTAATTTTGTCATTATGAGGTTATTTGCTAATCAAAATTTCAAAAGTAATTTGCTCCCTGAATAGGTGGGTTATTCCATTATCATAAATTCATATGCGATACCAACCAATTGGGCTTCAGACTGCTTCCTTGCCTCTTACCATGAGTATTATGAGTTAACTAAAGACAGTAAACAATCATGAGAGCACCCCTACCTTTTACATTAAGGACTGAGAGGACTCATAATATATCAAATGATTTATGGACCGAGTCATTTTATATTCATTTAAAACCACATCTCAGGAAATTCTTTAGAAGTCTTCAGTCACATACAGAAGGGAAGGAATAAAGCCAAGGAGACTAAGTTTCCCCTGCCTCACCACATAATAGCGTTCCCTTCAGGGCGACTCACAAAACATTTCCTTCTGTTTTAGTCGGTGTGACTCTCGATAGCATTACCTCATGTATTAGTCAGGGTAACTTGCGACACCGGTACCTTCTGTTTTAGTCGGGGCAACTCATGATAGCATTATAATCTGTATGAATCGGGCCGACTCGTGATAGCATGCCTTCTGTATTATTCAGGGGTACTCACAATAGCATATTTCCTTCTGTTTTAGTCGGTGCTACTCGTGATAGCATTACATTCTCTATTAATCGTGAAGACTCGCAATAGAATTAGCTTCTGTTTTAGTCGGGGCTACTCGTAATAGCATTATCTTCTGTTTTAGTTGGGCCGACTCGCGATAGCATTATCTTCTGTATTAGTCGGGGTGATTCACTTTTGGATTATATTCTTTATTTGTTTGGGCTACTCTGGATAGGATTGATTAGTCAGTGTCATGGCGACTTGCAATAGCATTATGTTCTGTTTTAATCAGGGCGACTCGCGATAGCATTACCTTCTGTATTAGTCGGGGTAACTTTCGATACCGGTATATACTTTCTGTTTTAGTCAGGGTGACTCATGATACCATTAACATCTGTGACATCTGTATGAATCGGGGCGGCCGGCTCCTGATGCCAGTGATGGCATTGCCATTGCCTTATGTATTAGTGATTAGGGCAATTCACGATAGCATTTCCTTCTGTTTTATTCTTTATGTTCTCTATAAATCGTGGAGACTCGGAATAGCACTACCTTCTGTATTAGTCGGGGTGACTTGCAATACCTGTACCTTCTGTTTTGTCCGGTACGAAAATTGCATTGGCTAAGCACTGTACATAATATTGGCATTATTATTTCCCGACGCAAATCTGAATACGCTGGTCGTGATGCTCGTCTGTTATATTTGATGTTTCTATATGTGGTTGTTTGGGTAGCCTTTATTGGGCGACTTCTTTTTGCAAGAATACCGGCACTAATCGAAATTATTTTTCTGTGTGGGCGCTGGGTTTCCCCAGCGATAAAAATAATATCTGGAAAAAACAGTTGTTCTAAAAACTAGCACCGGAATATGGCGGAAGGTAATAGATATTTTTCGATCGGGGTTAATGTCGTGGCATTGTCTGAAAATCTTATCAAATGAATTTTGTTGCGTAAAACTTGTGTTTATCAGCCATGGGTGTAGTATTTTTCTCCATTCCTCACAGTGGATCGTGAGACTAATAACAGGCAGTGTCATACTTCTGCATTTCGTTTCGGTTTCTGTTGTACGATGTAGGTTTTGGAAATTCCGGTAATGTTCGAAATAATTGACAGATTTCTTCAGTTCTGTTCACACAAAAATTACAGAAGATAGCACTGATAATACCGACGTACCATCAAACAAGATTTTTTCCATGTGATAGACTATTACTAGTATGTTTGGGCAATAGCATACAGAGAAATAATATGTCAGTCCTGTGCCATTTTCAAATGTCAGGCACCACTCATCTGTTTTAGTCAGATAGACTCACAATATAATTATCTTCTGTATCAGTCAGGGCGACTTGCAATAGCATTAGCTTCTGTATTAGTTGGGGCGACTCGCAATACCAGTACCTTCTGTTTTAGTTGGGAAAATAATTGTGCTGAAGCGCAATTATTTTTCTATTGGATTTATTCATACCGGTACCTTCTGTTTTAGTTGCGAAAATAATTGCGCTGAAGCGCAATTATTTTTCTATTGGATTTATTCATTAATTAACTGGGGGGTATGAAAAATTAATTGCGCTTCAGCGCAATTGAATTGCGCTTCAGCGCAATTAATTATGAATTGCGCTTCAGCGCAATTGAGTTGCGCTTCAGCTCAATTATTAATAAATGTGAATTTGGCCTCCCATATGCTGCAGTACTCAGGTTGGTTAATTCTTTCCTTGCCAGGCTTATTTTTTAGGTTTAGTGCTGTAAAATCCTATCTATGGCTTTAAAAGTTCAGAATCATTTGAAAGTGACGTTTGGTGAAAACAAGACAGTCAATGACTGTGGGGTCGCTCACCAGACTGCAAAGACTGATAAGACTGGGACTCTGGAGACCACAACAGTCAGAACTTTTCATAATCACTTTAAAAGAAGTAGATATCTAAAGAGTTAAATCTAAAACAAAAAATTTGGAGTTATGTCCCTGGCCCCGCCCACATTTGACCCAGTGACCTGATTTGAACAAATCTGAACCCCAGTCACCCAAGGATCCTTCATACCAAATATGAACCCATATAGCCTGATGGTATTTGAGAAGAAGTCACTTTAAGAATACTATGGAGGGAAAGAGTTATGGCCCTGGCTTCGCAACTATTTCAAGTAAACTCATTTGAACAAATCTGAATGTGAGTCACCTAGGGAACATCCACACCAAATATGAAAACCATTCGGTCTTATTGTTCTGAAGATGTTTAAAAGAATTACTATGGTGGGAAAGAGTTATGGCCCTGGCTTCGCAACTATTTGACCCAGTGACCGCATTTGAACAAATCTGAATGAGAATCACCTAGGGAACATCCACACCAAATATGAACCCATTTGGTCTTATGGTTCCAGAGGAGAAGATGTTCAAATAATTGTTGTCAGACGGATGGACGGACAGACGATGGACGGACGAGGAGTGATGACTATAGCTCCGCCGGAGCACAGGTAGGGTGGCTGGTTGATAATTAAATCTCTTATCTCCGCCCCTATTTGAACAAACGTGAATCCCCATCTATGAGATCCATTCATTTGGTAATTTCAGACATTAGATTTTAAGAGTTGAACTGAACTGATTTTCCTAAAATGACCCCAAATCTGAAAAAATCTAAACCCCAGTCACCGAAGGACCATCCATACCAAACATAATCTAAATAGTCCAGATGGTTCTTGAGAAGAAATTGTTTTAAGAATTACTATGGAAGGAAAGAGTTATGGCCCTGACTTCTCACATATTTGACCTGATGAACTCATTTGAACAAATCTGAATGTGAGTCACCTGGGGGACATCCACACCTAAATATATAAACCCATTTGGTCTTTAATATGTATCTGGAGAAGAAAACAATTGATGGACGGATAGAGACATAATGACAGATGGATGGATGGGAGAACAGTCTGACATAGAGACTGACAAATTCAATCCAATATACCCCCCAAGTTTTCTTTGCAAAATCATGGTATAATGAGTTCAACTGGATACTGGTGGTTAAGAACATAATATTCGAACAGACAAGCCTGAACATAGTGTCTGACATTTGCAGAATGAGGTCACCAAAGGGTGAATTTAATGACACAATCCTGCAATGTGGGCTAGCATCACCAAATTCACCCTCTGGGGACCTCATTCTGTGTAGGCCTCAACTGCTATGGGAGACATAGCATTAGATTGAAGTTCTCCAGTTAAAGTTGGTGATGTGCACCCATTGGGCACCTCAATTATGCATTTTATATTCACAAATTAGGGGATATAGAAACTAAACAGAAGGGCTAAAGTAAGTAAAAATGTCAATTTAAGAGCCTATATACTTCCCAGAAGATGAGGCCTAAGCAGAATGAGGACCCTGGCTAGTGTATTTGGTGATGCTAGACTGCTGTGCAGGGTAGAATAACTAAATTCACCCTCTGGGGACCTCATTCTGCAAATGCCAGATAGAAGACAAATTTAATCCAATATATACCCCCCCCCCATTTTTCTTTGAATATTAGTCGTATGATTTCATCTGGATAAGTGGTGATTAAAACAATAATATGAAATGGCCAAACCTGAATTTAGTATGTCTGACATTTGCAGAATTAGGTCCCAAAAATGTGGATTTAATGACAATATTCTGTAAGGCAGGCTAGCATCACCAAATTCATCCTCAATCTGATTAGGCCTCAATGGCCAATAAAACCAAGGAACAGATTGAAGTCCTACAGTTGAAGTTGGTGATACACACCCATTGAGCACCTCAATTATGCATTTTATCTTCTGCAAATTAGGGGGACATTGAAACTGAACAGGTGGAAAAAGTGACTAAATCAAACTGTCAATTTGATACTTAGGATACTTCCAAGAAGATGAGGACTAAGCAGAATTAGGTCCCTGGCAGGTGTATTTGGTGATGCTAGCATGCTGTATGGAATAACAACACTAAATTCACCATCTGGGGACCTCACTATGTAAATGTCAGACACACTATTTCCAGACTTGAAGAAATCAAAGCCATTCACAGTATCATTGAATGTCAGTCATTAAATTGCCACAGATATGTTTAGATTAGAATAATACATGTCATCTGGCCAGTTTATATAATTAATGACCTGTACCTTTACAGATATATATGCCTCTGTGGTGAGAATCTGAGGTATTAAATTGAGAGGTGATATGGCTTGGAAGGGATGTTGGTTGATGGCAGAGTTGGGCCTGGGCCATATGGGAGGGGGTGGGTGGGGGAGGGTGGAATGTTTCCATAATTTCATTAAAGAGTAAAGTTTCATAACTCTGCAGATGTTATATATAATGGTGTCACTTTTTTTCAAATTTTAAAACATGTTTAAAAAATAATTGTCCCAGAAGATGAGGCCTAAGCAGAATAAGGTAATTGAGGTGTATTTGGTGATGCTAGCCTGTTGTATGGGGTAGCAACACTAAATTCACCATCTGGGGACTTCATTCTGCAAATGTCAGACACACTATGTCCAGACTTGGAGAAATGAACAATGGACTATTCCTTGTAGACTCTGGTAGTTGTTTAGCTAATGTCATGTCTTGTAATGACAGATGGTAAACTGGTCTGAAGCAAGCAGTATTCAGCAAGAGGATCAGGTGACCACACTATGATAAATTGGCTTTTTCAATAATACAGGCTAGAGTGTCCTCTTAAAAATTAATAGTGCATAGCAAAGGGGTGTGAATTATAAAGGGCCATAACTCTGTTAAAATATATCGGATCAAACCCATATTTTAACTTGATCTGTATATAAGTGTCAAAAATTCATATACCAAATTTGGTGTTGATCAGATGAAAAATGTTTGAGTAATCCTGTCTTGGATGAATTCTATATCAAAACAAGAGTGGAAGGGGTTAAATAAACAATACCAAAATCCATACAGATGAAGAACATGCTAAGAAAAATCTAGGTAAGAAATATGAGGCTGTGATGTGTCCTAAACAAAAATTAAAGGTCAAAATGCAAAAATTCATTTTTTTGTTTTTAAAGTTATGTCCCTGGCTCTGTCCCTATTTGACCCAGTGACCCCATTTGAACAAATCTGAACCCCAGTCACCCAAGGTATCTCTGTACCAAATATAAGCTAAATCGGCCAAATATTTTTTTAGAAGAAGTCATTGTAAGAATTACTATGAGTTATGGCCCTGGTTTCTCAAGTAATTGACCGGGTGACCTCATTTGAACAAATCTGAACACCAGTCACCCAAGGACTCTCCATACCAAATATTAGCTAAATTGGCCCAATGGTTATGGACAAGAAGTTGTTGTAAGAATTACTATGGAGGAATAGAGTTATGGCCCTGGTTTCGCAACTATTTGACCCAGTGACCTCATTTGAACAAATCTGAATGAGAGTCACCTAGGGAACATCCACACCAAATATGAACCAATTTGGTATGATGGTTTCAGAGGAGAAGATGTTTTTTAAAAAGTTGACGGACGGACAGACGGACAGACGGACAGACGGACAGACGGACAGACAGACGGACGGACGGACGACGGACGAGGAGTGATGACTATAGCTCCACCGGAGACTTCGTCTCAGGTGAGCTAAAAACTGTGCATTGGCAATTATATCTCGTTAACCTTGTCAGTAACAAAACAATTTCACCGGGAGTTTTTCAACATGCAGAATCAGTTTCTGACATCAGAACTGACATTGGTCACCTCACTAATAAGTTTCTATATACCGACATTGGGCACCTCACTATTAAGTTGCTACTAGCACATGTATACCGGTAACTTAAAACTAAACTGAATCTGTCTCACTCAGGAACCCCAGGCCATTCCCATTTAGGGATGTTCAGATTATAGGCTGTCTGTTGAACTTGTTATCTGATCATCCCTACAAATGACTACTTGTCAATGACTCTCCCATTATCAAAGGATTAATATGGGCACTGTATTTCCCTATCTACATGTATATTAGTAGCACTGTAACATGTGATATATTAGATAATTGAATGTATTTCCTCAGAAGTAATATAAGACCCTTGCCACAAAAGTACTCTTTTAGAATTATACACCTATGTGGGAGTGACGATAGCAATGTGGTACACTCATTTTAACTTTTGAAGGAATTAAGGGTTTATTTTGTTGATTTGGGGAAGGTGCATGTAAATAAATTGACAGTTCTCTGGCACTGCTGTAGTCTTATGTCGCCCACAATTAATGTGTTTTTTTGCCTAGGTATAATCAGTTTTATATACCTTCCTCAAATCATCAAACACAACAATGTTAACCCTATGCGAATGCATTTTCATTGCAAAAAATGCCTGATGCTTGCAATAATTTATATGCCCATGCCATTTTCCAATGTGACTGACGTTACATCCATATGACTGACGTTACACATACTTTGAAGCCACACACTAAAAGTTACATTGATCAATCTTATAATTCCAGCCATATGTGTTATTCTGCATTACAAGGACATGGTTTTACTAGATGGGTGAAGGTTTATCTTTAAAATCCTCTCCAGGCAGGAGAATATAGATGAAATATGTGGCTGACGTTACAAAAAAATTGACAATTTTCAAACGGTCATGCTGCTAGGTTGTTTCCATCTTATCGACTGGCCCATTCGAATATCACATCTGCATCGAGTGATTTGGTAACAATTTATTGGTCAAGATTATAAAATGAAACAAATTCACTGCTTCTTAAATTATAGGATAATGTAGGGGAAAATCATTTTCCCCACTATTTACTGAGAGGCAAGAATTTGTTCAGCCTCAAACCAGTCTTAAGTCAATTATAATTATGTCATGAAATTTCAGTAATTTCCCTATACTATGAAGAAGATTACATGACATGAGAATGAATTTGAAATTTTGGTGTTCGTGTCCAGTTCTCCATGGAATTGCCCTTGTAACCAATTTCTTATTCTGATTATCAAACGAAATATCGACTCTGGCAAGAACTGCTCATTTCTATAGTATGTTTTCGGGGGGCCATTTAATTTGTGCGAGACTCTGTCAATAGACTAGGATAAAAGCATGCAACGTTTCGGGCTGAATCAACATGCACTATATAGGCAAATCTGAGAGTACAGCCTAAAGCTGAATAGGTCATTGTCGCATGGTATCGAGCAAAAAGACACCCAGGATATCTCAAACGGGCAAAAAGACACCCAGGGTGTCCCAAACAAGCAAAATGACACCCAGGATCTCAAAGTCTCACCAAACAAAGGGAATTTTGTTTAGTCGTCTGCTATTAATATTGGTCCAATTATCAAGGATGGGGAACTGCCGCGCTGTCAGTCAGACTCGAAGCCCTTTTAAATTTCGTTGATATTGCACTCCGATCACAAACAAATAGTTATCATAATATTAATAGCAGACGACTAAACAAAATTCCCGTTGTTTGGTGAGACTTTGAGATCCTGGGTGTCATTTTTGCTTGTTTTGGACACCCTGGGTGTCTTTTTGCACGTTTGAGAGATCCTGGGTGTCTTTTTGCTCGAAACCATGCGACAATGACCCATTCAGCCTAACTAAATGCAGAAAGGTGAACATGAAGATTGACTGGAGAGGGTGATTTAACACTCCTTTCGGTGACAAAATTATAATTTTTAAACGACCACATTGACAACAATCAAGTTTGGGGAATCCTCAGTGAATAGCCCACATGTAAACATCATAGATCTCCTTTGGAAATCCTTTCTGTTTCTGCTCTTTTATAATGGTCAATCCGGACTGTTTTATGAGAGAAACCAACATTTCCTTTGGCCGTGTGTAACTACTGTCATTATCGTCAAATTCTTTCTCCTCCATCAGATGAGTGTTTTCCTTTATCACAATAATTCCGTTCTTACTCAGTCCAGATTTACATCGCTGGAAGAATGATATAAGATGAGAATCAGTTAGGTGTCCCAGTACCCACTGACACCAGATCACATCGTACACGTTATTTCCTGGTTCCAGATCCTGCAGGCCACAACATATAATTTTATCAACTCGCTTAGATTCTTCTCCAATAAAACTCCGTGCTTCATCGAGAAACGCTTTATTGACATCTACCATGTCAACTGACTTGAACATTGGCAATAATAGTCTTTTGGTAATTCTCCCTATACCAGAACCACAATCCAGTGCTTTAGTTGCAGACGTATCACCACCTCCAACCTGAAATAAAAAACATCAACATTTCTTAATAAAATATCTCATAATGGTGACTTAATCGATGTGAAAATTAATGATAACAATAATTGTATTAACATTTTAATGTAAAACGTTTGTATTTAAATTTATATTTAATATTAGTATTAAATTTAAAGGCCTATTTTAGTTTCCCGGTTCAGGGACATGGCTAAAGAGTCTTCATTGTGGGGGGGGGGAGGGGGGGGGGGGTCGCGGAATAGGAAATCTAAATTCACATTGATTAATTTATTTCAATGGAAATCCAATCCGGGGGACGTCTAAAACGACTCACAGGATGGCCCATTAGTTATATTGCTTTCCAACCAAGAAGCAAGTTGATGCGTAATTTGGGACAGTTCCTATTGTTTTTAGCAGGGTGTTGGTATTTATCCGTCTTTATATAAAACCATCTTTGTTGAGAAAATAAAAGAATTCAACATCTTTGCAACGATATCTGCTATCTTTTATACAAAACACAATCAAAGGGACACTGAGAAAGCATGTAAAATGAGATTGTTTGTTTAACCGAGGCATAGCAGAAGCCAGTGCAGCTCCGGGCTGAATAAGTGCAATTATCGTATTAGCTCATATAATTAATTGAGGTAGGGTCAATTGCGCAGAAGCGCAACTCAATTGCAATGAAAAGCATTTGAAAGATCAGACTCACATGCAGTCTCACACCCTGCCAGATCACAGTTAGCCTTGTGGAGCCATTTGGATTGCAATGACCAACCTATTGTGCAATTCCTGAGCCAGTTCACAGGCCCCTGGGGAAAATTACACTGGTATAGTCTATATTGGTATTTTAGTAATTTTCTCCCCAGGAACCTGTGAGCCAGTTGGGTAATTTAGGGAGTTACATGCGTCAATAATTTCACTGACTCGGAGGCGCAATACATTTTCAACAAAGACCATCTAGTCACATCCCAGAGCATGATGTTGGTTTAAAATTAGAATATGGTTGGAAAACTGAAATATTTACTTTGGTCTTGGCTTTGGCTTAACAAATTACAATTCATCTGAAAAATTCAATCTCAATTAACTCTAAAACTTTCAAAATAACGAGAGGCCGATCATGATCGGCAGATGTTTAACTCATACCTTGGCGATAGCGACTAGCCATAACTGATTATTTGTCAAAGATATGATCACAGGAATTAATCCATATATCAGTACCCAACTTGAAATCAAAAGCTCCAATAATTTGTCTTAAGAAAGGGTTAAAGTATTTGGGTTGGGGAGGAGTAGTTTTAAATCTCATAACTCTGTCCCTATTCACACAAGGACCTCTCACTATGAGATCCAATGGTTTAGTGATTTCGGAGGACATGTTTAGGAGTTTAAGTTAACTCATTGGAAGCAAAAGTGATAAATCCCTATCTTTGCCACTTTTGACATGCCAGATATTCAAAATTGATTATTCACTTCTAAAGAGAAATTATAATTGCTTATAACGACATATATGTAGGGGATTCCATCTCGTATTTAAATGGTACTTTAATTACCCCCCCCCCCCTTCCCCCATTCTCCCCAGTTATTTGTTTATCAAACATGGACAGATATAAAATCAGATCTGACCTGTGTATTAAATAAGATTAAGTGTTTCATAACAGGGGTGTATGGTTTTCAAAAATATATGTAGTTTATACAATTCAAAAGTATTATCTATATAATGTTATACAGACATAATATGATTGGGGATGCTGGCCCCTATGACCACTAAATCGTTCATATAAAAGAAAGTAAGTTAGCCCTCATTTGAATGGTTTCACACATTACAATGTTTTACAAGTAGCTTGGGCACTAAAAGCCACAACCTTCAATGTTAATCTTCTAAGTGCTCTGTGGCCCCTAAAATTCAATCAACCATGAAAATGTGAACAAATGGGAAAATAAGGTTCTTGGAAATACTAACATCTACCATATTGATTTTCAAAACAAGTCATCACTTACAATAGTCATGTATATTTATCTGCCTGTTTCCCATTGCATAGATAAATCATATTGGCTATCAGCTGTTGTTTTAATTTCAAATTGAAAGCACGTGTCTGAAGGGGTAATATATTTTTCAAAAATCAATTAATCAGTCAATACCAAAATTGATAGAAGTGAATAGTGTGCAAAGATACACAATAGATGTTAAGAGATATGAGGAAGAGTCCATGTACATTATAGCATGTGTCTATGGAAACCTTGGAAAGGGTTAATTATTTTTGAAGCAAATTAATGGAATTTAGAAGACACTTATATAGGTGAGGGGGGCCCTTATCTCACCCTGTAATGAAATTTCAAGAATAGGAGAAACACCAGTCTTGTGCTGCCATTAATCAATTTGACAGTTAGAATAAACAAACAGCCAGCCACCAGTGTTGTTTATCTTGCTTGACCCACCAGAGCTCTGTATCATATGTCATCACTCATTTCATAACAGATTTCACTTGGAATGACAACATCTATAAAAATCCTCTCATATACTCTGGATGTTGGATGATCACATGGTAATTTATTGATATCATTATATTACATGAAACTATTGCAATAAAATCTTCATATTTTCAAAACAGGATATCACACCTAATTAATCGTATAAAACTAAAATAAATGAAAGTGTCAATTTTTTTTTATTATTTAATTTTTTTTTATTGTTATTTAAAGTTCAAACAAAATTTAATATTTGTATATGCTAAATTTAGCAAGGAGCTAAATCTAAAAAAAATTAATTTAAAAAAAAAAAAAAATTCTCGAAAAAGGGTCATAACTCCTTTAAAATTAATCGGATCAAACCCATATTCGGACTCGAGTTATGGCAGAATGCGTGAATTATAAGTTGAAAAAGGGCCATAACTCTGTAACAAAAACTCGGATCAAACCCAAATTCGAACTCGATCTGTATTTTGGGCTGAGAAACCCATATACAAAATTTGGTTTCGATCGGATAGAAAATGTTTGAGTTATCGCATTACTCGTAAAGTGTCTACGGACAGACAGACGGACGGACGGACAGACGGACGAACGACGAGTGGTCAATCCGGGCAACGACACTATGTTTACCATACTATGGTATGGGTAAACATAAAAAACTAATGTATAATTTTATTAATAATATAAATATTCGAATTATTTAAATTAAAATTTTAATACAGTTACTGTTATCATAGGATCGGATCAGCCGGTCACCATATCATCAAGACAACAACAATAACAACAACAACATTTCTTCAATTGAAAATGCGCTTTAATTATCAGAATCAATTAATTGTAACAACATAATGCTAACCACTGTCAACTATGGTATCAAATTTCCCAAAACGTGTTATTTATCATATGGCCGTATTATCACTTGAATAACACGAAATTTGACCGTATTACCACTTGATTTTAGATTTATCCATATTTTGTCCGAGACCATCCGTTTGACGACGTTATTCTGGGCCACAAATAATTGCACATCTCGAGAAATAACAAACTTCAATGAAAGTGTCAATGATAATGTAGCTCAATTTGGAAAGGGAATAATTTCAAGTGTTAAAGTCGATTGAGTGATTAGGAATGCGGAAAGTTGAAATGTCTAAGTAATCATGACTAGATTATCAGCATGACGAAATATATATAAAATAAAATCCAAGATGGCCACTGGCAGCTATGTTTTCCAATGAATATCAAAAACATTTGATAGCTCCCATCTGGTAGATCAATGTGAAATTTGGTGGTGATCGGATGAGGGAAGTGGACTGCAGGTAAACCCTGACACGAATAGCTACGCAATACTTGGTCTGGAGAAAATGCCCATGTCTCCTATTACCAAATAGCTGTGTCGATATAAATAACTTCTCATGTGACCCATGCATTATGACACCACAGCATACCAAAGATATATATATCGCCTGTATAATTATTATCCGATGCTTCAAACTGGTGCTATTTCTAGTTATGTGGAAATCTGCGACTGTATAGAGATTCCATCACTCGCCCGAATGGCCAAATCGATTTGTTGATACTAAGTTGTGATTGGGTGTGACTGACGTTATGCTTGATTGTGGTAATAGGGATCCCCCAAAAATATTCCAGACTCAGTACAGTGTTATAGCTGTCGAGTCTGTGTCTTAACCAGAACTGCTGTAGGGTGTGCCGAAGAATTTAGTCATACAAAGAGTAAAATCCAAGATGGCTGCCAGCGGTCATGTATTATGGCCGAATGACTCCAAAATGACTCATTCCCATCTACATGTTAATGACAAATTTCATGATGATCCGACCCAATGTACGACCTGTAGCCAGTGCCAAAGGATTTAGTCATGCAAAGAGTAAAATCCAAGTGGCTGCCAGCGGCCATGTTTTATGGCCGAATGACCACAAAATGCTTCCGTTTCCCATCCACATGTACATTCACATCCATGACAAATTTCATAATGATCAGACGTACACTTCGACCTGTAGCCCGTGATAATAGATTTAATTTCAAAATCAAGATGGCCACTGGCATCCATGTTTTTTGGCCGAATGACCCCAAAATGATTCATTCCCATCTACATGACAATGTCAACAGCCAAGACACATTTCATAATGATCTGATCATCTGACCAAAGGTACGACCTGTAGCCTGTGCCAAAAGATTTAGTCATACAAAGAGTAAAGTCCAAGATGGCCAGGGGCGCCGGAAGAGGGGGGCAGCTGACCCCCCTGCCCTTGACCAAGGGGGGCGAGCGGGGGCAGGACTTGCCCTTTTTCTGGAGACAGAAAATGCTTTTTGTGTGTTTAACATCGTGTTTTTATAGCAAAATGTGACTTTTTTGGTCCAAATACCACCAATTTCACAAGGAATATAATTTTTTTGTCAATTTTATCACAAAACGGCCATAAAAACCGACAAATACCATTAAAATAGGGATTTTTGCCACAATGAATTTATGGTTATTTTCCCGAGTTTGCGGAGAAAATGCCCTTTTTTGCAGGAAAAGTGCCCTTTTTGTAGGCTCTGCCCCCCCCTGCCCTTGGATGCTTCCGGCGCCCCTGAAGATGGCTGTCAGTGGCAATGTTTTATGGCCGAATGACCCGAAAATGACTCGTTCCCATCTACATGTCAATGTCAATAGCAATGACAAATTCCATAATGATCTGACCAAAGGTATGACCAGTAGACCTTGCCAATGGATTTAGTCATGCAAAGAGTAACATCCAAGATGGCTGGTGGCGGACATGTTTTTTGACCGAATGACCCCAAAATGACTCGTTCCCATAACAACATGTCCTGGTGATCCCAATAAGGTGATATGAATTATGTAATAAGCACAGTACAGTAATACATCATCAGATACATTATGCCAATTTAAGTTCTGGTGAGGCCAAATAAAATAATAACTTCCTTTCCGGTAATTGAGGGCAAAAACTGAAATGTAAAACTGAAATAAATAAACTTGTCTTGATGTAACTAAAGACTAGATCATTGTGTGCATTGGAAAAAGAGCGAGCAACTGTCTCAAACATTAATGTGACTATCAATGGTTAGAATATAACTGTCATCACACTGCTCATCAGTGCATCAAGCTAATCAGTGAAATATTTGCATGTCTATCAACTCATATGACCGGTTACTCTCACAACACCTAAAATATCCAAGTCTGGCATAGTGAATGTTTGTCATTTATTATAACAGAGGTTGCTCCAGTAGACTAACAAAAGTGTTAAGGCATAATGCTAGATAATGGGCTGGTTGACAGACTAATCGGTAAATGGTTAGAAATGATGGAATTGTGTGTATCCTGTACAATGACCTAAGTTTGCATATATAAGTAAACTTGTCATGATGTAACTAATGCCTATATCATTGTGTGCATGGACAAAGAGCGAGCAACTGTCTTAAACATTAATGTGACTATCAATGGGTAGAAAATATCTGTCATCAGTGTATCAAGCCAATCAGTGAATTATTTGCATGTCTTTCAACTCAGATGTCTGATGATCTCTCACAAAGACCTCAAGTATCCAAGTCTGGTATAGTGCTGTGACTGCTTGTCATCTATATATAGGATCTGTCCGGATTTTTCTCTCAGACCCCTGGACCGAGTTCAACCAAATTGGTGTGGTGACTCGGGGTACCCTGGCGGATGTTATAATGGTATTAGTTTTTTCAAAATTTTTAATGAAAACAAATTAAATAAAATTGGTTTTGTTAAATTGAGCAAGGAATTCAATCTTTAAAAAAAATTATATATTAAAACAATATATATAAATCAAAATGTTTCAATGACCAAATGTGCCGTTTTCACCACACCACCACCTTCCCCACATTCACTGATACCAGAACCATAGTATGCCACATCTAGAGGATCTGACAGGGATAATCTTTGATCTGTTTTGGGAAAGGGTCCGGGGCCCATGCAATTGGGAAAAATAGATACCGTAGTTGTGTAAGTTGGGAATTTTAAATTGAAATAATGACACTATCAAATGAATTTAAGATGTTTAAAACTTTAAAACAACAGCATATATACCAGCACATACTAAGTCTGTAAGACAGTACCTCTATTAATCTGATACCGGCATGGCATGTATATACCAGCTCATAGTAAGTCAATACCCAAGATTATACCTGTCAGATCCTCTAGATAGGTTCTGGTATCGGCAAAGCTCATTTTTGTGTCCAATGTGGGGAAAGTGGTGGTGGTGAAAGCTTCCCTAAGACAAAGATTCATGACAGTCACTCCCAAGATATATGCGAGATTTGTACAAAGAGTGGTCTGACTCATGTTATTTCCAGGCCATATGATAATAGTTTATAACCACTTCATTACAATATTATATTCAGATAGACTAGTATATACATAGTATATATCTGTATATACAATATAGCTGTTATTACCTTGTGCTTTATGGAACTTGGCTTAACCAACGAATTGGGTTATTAAGGATGCCCAGGGGCACATCATGGGGACTTAATCCAGATATCCGTACTCTAATTTAAGCTTTATAAACGCCCAATCATGGAATATGGAATCATAACCACCGATTTACCCAAAAATACACTCAACAAACTGCATGTAATCCAAGTAATCCAAGTAAAGTTAAAAACTATATATTTTAACTTGATATATTCCCAATAAAATGATAAAACACTATCACAAGTTAACAATAAATATAGCTCAAGCTCAGGTGCTAACACAGCCGAATAATTTATAACCCTGTTGTGACTCTAGTAGCATTCTTTAACCTCCACACACCGAGGTGTGTGCACAGATCAGCATTTAATGTCCATGCCCAATCGGACAGCGTACTGCACCCACGACATCATAGCTGGACAACTGTTGTAATGGGTTATTGTCAAGTTAGAGCTGAGCATGGGAAAATGATAGTCGAGAGGTAGCGTACTGGTATCTCATGCTAGCGGACCTGGGATCGCAACATGGTCAGGGTATTCTGATCAAAATCAGAACCCGGTCAGATAACATTGTCAAGCTGAAACGTCTCATTCGAGATCCGATTGCAAATTGCTGACTCTCCCCCCCCCATTAAAAAAAACATTTGTCCAGGTATAATCTCATGTGTGCAGTACCGTACGCTATCCGATCGGGTGTAGACACCTCGGTGAGTGCATGTTAAAGAACGCTACTGGAGTCACCACAGAGTTATAAAGTTAGTCTATGGTAATGTCATGTGACAGGGGTCATTGTCATAGTGTTTTCTACATAAATGCCCACACAGAGTTGATCATATTCGTAAGTGCATGTTCTTCCATTCATCGATTAAACAACCATGCAGTTCTTTCGGTCCCTGTTTAATACTGTAACAGAATGAGAGAGAGAAGTGCGGGAGTCACACCGAAAGTTGGCAGCACCCGAAATCCCAAGCCGGTCACCCACCCAAGGACTCACCGAGCTCGACGTTGCTTAACTTCAGTGATCACACAAAACGTCTAACGGCTGTAACCAAGAGATCTAGACCTCTCGAGTGGAGAAGTCATCAGCAATTCTATATTTACAACGCGACCACTATACACTACTCCCCCTTTTTTCGAGATTCACCGAATCTCACCCGAGTCCTTCCCAGAGCAGTCACATCATGACACAGACTCTGAGGAGCGGACGAGCCGGTCAGCCATCCAAGGACTAACTAACCGAGCTCGACTTTGCTTAACTTCAGTGATCACACAAAGTGTCTAACGGCTGTGACCACGAGATCTAGACGTCTCGAGCAGATAAGTCTATATTTACGCGACGGCTACAATACCAAGATCAATATACAATGTATGACCAATTATCAATTTTAATTTTTATTGCAGATTCATCCTTGTGCCAAGTTGTGGCAAAAGAAATGTACATACGCATTTAATGGCTTTAAGCTTATCAGAATTTCGGAAGAATTTTTTTTTCGAATTTAAGCACACGTTAAAGGTTGACAAAATGAATTTTTAGGATAGGCAGGAAAATGATGCATTTGTCATTGTGTTAGGAGTGTCATAATAATATTTCTGTAGTACTGACACCCAGCCCAACCTGCAGGAAAAATTTCACTGCTACATTTGAAAAATTAACAAAATTATAGGGTGATGGGTACCAATTTTGGCATATTTTGAGTGGCCAACCATTGCTGTGATGATATTGTTTTCCTTATATTTATTTGTAGTTATGGGTTTGCCAAAAATGACCTCATTTAACCTTTAGCTTATGTCTGGTTGATCGTGTGGTGAAATTGTTTTAGTGATTTCGTGCATTCAGTTTGATGATATTTGAATTTAAAGGTACTCAACCCGTAACGAGGGTCCCCATCTCAACAGATTCCAACAACAACAATCCGATCAGAGGGTCCTATATTACTATTTCTTTGGCTTTGGGTGTAAAAAATATTTGATTCGAGTCGAGGAACCCATCAAACAAAGCTCAGAGTTATTAGATATTGATTTTTCAAATTTGTTATGTTCTCGAGATGAGTACTAATAACTGCCGTAATCTGCTCTGGATGTGTACTCCAAATCTATTCAAACAGACAAGGATGAATAACTCTAAAATCAAGTGGTAATTTTAACGCAATTTTGACTGAGTTCTGGGCCAGATAGTATTCCCGATAATGAAAAATAATAGATTTCTAAAATCGATATCTAACAAATCTGAGTTTTGATGGGTGACTTCCTCGACTCGAATAAAATATTTTTGACCCCCGAAGCCATTGAAATAGTAATTGAGAGGAGTTTTATCGGGTTGAGTACCTTTAAAGGTTATTGAGAAATTCTGTTAAATGATTTACAGAATGTGAATCTAAAATAAAGCATTTCATTAACGCAATTCACAATAGCCATGGATCAGGAATATAGTTCAGTTGGACATTTCATGGTATAGAAGATAAATGGTAAAAATCTTTTTCTGTGTATTATCCTATTTAAATTATGTTCAATTCTCCAAAATATGTGCACAGAAATTTCGTTAAAATCTGTCCTCTCCGAGAATCTTTGTCAACTGCTAATACTAATGAAATGAGAAAATCATTTTGTATTGTGGGTAAACTGTCACTAGTATTGAGGGTGTATAAACTTTAATTGGTGGGCTGAACCATCCTGATTTCGTACAGCAGCTCATTAAATGTTTAAAAAAATGTCCTCTCCGAGAATTCAAGCATAGAACCCAGAGATTTTCTGGAAGACATTGGTTTATATTAAACTATAACCATTCTGTTAATGAAAATGGGGTTTATTTAAAGATGGATTATCTCTTTAAATAACAAATTTTAAATAGTTGCGTGGGTATAAAATAATAGATATGAACTGAAGACCTATGTCCGGAAAAGCATCTATCAATTAATATTGATTTTATTTCGAATATTAAATCGGGCCCATTTATGTTACTATTTTTAGAACCGACCATTCGGATGAGACCGTATTGCGATATAGAGCACTGGGCTGTTCCTACGGCTACGCAACGAATGTCAAATGTCACAGATTGGTTGTTTGTATTGTTTTTTTCCACAGATATAAGCGATAATGAGTATAATTAACGTTTATTTGTGACAAAATTGCACAATATAATTTCTGGTCTCTGTTAACAGTAAACACTATTGTTCGTTAGCTGAACAAACACACCTTTTTAGACCAGAAAATATTCGAAATAAAATTAATATTAATCGATAGAAGCATTTCCGGACAGGAGTCTTTGATTCAAATCTAATATTGTATACCCCGGTAACTATATAATACATGTTTACAAAGAGATAATCCACCTTTAATAATATACTATATTAATATACAGTCTATGCAACATACTGTGTCCAATTTGAGCTACTAATGTGTTATTTCATTCATTTCCTTTGAAGCAATTCATGTCTGCTCAACTGCAATAGTCTGAATAAATTGTCATTCTGAAGAATTTCTTGATTATTTATAATCATGTCAGTGATTACATGTGATTTGATGGAAGTGTTGTTCATAAAACATGTGTTTCTCAATAGTTAAATATAAATGTCTTGAATTATCGGAGAGGACATATTTTTTAACAGATTACAGAGTATCTGTACTTACTTGCAATATTAAAGGAATAATCCATGTGTTATTTATGTTAATTTTCTCAGAGAAAACGACAACAAGACTAAGACATACAAAACTGAAATTAAAGTTGTCTTCTCTAAGTATACTATAAGTTGTTACTTTTTAACTGGATAAATTTAGCATTGTAAACAAAGATATTTGTTTATAATATGGAAGTGATATTTAGTACACAAGTACATATATTAAAATAATCGTATTTTCACAAATATCCGATTATTAACAAGAGACTGATCATAATCGGAAGATGTTTAACACATCCCTCGGCCATAGTAAAAAGCTATGATTGGAATCATAATCTACAGTTATAATGTTGAATTATAGAAAGTTATATATTTTGTAATGTACTAATATTAGTACAGACAAATGTACATAATAACACAAATTCTCAAATTATTGGAATTTGTTGGTCCTTGTGCCAATTTTCATTAGTAGTCTCACTTTGACAAATTGACATTGATAGGCATATAATAATATTGGAATACCCTAGGACCTTCAACTTGAGATATATGAACAAAGTTCATACCCTGGTAGTCAGTATAGCTCTCAAGAAAATAGTTGAGACCATACAAGTAACAAATGTATTATCTATACAATGTTTATACACCATAATATGATGAGGATTCTGCCCCTATGACCCTTATTACACTCAGTACAGATTACCATAGTTCATATTCACATCACAATGTTTTGTAATTACCTTGAACGCTAAAATCAATAATATTCAATGTTAATCTTCTGTGCTCACTCTGTGGCCCCTAAATTTCAATCAACCATGACAAGATGAACAACTTGGAAACTATTGTTTATCACAATAATCCATACCAAGCATTAACAATGTTCATCTGCCTTCTTGGACTGGAGAAATAGATTTTTGAAGTACTTATCTTATTTAGAGTTGTCTGACCCTTTAATGCCTCCTGACTAGAACCCCCTGAAGCTCCTGACATGATAAACTGAAGATACCGCTAGCCCCTTTTCCAAATGCTCTAATAGCACTCACTAGATTTGTTTCTTTCATAGAAAAGCATTGATTTCTGTTCTTGACATGAAATCCATGACAACCCCATAGCCCTCAATGTTAATCTTCTCACCCCATCGGTGTCCCCTAAAATCCACTCAACCATGACCAAATGAACAAATTATAAACTATGTCTTATGGCAATGCTCAATACGAAGTACATGTATTATGGAAATCCACCCAGTGAGACTGCAAATAATTTTGAATTTTAAATACACTACGGTACTACATTAAATGTGGGTTCACTGTCTGCTCATATTCTGAAAAAAATCCCTACCAATGGACAATGGACTATTCTAATTTATACTTTTAGAATTGAATTGGAAACTCCATTCATTATGAATGCCAATGCATTACAGATTATAATAGGGCTAACATATGATAGCTAAAAAATAACTCTATTTCAAAGTTCACGTTGGCTGTAGGTGTCTCTTGTCTCTTATATAGTGAAGCCTGTATTAATCAGGAAACCTCGCATGACTCGTATTCAGTATTATTATCAGGAAGATAATTGTTTTTGTTATCAACGACTAGTTATTTCTTGAGACTCCCGGCCCTTCAATCCATCCCCCCCCCCCCCGGACAACATCACATACCAACGTATATGTAAGTATTTCATTAAGAATAAATAATAATTGTTCGCCCACCCAGCTACCGGAAATTGCGGAATAATCAATAAAATATTCCGGAATGTATATTAAACCTTTCTAGTCGTCACTTCCGTGTCGGTGTGTTCAGCTTCCCGCCCGATCACATATCCCGATGGCGATAGAGTAATTTTACAAGGACAATAAATGAACACAACACAGACTCACAGGGGAATGACATTGTATATTTATTTTATTCAGTAATAAATTGAAGATACATGTGTACTTAATTAGATATGTGATTATGTGTGTCATGGGTGACAACTTCTTTGTATAATGGGCAGGAGCCGTTCTCAAACTTACCATGTCATTGTGATAATCATCGCCGTTCTGCATACTGGGCTTACCCACCCATAATAGTACCTATAATATGTGGTTAACCGGTTAATCGCGGTTTTTTGCCGTTCATAACCGGTCACGAAAAACCCATAACCGTCCCAGCTCTACTCACATCTGAATAATTCTAAGTCGAAAAAAGCCAATAACTCCAGTAAAAACAAATTGGAACCCATATTGGAACTTGGTCTGTATTCTGGGCTGAGAAATCACAAACCAATTGCCAAATTTGGTTCCGATCAGATATAACATGTTTCAGTCATTGCAGCATGCATGAATTCTAAGTCGAAGAGGCCCATACCTATACCTATATGATTAAAGAATCAGATCAAACCCATTTTCAAACTCGTACTAGTACTGCAATTTGGGCTGAGAAACTCATTCAAAATTCAGTTCTGATTGCATAGAAAATGTTTGAATTATTGCATCATGCGTAAAATGTCTATGTATGGATAGACGGACGGACAATGAGTAGTCAAGCTGGACCGAAGCTATGTGTACCATACATAAAAACTGGTTATGGCCTTTTGGGACAACAGATTTTGCCCCAACTTATCATTTGCCATGTTTCCAAGAGTCTCAATATGTTTATCTTCACTTTTCTCAGTTTGACAGGTCTATTTAAGTTCTATAAAATATATTACAAGGCAATGGAAATCAGTAATCTTTCTATAATCTAGTTACAAGACTGATGTCTACAGAGAATGAATGTTAAAAAGGGGTGTCCTCTCCGAGAATAAGTCAGTGGAAATTGGCGATTTAAAAAAATGCTCTTGTTGAGTCAATTGTTGTCCGATTTTGATAATGTTTTCAACATTACAATCCTTAAAGCATGCACTTCAACTTTAGATGTAAAATCTTTACACAACTAAATCATCTTTCTATTATCAGAGAATAACCATTAGGGAATATGGATATATTAAGAGTTCATAATTTACATATAAATTTGAAAAATATCGAAATTTGAAGATTTTTTTAGTAATTTTGACATATATGTTCTCTGATTGTTCAATGCTCAACGTCGTGTGATATCGTTCTGGAAACAGATGCATAATAATTAAAATTCAGACATTAGAAATTAGTTGTTCATTATTTTCAATTTTGAGCCAAATTGAATTTGACTCTGAGGGAATCCTGCATAGACCAAACCTGAAAAATCAAAATACACTTGCTACTGGCGTACTGCTCTGAAACTTTAGTTCACGATCCAGTATGGTGTTCCTAACATGAATTAACGAAGAAAAAGTAATTTGAAAAACACTTTTTTTTCACCCTGTTTGGCCACTTGTGGTCAACCTTTAACGTGAAAGAGCCCACACACACTGTGACACAGCAATTATTAACGGCAACATTTCAATCTCGACACGACTGAGACTGTTGTGAATTTTATGTATACATACACGGTGTGCATTTATGTATAAAACGTTACGACAACAACGCCATCGTCCTGTAAAAGCCAGCTTTGGCCAGTAGGACGTAACAACTACATATACAGACAGATCAGTGGTGCCTGGTGGCAGTGGTGCCAGTGGTGGTTCGAATATTGGTAACATATACTTGAAGGAAAGGCCGCAGGAATGCTTTGGATCCATTGATATCTGTTGGCGAAACTTTCCCGAAGCCGCCAAGCATCCCGTCAATGGTTGGCGGAATATTATTCCAATATTCTACAGCTTTCTCGTAAAAAATGCACTCTAAACTATTATCGGCTTCATTTGTTGATGCCATGTTGTTGTTGTTGGTCTTGTAGTTTCCTCCGTTGACTTCGAAGAACACTGTGGTACATACGACACCGGAAGCAGTTCGCACGACGAGTGTTTTTTCGGTTGGCGATTCATGGCAATACGATAGGGGAACACTCCGACGTTCGTACTCAGATATCACCAATTTTTGTACCTAGTTTGCCTGTCCTAAGTTTCACGGAAATTTGATTCTATTTGTCGTCAAATATTTATTTATCACGCCATTTAATATGATTACGTCAGTACGTATGGACAACCCAAAACACGTACGTCGATCAATAAAATGATAAATGTATGTTTCATGGGAGTGCCTGTATTTCCGGCCAACTTGGGATATAGGATCACGTTAACTACGTATGGACAGCGACATGTCTCTATTCCGAAGGTTCGCTATTCCGAATGTTCACTACTCCGATGGTTCTCTATTCCGAATATACTTACTTACTTCTTCTTCTTTACACTCACATTTGAGTAACCTCCTTTTGGAGTAACCAGGTACATGTAGTTAAAATATAGTCCAGATATGTACATTCAAATGGGTTTCATATATATGTACAAGTTTCCCCGAGATCAGCTTGAGATCTGTTAATGACTGTATAAAACAGCTGTATAAAATAGATATTTATGTGTGTGCCTGGATTCCATTGATCCTTTTGTTAGTTCGTGTTTCTCTGGCCATGTCGATGAATCTCTTCTGTCTGGAGCAGTGCATCAAGTAGCAGTATCGATTGGCTGCCAGGTTAAACATACTGCTGATTGTTTTGATGGAAGGATCCAATTTAGTGATATCTAAGATGGCTTGTATCTTCTGCTGATCATTGAGACGAGTAAAGTCAGCAGAGCATAGTAGTTGGTATTCATGTGTGAGCAGAGTCGTTACTTTTTCTCTGGTATCTTTTAGAGTTGAGCAGGTCAGAAGGAAGTGATGTATGTCTTCGTCTTCTTCTCCACAAAGTCTGCATACGGTTCCATTCTTAGTCTTGGTGAAATGACGGCTTTCTAAGTTGTAGGTCATTGTTGCTAGTTGTAGTCGAATAGCAAGCATTGCAGCGGCTTTTTCTGGGTTGATATCAGCTTTGAGTATTGGATGCGGTTTACCAGGCTGGAAAGCATGAGTACTCAGGTGTGTGAGGCTTTTAGAGATGCTGGCTTGCTCAGAAATTTGGTTTGTCCAATATTTGGAAACAGCATACTTAGTCATGTTTTTCCATTGTGTTTTGGAGAATGGGCTCTGGTGTAGATCTCTTGCATTTGGTAGTTCATATTTCAACAACAGTCTGCTTGTAGCTACAAACCAGCTGGAGCTGTCGGCAGATTTCATTGTGATTTGACGTTCGGCAATCTGTTTTTCAAGGCTGTTATCAGTTTGTGTGCAGACATTATAATATAGGCAGAGTATACGGATGTCCAGTTGTGCTTCAATAGGGAGTATTCCAGAGAGGATGTAGGTATACTAGCGAGATCAGCTACTCTGGTTGGTAGAGACATTATTCTCTTAAGCATTTTTTTCTGGAACATCTCAAGGCTAAGTAGGTTGGATCCTTGAGGTTGTAAGACCTCACAACCATACAGCAATACAGGAACAATGTAAGTCTGGTATAGATGTAGACAGCTGATGGGATCAAGACCATTAACTCCGTGGAATCCTACCGGCATGAGGCTGTAAGCTGCTCGTCTTGATTTTTTGATGTTGTTACCGACTGTTTGTTTTATAGTCTTTTCAATGCCGGTGGATCGGATTATTCCCAAATGTGGCGCAATCTCTGCAGTCGGCATAATGGTGCCTTGCATATTCCAGGTGTAATTGCTCTTGTTTTTAGATTTGTTGAATGGACTGACTTCAACTGTCACGCTCTTCTTTATGTTCTCTATAAATCGTGGAGACTCGCAATAGCATTAACTTCTGTATTAGTCTGGGTGACTTGCAATACCTGTACCGGTACCTTCTGTTTTGTCCGGTAGTAGTAATGGGGGGCACTATGGCCCAGTAACCCCCAGTGGGGGGCACTATGGCCCAGTACCCCCCAGTGGGGGGCACTATGGCCCAGTATCGAATACTGGACCATAGATCGTCCAGTATTCGATACTGGGCCATAGTGCCCCCCAGTGGGGGGCACTATGGCCCAGTATCGAATACTGGACGATCTATGGTCCAGTATTCGATACTGGGCCATAGTGCCCCCACTGGGGGGTACTGGGCCATAGTGCCCCCCACTGGGGGGTACTGGGCCATAGTGCCCCCCACTGGGGGGTACTGGGCCATAGTGCCCCCACTGATGGGTACTGGGCCATAGTTCCCCCCTGAGGATAGATATTCCTGTCATTGATGTGATATTTCTGATCGGAAAAAATGAAAATGGACTTAGAATTATTTTTTTTCAAAAGGAAAATCTCACTTTGGAAAATATCAATTAGCAATCAAGAGTTTTTCTTTTCGAATATTTGGTGGCCCTGAAAAGGGCCGTTTTATTTTTGTTATAGTTTAGAATCCGCCACATTGAACTTCTTTGTTCGCCAAAACTTCAATTGATTTGTCTCCTCGCCTCATCCATATTTCGCATTCACAATAATGCTCATGGCAAACGTGTGGGATCCACACTAGAGTTATTGATGACTTGAATCTTGGTGTTGATTTGTAGCCGCCTCTGGTAGCATCAAACATGACGATAGGTCGCTGTATAACAGTCGCCGCTAATTCAACCATCAATCTTGATTCAGCCAAAAGTGGTGTGCGCCGTAAATCTTGTGCCGACGCACCAAGTTCGTCACTCTCTGCGTAGTACAGGTCAACTGCCGCATCTCTCAGAACCATCCATCCATCGGTCGTCCCGTAAACCGCAACGCTGAGTGCCCTCCAAAACAGAGATATTTCTTCGCCGCCGCACACTGCTTTACAGTATACCCCCTGTACCATTATCTCGTCAAGATCTGTTATGTTTACAGCAGTCATCTTTGAATGTAGAATAAGTCTGAAGATCCGTCTTGAACATATATTACGATTGTGCGGGCGGTAGAGAAAGCACATAATACTTTGACGTTAAAAATGACAAATGCTTCCTGACGTTGTGTTTCTTTACAGTGCATTATCTGTAGTTTTCACTATTTCGATATGTTATAGATTAAATTCATGATAGTATATGCAATTAATTAAGATATTTTAACATATGAATTCATCTTCGTTCATAAACGATGACCAAGTAAAGTTATCAATTGTAATGATGAAGAAAAATGTTCAGTATGTTTTCTTGTGTTCAGTTTTATGTATAAAATATGTACATTTCCAAAACCAAAAACTAGAAAAACATTCAATATTTGCCTAACGAGGTAATAAATATATCAATCATGTGTACCAAATAATAGATAATGATCTAACGAAATTAAAAACATTTGTTTGATCGCTATGCAATAATGATCAAGAAAAATATGCATGCTGATCCGGTTCTGAAAAAACACAACGTCAGGAAACATTTGTCAATTTTAACGTCAATGCGACATGTGATTTCATTGACGCCCGTGTCAAATGTATAAAAATATTTTCGAATTTGATCAACGTTACATTGCATTGCTATCAAAGATGGATCCGTTAACAGAATTTCTTCAGAGTGAGATATACAGTAATCCTGTTGTACAGAATACATATGCGGCACCACAGTCAACAGGCCAAGCTAATACGACAATGACTATAGGTGGAGATACACTCATTTTAAAAGCGATTTTAGATGAACTGAGATGTCTTCGCAGGGATATTGACGTGAAAACACAAGTAACGCATCAAGAAGTAAAAGTGAATCTTCGTTTCGTTGCAGAAGAGATAGATATACCAATCAGGGTTCATGATGTTCAGAAATCGAAAGAACAGAAACAGATCAAAAAAGAAAAAATATTGGCTGCGAAAGAAAAAGAACCTAAAAGTATCATGAAGCCTTCTACTGAGACAAAAGTCAGATTTCGTCTTCCTTGTAAAGAATCTAAAGATACAGAGAAAAGTGATGAATTCGCAAAAGCTATTGGTTCTCATGGGAAAGATATGTCAAGATATAAGAAAAACACAAAACGATGTTAAAGTCAGATGATAATTTTAAAACGGCCCTTTTCAGGGCCACACACATTTCCCAAAAGGTTACTCTTTCATTGCTGAAAAAATCAAAAACACGATTGTTCAATTTATATTTTATTCAACAACAAATATTTGCAAGTATATTTTGTTTTAAATTATTCGTGGCGTGATTTTTTCAAAACAAAACATAGGGTACAAAGAACATTATTAGTTATTAAGCAATGCTAAAAGTTTTTCTTTTTGAAAAAATTGGTTGGTCCTGAAAAGGACCGTTTTTGTTTTTGGCCCTGAAAAGGGCCGTTTTGTATGGCATCAAAGTTCACGCCACGATTTTCTTTTGAGACTTTTGCTTTTGTTCCAACGCTGTTGTTTTTTGCATATTTGCATAACCAGTTTTGCACTGGCGGTTACTTCTTTTGCGTGTCCGGCCCGCATTATCTGGGGTGATAGCCCTATCGTTCCTCTTAGTATAGACATCAACGGTTCGGGGATTTCGGACATCTTTGAATGCAGAATAAAAATTGTTCACGGCCGTGTTTGAACATATATCACGATTGCGCGGGCGGTAGAGAAAGCACATGTCGCATTGACGTTAAAAATGACAAATGCTTCCTGACGTTGTGTTTCTTTTCAGTGCATTATCTGTTAGTTTCACCATTTCGATATGATATAGATTAAATTCATGATAGTATATGCAATTAATTAAGATATTTTAACATATGAATTCATCTTCGTTCATAAACGATGACCAAGTAAAGTTATCAATTGTAATGATGAAGAAAAATGTTCAGTATGTTTTCTTGTGTTCAGTTTTATGTATAAAATATGTACATTTCCAAAACCAAAAACTAGAAAAACATTCCATATTTGCCTAACGAGGTAATAAATATATCAATCATGTGTACCAAATAATAGATAATGATCTAACGAAATTAAAAACATTTGTTTGATCGCTATGCAATAATGATCAAGAAAAATATGCATGCTGATCCGGTTCTGAAAAAACACAACGTCAGGAAACATTTGTCAATTTTAACGTCAATGCGACATGTGATTTCATTGACGCCCGTGTCAAATGTATAAAAATATTTTCACTTTTTCAGTGAACTTCATTCATTATGCCGTCTCTAAAGAAATTTATCAAGAAGCTATGGAGGAAGAGAGATTCGTCAGAGGAGACGAAAATCAGAACCTATAGGAAATGGCAGGATTCTCCTGAACAAAAGGTGGTGCAGAAACAGATGTTAACAGATTTTCTGGCTCGGCGACGTCCATCGGCTGAAGTATGTGATCAAGAACCAAGCAATCTTGATCTCGTGGAGATCTTGTCACAGATCTCGAAGAAAGATCTGTGCAATGCAGCAATTGACAGCTTCGCTCAGGCTGCTGCGGCGCACAGATCAAACCCTACTTGGTCTGTGACAATTAATCCCAACGGGGTATATCCTGATTTGGCAGAATTTTTATGAATTCTGGAAAAGAAAAACGGCCCTTTTCAGGGCCACCCACATTCCCCAAAAAGGTTACTCTTTCATAGCTGAAAAAAACAAAACAAAACACGATTGTTCAATTCATAATTTATTCACAATATAATTTTCAAATGTTTGTATCGATTCATTTATCTGTTTTTGGAATGTAGAATTGTCTCAGCTTCTTTTTCTTGGAAGTTTTCTTGGAATTTTCAAAATCTGGATGCTTATCTTCAGATTTGTTCTGTGAATCATTCGTAGGATCAACAGGTCGGGGTTGTTTGAAAACATCTGATGTTGTAGACATCTCTTCAGTTTTGATAACTGCATTTTGTTCTTGTATTGTTACTGCTTGTAGACTTTTTTGTATAGTTTTCACATTTTTTTTGTCGTCGAAATCTGTTTTACATTGGAAGGACCAATGGGAGTCTTGTCCGCATTTGTAACAGTAACCATATGGTGGTTTCCAATTTTTATCAGCTTTGTTTTTCTCTTTTTTCTCTTGCCATTGCATTTTGTTACAAAATTTAAACAAATCAGTAGAGATCTGTCTCAATTCGACAAGATTATCTTGAATTTTTCTAGTCTGTAGTAGTGTAGATTCTTCTTTATGCAGCTCAATATAGCTCTCTTCAATAACTGCAGGCCTTGGTCTTTTTCTAACAATATCTTCTTCGCTGGCGGAGTCGTCTGAAACAGGTCTTTTGATTCTCTTAAACATTTTTGTCTTGAGTTTTTGTCAGCAAAAAATATTGCGACTGGCTTCTTCGGAGTTGAAGTGTAAAGTGTATAATTACACAATTTTACACTTGCTTTTATAGCATTTTTCATCGTGACTGCTATAAAAGCAGGTGTTAAAATTGTGTAATTATACACTTTACACTTCAACTCCGAAGAAGCCAGTCGCAATATTTTTTGCTGACAAAAACTCAAGACAAAAATGTTTAAGAGAATCAAAAGACCTGTTTCAGACGACTCCGCCAGCGAAGAAGATATTGTTAGAAAAAGACCAAGGCCTGCAGTTATTGAAGAGAGCGAAATGGAAACTGATGAGGCAGAAAGTGAAGAGAGCGATATGGAAACTGATGAGGCAGAAAGTGAAGAGAGCGATATGGAAACTGATGAGGCAGAAAATGAAGAGAGCGATATGGAAACTGATGGAGGCAAAAGTGAAGAAAGTTCTAGTGATGGTCAGATTGGACGCGGTCGAAGACAGAATAGAGAAATTGGTGGGAAGAGAAAGAGAAGTCTGGCTAGAGAGCGTGTTGTGTTCAATCCAACAAAATATTTCAAATTGGAGCTGAACTCGGAGAAATTTTCCAGAAAATTTAAATCAGCATCACGACAATTTGGTGTGAAATTCGAGAAATTTACAGATCCAATCGAAAACATTCCAGAGATATTTGAGAAGTTGACAGAAGAATTGAAACAGAAATGTTCAGCAAATGAGAAGACAAGAATCAGAGTTACGATAAATCATCCAGGACTTGATATGAACATTTTCATTCCATTCACAAAAGCCAGTGAATTGAATGGTGAGACACTCATGGATAATATTCAAAATGTGGTTCAATCAAATGCAGACTTTACAATTCATGACGGTGCACTCAATTTCGAAATCTTCGTTACAGATATTCCGGAAGGTGGTACACGACACTCACTACATTATGGACCATTTGCAGACAAGAACAAGCTTACAAAAGTGAAAAGAAGTATTGTCCGGATTGAAAATGCTGATGATGTTATGTGTATGGCAAGATCTATTGTCGTCGGAATGTGTAAGGCAGATAGTGATGGATCTGCGTGCTGGTCAAAGAAATGGAAAAGAATAAGACAATCAATATACACAGCACAAACAGATGCAGCAAAAAATCTACTCAACCGTGCTGGTATTCCACACGATACAGTTTGCAGTATCAATGAGTTCCACAAGATTCAAGAAATATTGTATCCAGAATATGTTGTGAAAATTCACAATGAATTTGCTGGCGCTGGATTTCTATTTGAACCTGCAGAAATGTGTTCGGAGAGCAAATGTGTACACATCTACTACAACAACAATCACTTCGACACCATAACATCAATCAAAGGATTTCTAGGCACCAGCTACTACTGCGAATTCTGTGACATTGGATTCAAAAGTCGTGGCGATCATCGATGCAGATTTGTTTGTGCATGCTGGTCATTGACACAGTGTAATTTCACAAATTTGGTGAAGTGTAGAACGTGTCGACGATCATTCAGAAGTAAATCTTGTTTCGACAACCATTTGAAGACGGAAGGAAAACAGAAAAGAAAAATATGTGATTTGGTTCAACTATGCAACATTTGTGATGAAGAATTTCTCATCAATAAATCAAACAGACATATATGTGCGGGGTTGAAGAAATGCAAACATTGCAAAGAAATCGTTGAAGCAGATCACAGGTGCTACATTCCAAAATATGAATCACCGGAAAAGAAACCTGCAAAGATTCCATATGTATTCTTTGACTTTGAATGCAGACAAGACACAGGTGTTCATATTCCAAACTTCTGTGTTGCACATACCGCTTGTGGAGATTGCATGTGCAAACCAATCGAAGAAAAATGTGAAACATGCGGACCGGATTCCAGAGAATTTGTATTCAAGGGTGACAACGTTTTAACAGACTTCACAAACTGGTTATTCCATCAAGATCACAAAGGATGTGTTGCAATAGCACATAATGCTCAGGGATACGATGCACAGTTTCTACTTCAAGCACTCATACAAAGTGGAATTCATAAACCAGAACTGATCATGAATGGAAACAAAATTCTCAGTTTAAAATGCAACAGCGTGAAAGTTATTGATTCTCTGAGTTTTCTGATGATGCCGCTTTCAAAATTTCCACAAACTTTTCAGCTGAATGAGATGGCAAAAGGACACTTTCCACATTGGGCGAATTCACCAAAGTTTCAAAATTACATTGGACCTTACTTGGCTTGTGATTACTACAAACCAGATATGATGAGCGTGGAAAATCGAGAGAAATTCTTTGAATGGTACAATGAGAAAATAGAAAATTATGCGATATTCAACTTCCAAGAAGAGATAGAGAAGTACTGCAAATCAGACGTGGATATTCTTCGCCGTGGATGTGGAAAATTCAGGAAATACATATTGGAAACAGAACAGATTGACCCGTTCATTGAGTCAATAACATTGGCACAAGTTTGCAATTTGGCATGGAGGAAGAATTCAATGCCAGAGAAAACAATTGGAATCATTCCAGATGGTGGATACCCATGTGCTAAAAACTATTCCATGAAAGCGATACGTTGGCTTCAACATATATCATTGTCACGTATGATAACAATCAAGCATGCTTTGAATGGAGGAGAAATCAAGATTGGTGGACACTACGTCGATGGATATGAGGAAGCCACAAGAACAGTTTTTGAGATGAATGGATGTCTGTTTCATGGATGTCCAAAATGTTACAACAACAGACAATACAAGAATCCCTATACGATGCTCACCATGGAAGAATTATATACAAGAACCCAACAGAAGAAAGATGAACTGGAAAGTCTTGGTTACAGAGTTGAATCAATTTGGGAGCATCAGATCGACGAAAGAATGAAATCGGATGTGAAATTCAAACAACAAATGGAATCTTTCTACAAACATCGAGACCCCATTTTGCCAAGAGAAGCATTGTTTGGTGGACGTACAAATGCCATCAAATTGTACGAGGAAATTGATCAAGATTCCACAAAAGAAATCAAGTTCATCGATGTGTGTTCGTTGTATCCATTTTGCAACAAATATAAATTCTACCCTGTTGGACATCCAGAAATTTTGAGCCAAGAGCAGATCGATCAAGAACACATTAGAGACTATGCGGGGCTTGTTAAATGTACAATTTTACCACCATCGAAATTGTATATTCCAGTTCTACCGATTCATTGTAACAAGAAAATGGTTTTTACTCTGTGCAACACTTGTGCCATCAATGAGAACGAGGCATGTAACCATTCAGAAGAAGATCGAGCTATAACCGGAGTGTGGACCACGCCAGAATTATTCAAAGCAATGGATGTTGGCTACAAAATACTTGATGTGTACCAAATTTGGCATTGGACAGATTGGACAGATGAAATATACAAATCCTATATCGATAAACATCTAAAGATCAAACAGGAATGTAGTGGTTATCCATTTGGTGTTGAGACAGAAGAACAGAAACAAAAGTTTGTACAGGATTATTATGCAGCTGAGGGTATAAAATTGGAGAACATCGAGAAGAATCCAGGAAAACGTCAAATATCTAAAATTATGATTAATTGTATATGGGGTAAGAATGCACAAAGAAATCTTATGTCAAAAACAGAGTATGTGGATAAACCATCACGTTATTTTGAATTGCTTACTAGTAACAATATAATTGTTCAAAATGTTACACTTCTTGATGGTGACAAATTCATTCTGGTAAATTATGTTGACATCTTAGATAATATTGAACCTCATCATTCAGCAAATGTTGTTGTTGCTTCTTTTGTTACAGCGTATGCAAGATTACAATTGTATAAAGTTTTAGAAAAACTTGGAGATAGAGTGCTGTATTTTGATACAGACAGCTGTATGTATGTCAGTGATCCATCAAAGAAGAACATCAAAACTATCGAAGGAAGATTGGGGAAATGGAGCGACGAACATCCAGATGCAAAGATTGTCAAATTTGTTGGACTTGGGCCAAAGAACTACGGATATGAATACATCAAAGATGGGAGAAGATACACCAAATGTAAGGTAAAAGGTATCACTCTTGATTACAGCACAAGTCAAAAAGTTAATTTTGAAACAATGGTACAATGTGTTAATGATCGTGAAAATTTCAAAACTGTTGTTGAGTATCCTTCCAGAATTAAAAGACAAAAGAACCATCAATTGATTAGTGAGTGTCAAACCAAAACTTTCAGATCGGTGTACACAAAACGAAAACTCGTCAATGGTATTCATACATATCCATACGGATGGAGATGTTGAGTCATTTCATGTCAAGATGTTGGCAGGAGTAGTACCTCCAGAAATTGCTGAGAAGATTTATGGATATTTGGTGGCACAGTCAACGCTTATTCCAGAGATAAAGAAGGAATTACAAGAAGTCTGGTTTGAAAGAGAAAAGAAAGCAATACTACGATGCTGTGATGTCGGCGAATGTTTACAGAGATTGGCCTATCTTGAGTCAAGTATATCTTCTCATTTCTCTCAAAAATATATTGAATCATTTATTAAATTCAAAACATTTTTTCTCATTGAAAAAATATCTGATTTTTGGACATTTGGTGCTGATCAACACCATTTAGATATAGATTTAGGAACTTTTGATGAACATGACTATATTCATTATACAAAGTATGATGATCATTTACCTCTTGATGGGGGAACTTTTGAATCAGTTCCTAGGATCTATGGGTATTTGTTAACAAAAAAAATGTCAACATATGCAAAAATTAAAAACATTTTGGGGGATGATTTTTTTATTTACAGAACAAAGCACAGAAGAATAGAAGACTATGATGATTGGATTATTGAAATGTATGGAAATATTTACAGCTTTGGAGATTTCGGTTTAAAAACTAAATTCACACGTCGTTAAGTTCACTCTCTGATTAGACATCAAAGTGACAACATGGAAGAATCTTTACTTTTCCAACATCCGTGTAATTTCTTTATCAGCGGACCTAGTGGATCAGGTAAAACAGAATTTGTTAAAAAAGTTATTGAATTTAAACACGATTTATTCCAAACACCACCAAAGAAAATAGTTTGGTGTTACAAAGAATGGCAAGACACATACAATCGTATAAAAGAAATTGATAACGTTAAGTTTATCGATGGTATTCCAGACGATGATGAGGAAATTGTATCAGATAAATCATTTCCTCATCTTGTTGTTTTCGATGACATGATGGGGGAACAAGATGAAGACAAAATAATGCTTTGGTTTACTAGAAAAGGTCATCATCGAAATGCTTCAATAATTTACATTACTCAAAACATGTTCCAAAAATCAAAAAGTAGCAGAACTATAAGTTTGAATGCACACTACATGGTTTTATTTCAAAGCGTTCGAGATAAAAATCAAATAAAAGTTTTGGCTCATCAAATGCAAACCAATCATTTGAAACAAGCATACGAAGATGCAACTTCAATAAATCATGGATATATTTTAGTAGATTTTCATCCTAGAACAGAAAATTATTTGCGAATTAGAACTGATATTTTCCATAAATGGTTGACAGCTAATGACCGAGGTCCTGTCATATATTCAAAAGTATAAATTCAGTTGTTGTTATTTTTTTCATTTTAGAACCATGTCGTCCACCGAGATGTTTAGTCGTGATGAACTGTCACAAATTATAAATTTCTTCACTTTTGCAGCTGAATTATTTCTTGAAAATGATTGGAAATTACCATCACAGACAAAAAAGTTTTTTCAGAGAAATAAAAATGTTCTTAAAAAAATCTCTGATCGATCAACTGATATGGAAACAAAACGCAAATTAATTTTACAACGAGGTGGTAGTGGGTTTCTTGGAGGAGTTTTAATTAGAAGTCTTTTGAAAAATTCATTTGAACAAACTGGTAGACAATCTAAAAGTAAATCAAAGGTTTCTCCAAAACGTTCAAAGATTACTCGGAAGCAAACACAACAAAGAGGTAATCAAAAAGAATCTAAACGTAAAACAAAGCTTTCTCTAAATCATTCAAAGTTTACACCGATGCAAACTCAACAAAATCAACATTCTAAATTTACACCTATACCTTCTCAGCAGAACCCTCAACATCAACCGTTACAAAAAAAACCAGTTATTGATCTTGAATTTTCAAAATTTATGCCGTTGTCTGATGCATCGAAATCTGCATTCGAAGCTTTAGAATGGTTCAATCCGAAAAGATAAAAGATGAAACATATAATTTTTCTGCTCATTTTGAGACAACTACTTAGACTGTGAAGATGCCTTCAAAAACTAAGAGCCGGAAAGCACCGCTGATAAAAAAATATGGTGAGTTGATTGTTGCAATGAGTAAAGTTCCATCTGCATATAAAAAGAAAATGATCAACGATGCTCCGAAACAAGTGATGGATTGCATTTCAGAATGTTGTCAAAATCTTTTAAAAGGTAATGTAAAACTGAATGAAGCTCAGAACCGCAAGTTACATTCGAAGCGTAAACATATCAGATATCTTGCAGACAAGAACAAACCTTTGCAACAAAAGAAGAAAATTTTGAATCAAAAAGGTGGCTTTTTACCATTATTATTTCTTGCTCCATTGATTAGCAAAACATTAGGTGCAGTTGTTAAAAATATTTTGTAAAAACTAAATCTCAAATAAATATGAAGAAAATGGTTATTGTACCATTCAGAATGTTGGAAGATTTCAGACAATGGGAAATGTCAGAAATGAATAAACCTCAATTACCTCCTGATCCTGCAATTTCAAATGTTTCAGATTCTTACAAAGAATTGAAATCAGTTTATGATAAAAATATTTCTGAATCAGAAAAGTCACAGTTATTTGGAGAAAATTTGTACAAATTGAAAACTTCACAAAAATCTTTAAATTCAAAATTCAGATTACCTGAACAAAAGTTATCTGAAAACTTTGGGAAAATGAGTGACCATATATTGGAAAGTGTGCCATCTAAATTTCGTGGTAAAGCACAACAAATTTTATCATTGTTGTCAACTAATCCTAAACTTAGATGGGATGATCGTGGACAATTAATTTATGGAACAGAAACAGTTACTGGATCAAATATAATTGATTTGATAAACGATGTTGTTCGTCACCGAAAAGGTTTTAACCCAGTTGGTTATGAAACATTCCTACGTGGATTGGGGGAACTTAATATACCACAAGATTATGTAGGTAACAGGGATCGATGGCTGTGGATGCAAAGACATTTAAAAGGTCACACTGGTGATGAGTTTCATACACCTCATGCAACTCCTATCAGTGGCAAGTCAAGAAAACGTTCAGTTGATATTTTAACACCAGAAACCAGAAAAACTATTTTGAAAGGATGGTCCTCACTTACATAAAATTTGACAAACTTCTAACTGAAATTTACTACAATCCAAAAGAAGTTGGTGGTTTCAGTGGAGCAAATCAACTTTTTAAAAATGCAAAAGAAACAAATAACAAAATTAAACTTTCAGATGTTAAAAAATGGTTACAATGGCAAAAAACATATACTTTGCACAAACCAATTGTTCGGAAATTTCGCAGACGTAAAACTATTGTTGCAGGAATTGATATTCAGTGGCAAGCTGATCTGGCAGATTTGCAAACTTTGCAAAAGCACAATGACAATTACAGATATTTACTTTGTGTTATTGATGTGTTCTCAAAATTTGCATGGGTTGAAAAAATTAAAGATAAAACTGGTAAAACTTTAGTTAAAACATTTCAGAAAATTCTAAAATCATCAAAACGAAAACCAGCTTCATTTCAATCTGACAAAGGTTCAGAATTCAAAAATAAATTATTTTTACAATTTTTGAAATCTAAGAAAATTCATTTTTTCACAACAGAGAATCCAGAGACAAAAGCAAGTATAGTTGAACGTTTTCAACGGACATTGAAAACAAAGATGTGGAAATATTTTACACATAATCAAACTTTGAAATACGTTGATGTTTTGCACGATTTTGTGAATTCTTACAACAAAAGTTTTCATAGAAGTATTAAGATGGCACCAGTTTTAGTAACTCGAGAAAATGAAATTGAAGTTTCCAGAAATCTTTATGGAAAGTTAAAAACGAAAAAAGATAAGATGTTGAAAGTTGGAGATTTTGTTAGAATAAATAAAACAAAGAGAACTTTTGATAAAGGATATCTTCCAAATTGGACAAAAGAAATTTTCAAAATTAGTAGAGTTTGTAAAAGTACACCATTAACTTACAAATTAGTAGATTTAGATGGTGAAAACATCGCAGGATCATTTTATGGTAAAGAAATTCAACATATAAAAGATAATAAAGTTTACGAAATTGAATCAGTTGTTGGTAAACGTTCAAGAAAAGTTGCTGGTAAATCAGTTAGAGAAATTAAAGTTCATTGGGCTGGTTATCCTAAAAAATTTGACAGTTGGATACCTGCCACAAATTTGGTATAAAACTTTTAACATGTCTCAAAATGGTTCAGTTGGTCTCGATGCTCCATCACAATTTCAAATCTGTGGAGAAAAAATTGCAAAAAATCAAGTAACATATTTTACACAAATTATTATAATTGTTGGTATAATCGCTACAGCAATTGTTCATTTAAGTTTACAAAGTGAAAATAACGAACTGTGGTTAATTTTACTCAGTAGTTCTTTGGGGTACATTTTACCAACACCGCGTTTGAAATATTTGAAAAATCAGTCGGCAGAAATTTTGAAAGTATGAATCCTTTCTACATTACAATTCCGAGCGACAGTTCGATGGTAATGTATCCAAACAATACTCAATGTTGTTTTACTGTACAATTACCAAAACCAGTTCAAATTGATAAAGAAAAATGGGAAGTTGCATTAGCCGAACTGATAACACCTTCAGAAACATACAATGTTACAGGGGATTCGTGTAAATTCAATTTGATTACAACTGATGCAATATTACTGTCTGTTCTTCAAAATCGTTTTGAAGAAAAGATATTTAAGAGACCTGATGGCGTTCATGCACTTGAAATACAGATACAAAATGGTTCGTATACCTCTGCGACAGATTTAGTTGATACAATGCAAGATGTAATTGATGAAACACTTGGAGAAGCAATGCAAAACGAATACGGATTTCACATCGGGTACTCAAAAGGTACAAAACGTGTGAAAATTATTCGCAAGAGTTTAAGTAACACAAAACTAGGAATTGAATTACCACAATGTCTTTTGCACAAGTTGGGTTACAAAACTGAAAACGCTTCTGAAGATTTTTATTCAAATAATAGATTTCCGTTTGGTGTAGATTTGAATGTTGGTCATAATCTAATGTTTGTTTATTCTGATATTGCCGATTACACATTTGTTGGAAATGTTGAAGTACAAATTTTACGAGTTGTTTCTTTCAGAAGTAAAAGAGATATCGACGGATTACATGTAAAACATGAATTTTTAAATTTACATTATGTTCCAGTTTCAAAGTCATACTTTGACAAAATTAGTGTAAATATAAGTGGCGACACAGGAAAATCAATTCAGTTTATCGGTGGTAAGTCTTTGGTGAAGCTACATTTTAGAAAACGAGAGGAGTTCTAAAAACAATGTTCCCCGTGTATAGAGGCGTACCACGGCAATATGGTAATGGTATTGGTTCAATTTTCAAATCAGTTATGAGATCTGCTATACCATTTCTAAAACCGCTTGGTCGGACAGCTTTACAACTTGCGAAAAAACACACTTTTGGTGTTGCAGATGAAATTATTAATCAAGGTAAAAGTCCGAAAGAAGCGTTGATGTCTGAAGGTAAAAAAGCTTTAAAATCTTTTGGCACACAAGCTAAAAATCAAATTTTGAACTCGAGAAAAAAACCTAGAAAAAGAGTAGCGACTTCAAAAATGAATCATTCAGCTGTCAAACGCCGAAAAAGTCAGTCGAAAAATCATCCTAGCAGTCGAGCTCTTGATATTTTTGATTAATCATGGCACAAATGGTAAATGGATCATGCGAATGCAATAAATCGGAACTTGATATAACACATGTTCCACCAACGGTGGCTACAATGTCAGAATCGCAGTGGATCGAAAATCATCCTATTGCACCGCTGAATAATTCTGCTCCGATAGAGTTTGTCATACCATCTCAAACCGAAAAGTGGACAGATATTAATCAATCTTATCTTTATGTGAAATTCAAAATTACAAAAAAAGATGGAACTAATTTGGTAGCTGCTACGGAATTAGCACCTGTTAACAATTTCTTTCATAGCATGTTCAGCAGTATCGATGTTTACTTGAACAACAAATTGATAACTTCGAATTCTGACACTTACCCATACCGAGCATATTTCGAAAATCTGTTGGGATACTCTCAAGAATATAAAGATAATCAATTAGCAAATTTAGAAATGTGGTATGGCGATACAGCAGAACAATTTGAAGAGAGCACCAAAGGTGGTACTAATGCTGGATTAACTTCTAGAGAAAGTTTGATCACTGGTAGTAAATTTGTTGAACTATGCGGACGCTTACACACCGATCTGTTTCTTCAAGAAAAATATTTACCAAATGGAATTGAAATTCGTATCAGATTAAACAGATCACCATCAAAATTTTGCCTCATTGGCTCCGAGGATGGACAAATTGTTTTCGAATCAGCAGTGTTCCATGTCAGAACAGTTAGTCTCTTTCCAGCGGTCTCAAATAAATTAAATCAAGAAATTGCCCAGTCAAAAATGAAACTACCTATCAGACGAGTAGAAATAAAAACTTTCACAATTAGTACTGGACTTAGATCAAAAATTGAAGACCACTTATTTCAAGGACAATTACCAAAGAGAATTTTTATTGCGTTGGTCGAAAATAAAGATATGAATGGAGATTTGGGTACCAATCCATTCCACTTCAAACATTTCAGTTTGAATAAATTGGAAGTTAGTCAAGACGGTCATACAATACATAACCGTCCATTTGAACCAAACTTCGCAACAAAACAATGTCTCAGATCATATTTATCTTTGTATCAATCTTTAGGAATGTTTGGTGTCAACAAATCAATTGGCATTAATTTAAAAGAATATATGAATGGTTATTGTTTGTGGGGTTTCGACTTGACACCGGAAGCGACGAGGGACATCTACATCCTATAAAGACAGGGAACCTGCGTTTGGAGCTTCAGTTCTTGACAGCTCTCACTACAGCTGGGGGGCACTATGGCCCAGTATCGAATACTGGACGATCTATGGTCCAGTATTCGATACTGGGCCATAGTGCCCCCCACTGGGGGGTACTGGGCCATAGTGCCCCCCACTGGGGGGTACTGGGCCATAGTGCCCCCCACTGGGGGGTACTGGGCCATAGTGCCCCCCACTGGGGGGTACTGGGCCATAGTGCCCCCCATTACTACTTCCGGTACGAAAATTGCATTGGCTAATCACTGTACATAATATTGGCATTATTATTTCCCGAAATGTTTGGGCTACTCTTGATAGGATTGATTAGTCAGTGACTCAGTGTCATGGCGACTTGCAATAGCATTATGTTCTGTTTTCAAGATTTCCCGAAATAATAATCGAAAAATATCTATTTACCTTCCGCCATATTCCGGTGCTAGTTTTTAGAACAACTGTTTTTTCCAGATATTATTTTTATCGCCGGGGAAACCCAGCGTCCACACAGAAAAATAATTTTGATTAATGCCGGTATTCTTGCAAAAAGAAGTCGCCCAACGCGACAATAAAGGCTACCCAAACAACCACATATAGAAACTGTTCAAATATAACAGACGAGCATCACGACCCGAGTATTCAGATTTGCGTCGGGAAATAATAATGCCAATATTATGTACAGTGCTTTATGGCAAGCCGTTTTCACATTTTTGATTGATTTAGACTTAAGTCCAATTATTTGTACTTAAGTCCAATTATTTGTACTTAAGTCCAATTATTTGTACTTAAGTCCAATTATTTGGACTTAAGTCCAATTATTGGACTTAAGTCCAAATAATGGGACTTAAGTCTAAATCAATCGAAAATGTGAAAACGGCTTGCCATAGTGCTTAGCCAATGCAATTTTCGTACCGGACAAAACAGAAGGTACAGGTATTGCAAGTCACCCCGACTAATACAGAAGTTAATGCTATTGCGAGTCTCCACGATTTATAGAGAACATAAAGAATAAAACAGAAGGAAATGCTATCGTGAATTGCCCTGATCACTAATACATAAGGCAATGGCAATGCCATCAGCAGCCGCCCCGATTCATACATATGTTAATGGTATCATGAGTCACCCTGACTAAAACAAAGTATATACTGGTATCGCAAGTTACCCCGACTAATACAGAAGGTAATGCAATCGCGAGTCGCCCTGATTAAAACAGAACATAATGCTATTGCAAGTCGCCATGACACTGAGTCACTGACTAATCAATCCTATCAAGAGTAGCCAAAACAAATAAAAATAATCCAAAAGTGAATCACCCCGACTAATACAGAAGATAATGCTATCGCGAGTCGGCCCAACTAAAACAGAAGATAATGCTATTACGAGTAGCCCCGACTAAAACAGAAGCTAATTCTATTGCGAGTCTTCACGATTAATAGAGAATGTAATGCTATCACGAGTAGCACCGACTAAAACAGAAGGAAATATGCTATTGTGAGTCCCCCTGATTAATACAGAAGGCAATGCTATCACGAGTCGGCCCGATTCATATGGGAGGCCAAATTCACATTTATTAATAATTGCGCTGAAGCGCAATTCAATTGCGCTGAAGCGCAATCCAATTGCGCTGAAGCGCAATCCAGCTTGATTCATATCAATTGCGCTGAAGCGCAATTATTGTTACAAGCTTACACCCCTGAATAGATAGGTTATTCCATTATCATCAATTCATATGGGATATCCACCAATTGCGCTTCAGCGCAATTAATTTTTCACATACTACCCAATCAATTTAATTGCGCTTCAGCGCAATTCAATTGCGCTTCAGCGCAATTATTATTATTAAAGTTGGGTTGAATAGGTGCAGGGAGAAAATTAACTGGTATCGCATCGCAATTTGCTACCCAAATTTGGATAATAGCTATGCAATTTGGTATGAATTTTATATGATTTCAGAACAATGCTATCTAATTATGTCATTATGAGGTTATTTGCTAATCAAAATTTCAAAAGTAATTTGCTCCCTGAATAGGTGGGTTATTCCATTATCATAAATTCATATGCGATACCAACCAATTGCGTTTCAGACTGCTTCCTTGCCTCTTATCATGAGTATTATGAGTTAACTAAAGACAGTAAACTTCTTTTTGCAAGAATACCGGTGTAACAGTTTATCTCCCCCCCCCCCTGATCAACTTCCCCCTCGGGGGGGAAGTTGACCTAGGTTATCTCCCCCCCCCCCCGCCCTGATCATCTCCCCCCCCCCCGCCTGAATTTTACATACCTTAACATCTATTGGCGTGATAGTCTCAGTTTATCATTCACTATGACTATGTGACTTAGAAAAACTATCATTGGTGACAAGGAAGCATGTCTTTTCTTCGGCAGAGACATTATTGTTCAGATTTTGTTTTATTGAAAATCACCCAGTTTATCTCCCCCCCCCGCCTGAATTTTCCATACCTTAACATCTATTGGCGAGTTAATCTCATTTTATCGTTCACTATCACTATGTGACTAAGAAAAACTATCATAGGTGACAAGGAAGCATGATTTTTCTGTAAAAGAGACAATAATTATAGTTCGGAGAATTTTCATTGGAATTTACCTAGTTTATTTCCCCCCCCCCCCCCCCCCCCGCCTGGATAAACTAGGTGATTTTCAATTATTAATAAATGTGAATTTGGCCTCCCATAGATTCATACAGATTATAATGCTATCATGAGTTGCCGGTACCGGTGTCGCAAGTTACCCCGACTAATACATAAGGTAATGCTATCGAGAGTCACACCGACTAAAACAGAAGGAAATGTTTTGTGAGTCGCCCTGAAGGGAACGCTATTATGGTTACACTGGTGTAAATGTTTTCCATAGGCCTCAGTGCTAACGTTTTAGCGTATAGTGTTGGCAATATAAATGTTGGGTCAAAAATTTTCTTTAAATCTGAAAAATTGACATTTTGGGAAACTTTTTACACAAAAAAATCATGTCTGTCTAGCAGGGAATTCGCCTTTAACCCTTTGAACCCTGACGTTCTGAACGTTAAATGACCCCAACCCGAGGCGCCTGACGTTATATAGTGTTCCGACGACGTAACTCATAAAGATCTTAATTGGGACGTATATACATGTATACACGCACGCTCAACTATACGGCAATCTACTATGCTAACTGAACAAGTGTGTGGTGAAATATGTCACAATGTATTTCAACGAGACAGTCTATTCCACGTTCAATATACATGTACATGTATATAGATATATTGCGGCTTCCTTTGGCCGCGATATATATTTATAACGAAATTCTTACACTTTGCCTACAATAGAAGGCATTTCTCAAAATGCACCTGTGTGCTTGCGCGAAGAAACAGACCCCCTGTTTCCAATTTGGTTGCTAACACCAGAGGTATGAACATGTGACTCATTCGCGCAAAGTATAGAAGCAATATTCTAGTTAATTTGTGTTTTGATCTCGAAATTTCTAACGAAATACTTCCCCTTTTCCGGCGATAAAAAGCGGGTTTTTTTTCTCGAAATAGGCCTCTGCGCATGCGCAAAGAAACAAACCCTCTGTCGTCAGTTTGTCGATCAAAGTCACGAGGGTAAACATGTGACACGTGTGTGCAAAGTAGAAGTACAGCTCTAGTTGATATGTGCGTTTATTGAGCTGTAATTTCGTGTCAAATATCGTCTGATTTCCGGACCGGTATTCCGGTCTCCCGGGATATAGGAATATAAGGATTGGACCGGTATTCCGGTCTCTCGGGTTCAAAGGGTTAAATCTTATGTTTTCGTAACTAGTGTCAGAACCGCATAAAAAAATACAGTCATATTTTAGACCACACCAAAAAATTCAAACTTCACTACAAAGGGTTAATTCCTGTGCCAATGGTTATTTTACCTATGGGAAATCATAGGGAAGAGGTGTGACGATTTTTTTATGTGAAAAGCACACAAGGCTATTGACCAATCAGGGCCCAGTGTCTATTTTATTCTCTCCTATATATTCCTCCCGCATCCGCCAGATGTCACTCGGAACCTTATTTACACCAGTGTAACCTAAAGCGATAGCCCGCTTTTTCGCGGAATAATTGTAACTCCCTACAATTCTTCAGAATTGCCCATCAATCGAAAAAATGTGTTCAAAAACAATATCACTTCTGTGGTTCTTTATTTATCACACACAATTTAACCCCACCCCCTTTAACAAATTATTCATCAAAAAAGCACAATTTTCCACCACCAGTCATGTTCATGCCCCATTTTCACTCAGTTTTAGGGGTCTGGTGTTGCAAACTTGGATCAGCTATGGAAGACTGTTCAATATTCTTTCCATGAGAGAACTTCTGGTGATGTGAGGTCATTGAGTCCAGATCTGATCAGCTGAGCATCAAGCGCATCAAAATGACTATTACCACCTTGAAAATTTTTGAAAATACCTTGAAAAATTGGCATTTTTTATGAAAAATCTTACTATTTTTTTGGCTGATGTAAGTGAAAGAAGGCATCAGCAGCAAGAATAGCCACATCAAGCATGAGATATTCATTGGACTGAAAGACCAGGCTCTGTAAAATGCATTAAAATGCTTTAAAGTGACTCCCAGGAATCAAAAATGATAAAAAGCTATTTTTTCCCTTTAGGTTACACTGGTGTAAATGTTTTCCATAGGCCTCAGTGCTAACGTTTTAGCGTATAGTGTTGGCAATATAAATGTTGGGTCAAAAATTTTCTTTAAATCTGAAAAATTGACATTTTGGGAAACTTTTTACACAAAAAAATCATGTCTGTCTAGCAGGGAATTCGCCTTTAAATCTTATGTTTTCGTAACTAGTGTCAGAACCGCATAAAAAAATACAGTCATATTTTAGACCACACCAAAAAATTCAAACTTCACTACAAAGGGTTAATTCCTGTGCCAATGGTTATTTTACCTATGGGAAATCATAGGGAAGAGGTGTGACGATTTTTTTATGTGAAAAGCACACAAGGCTATTGACCAATCAGGGCCCAGTGTCTATTTTATTCTCTCCTATATATTCCTCCCGCATCCGCCAGATGTCACTCGGAACCTTATTTACACCAGTGTAACCTTATGTGGTGCGGCAGGGGAAACTTAGTCTCCTTGCCTTTATTCCTTCTGTATGTGACTGAAGACTTCTAAAGAATTTTCTGAGATGTGGTTTTAAACGAATAAAAATGACTCAGTCCATAAATCATTTGATATTATCCTCTCAGCCCTTAATGTAAAAGGTAGGGGTGCTCTCATGATTGTTTACCTTCTTTAGTTAACTCATAATACTCATGATAAGAGGCAAGGAAGCAGTCTGAACCGCAATTGGTTGGTATCGCATATGAATTTATGATAATGGATTAACCCACCTATTCAGGGAGCAAATTACTTTTGAAATTTTGATTATCAAATAACCTCATAATGACATAATTAGATAGCATTGTTCTGAAATCATATAAAATTCATACCAAATTGCATAGCTATTATCCAAATTTGGGTAGCAAATTGCGATGCGATACCAGTTAATTTTCTCCCTGCACCTATTCAACCCAACTTAATAATAATAATTGCGCTGAAGCGCAATTGAATTGCTTGGGTAGTATGTGAAAAATTAATTGCGCTTCAGCGCAATTAATTTTGAATTGCGCTGAAGCACAATTGAATTGCGCTGAAGCGCAATTGGTGGATATCCCATATGAATTGATGATAATGGAATAACCTATCTATTCAGGTGTGTGAGCTTGTAACAATAATTGCGCTTCAGCGCAATTGATATGAATCAAGCTGGATTGCGCTTCAGCGAAATTGGATTGCGCTTCAGCGCAATTATTAATAAATGTGAATTTGGCCTCCCATACTCATCCTGGGATGTGTCTCTTATACAGATTTGGACAGCCTTGAAAATGTCTTCATTATTGGAATTTGATAAGCTTTCGATCTCCAAATAGTAAAGTTTTTACTGAATAAATATTGAATCGTAGTAGCTTGTTCAGCAAGTCTACTCTTGGAATAATATGCAATTGACACAGCTGGTTTCCCTGTAGAAAAAATACTTAACCTGATTGGGAATAAGTGATTGTTGAAAACATTCATATAGTTCAGGTTTCTTATTTTTTTTATCGCGTTTATTCCAGTCATTTATACACTTGGGCATGAAGGTGGACTCTTTTCTTTTGTAGTTGCATTTCATAGGGATAAAATTTGATGCCTTTCTGGTATCATGGTCATTTCGGGAGCTGAATTTGAAATTTGAGCTTTCCGATGAATGGCAACAAGCCATATTTCCGACTAAATCCTGAAAAGTTACCCATTATTCTGCTGTGGTTACTAATCTAGAGATTCTAGATAGCTATGGTTCGCTGGGCGTTTTAGATAATGGAGTTTTCCGGTTGTTTTGGGACGCATTAAAAGTTGTAGTGCGACCCCGAGTGCGATTAAGGTGTAGTTGGAATTTCAATTTCGTTTATTGTCGTTGGTTTGTGATAAGCTATGCCAATTACAAATAGTAGTAATCACTGGGGGTAAGCTGCTCCATGGGAAGCGGTTCGCTTGTGATAAAAGCTCCAGTGCGCAGTTTACAATGCGACGGTGCGTCTGTGATTATTTTGTGAAAAAGGAAACTGAAGTATTGAAAATGGTACGTATTATCTTTATAAACAGCATTATTCTATGGAACGTCGGTCACAAATGACCAACATGCTTCAACTGTGATGTACATATCGCATTTATTCGAACACATTTCCATACCACGCAAAAGCAGCTGATTTATCACTTCAAAACCTGATTGTGTAACGAGAAAATTCTTAATAACATGATATTTTGTGTATGAAAATGAAATAATCTGAATAATGTCCCGTATCAATTGCTATAACAAACATCTCCGCCGTGCGACTGTTGTTGGCTTTGGTGTCTCAAACAATTAAATTCTGAGAAAAATGCATTTTTACACCACCACGTGGACGCTCCAGTTCGTATTTCCAAAAGCGCCAGCGCGTAGACCGCCTGGATTGGTGGGCTCCAGTGCGCATTTTAAAAGAGATTTAGGGAATTGCAGAGGTGAAAACGATCGAAACAGGTTTGTATTTATTATTTCAATCACATTGGCATTATTGGAGCCTAAAACATGACAATTATCGTGTGTTGTTTCCGTGAATTATCAGTACTTATATACCAATAGTTTATCCTATTATATACTCCAATCGATATGTATTTGAATGTACATGCAGTCCTGTGTGATTCACATGTATTTGTACGGATATAATTAAAACTGTTCGTTTGTTGTCAGCCTAATTGATTTCGAATACATAGTGGGTTGATCATGTATGCATATTACGATGTGAGAGATTGACAATTACATGCATGTATTTGAATAATTAATCTTGCAAAATAATAGTCGATATGTGGCTTGTGTAAGTCATAACACAATATGGATGTGCCATTATATATAAATGGCACGAAAACGGCATGCATGACCTATTAAAGGCAGACAATCTGATCAGGTGGCCCTCGTATAATCAGATTCCAACAACAACAAAAACATTTCTCAAAAGATGCTTTAGTTATTATAATCAACTAATTGCAAAAAATAATGCCAAATACATGCAATTATGGATGCATTTTATAACTTTTCAGAAACAACAAGGTGTTATCACGGCCGAGAAAAACAAGAAAATGGCCGCGGTGCAATTCGGCACACCATGCAAGCGCACCCATGGCATCTGAAGAACTTGGCGGTGCTGGTGTTATAAAATGGCAGGGAAACCACGGGGATCATTGAATCCTCCATTGATATAAGCGACCCTTCCATACCCGCATACATCTGAAATGACAATAACGAAATAATAATTAATAAACGCAAGATAATCAGGTATAATTATGGGTGGAGTGTCTTCATTGCGGGTGGGCAATATTGGGCAACTCAATTTGCAATGCAGGGGTCCAGAATTTTTTTGTTTTAATTTATCATATTATTTTCTCAAAATACTATAATTAATTAAAATCATATATATTCCCGGACCCCTGTGATTTGCACTCCACCCGGAGTTGAAAGACATTCATATTTACAACATATATTTCAGATACTTTCAAATATATGGGGGTATATCGTTGGAGTTCCAACCAGTTACAGACCTGTTTCAGGTAACAGTCAGAATATTCAAGCTCAAGAATGTGCAAAAGGAAAGTCTTTAAGTTGAGAAAAAATGTGCTCCAAAGTGGGGGATACAGTTGGAAATTTGAAGTTTGACACCCACCCAAACCAAGACCCTCTAGTCACGTCCCTGACATTCCCAATCCTGCATCAAGGTGTGATGAATACAGTGTTTGCTTTTACTGAAGCAGCACATCGATACGATTTCAACGTATTCCCAACTAAAACAAGAAAACCATAGTCAGAAATGGTAACGCCACCAAGATCGTATTATTAGCCATAAATATAAATAATAATACAATTATTCTATAAACTAGCTTTCAAATTTTATGCGGGAAATTTGCGTACTTCCATATTTCAAATTTTCCCGTTTCTCGTGTCATACATTACTTTCATCAAACTGTCTTCTTTATTACACAAGCTGATAGGCCCGACTTCACCCGGGCTGTTTCCCATCTGCTTTCCGGTGAAAGGTGCGATTTGACCTTCAATTGACTATTTCGAAAGTCAAGGTCAGGTCAGGGTCATGATTTGTCCAGTCCAAAACACCCCCACCCGTAGAAAAGTACCCATAGGTATCAAATTTCGTCGAAATCCGTCCGTTTTACCCAACTTGACCTTTAATGAACAATTTTGAAGGTCAAGGTAAGGTCAGAGTCATGATTTGACCGTCCAAAACACCCCCCCCCCCGACAAAAGTACCCATAGGTATAAAATTTCGTCGAAATCTATCCGTTTCATCCGAGTTGACCTTTGATTGGCCATATTGAAGGTCAAGGTCAGGCCGAGGTCACGATTTGACCCGTTCAAAACTCTCCTCGGACCAAAGTATCCCTAGGTATCAAATTTCGCCGAAATTTGTCCGTTTTACCCAAATTGACCTTGCATTGACAGTTTTAAAGGTCAAGGTCAGGTCGGGGTCACGATTTGACCCGTCCAAAACACTTCCCGGACACAAATACCCATAAGTATCAAATTACGTTGAAATCTATGGAAAGCCGAGGAGGACATGTTGGTTGCTAATTGCTAGATATATGACGCGGTATTTTGAAGGTGTTTCAAACTAGGAGATAGAAGTATTCTGCCTTTCAAATGGTGATGAATTATAGTAGTTTATTCAAATTTTATGGCATAAATTGTTATTAAAACCGTATATACTATTAAAAATTAATGACTCGAAAATTAAGTGGGCCTTTAAACAAAGTCACAATTGCATTTAGGCTCATCTCATACTCGTCCATTCAGCGATATTCTACTGCGCAGTTTGTTATAGCCTCCAGTATTTATTGAGCGTTATACCCCCAACTGTTATAATTCGCCTTTAGCAGGCGTACTCTTGCCTCAGATTATTGAGATATTAGGTCACACATAATCACATTAAATCGCATCGTAACATAGCAATTGTGTGGGCTCCTTGGCGTGAATATGTAATGAGAAATAAGGTCATACGTAATGACATTAAACTCAAGAAAACCCTCGAAAACAAAACAAAATCACATTTAATGTTTTACGTTATTTCCTTCATAAAAAGAATCTTCGTGATAATGAACCCTCTCGTTACTTTAGAATATAGAATTAACCTTAAAATAAAAAAAATCTTTGGAACACAGAACCTTCGGAATAACGAACCTTCGGATTGGTGAACCTTCGGAATAGCGAACATTCAGAGAAATTTCGGAATAGTGGACCTTCGGGATAGTGAACCTTCGGAATAGAGACATGCCCCCCAATATTCATATTATATGCCCAGAGTTCAAAGGTATGGACCCATAAATTCTAAACTTGGCCCTTAAAATATTGAACTCCAAATTGGAGCACACACAGAACACCACTTAAGTCAACTGAACCTATGTCATGTCCCAATGCGGGAGGGTCCATATATACCACAACATTCATAGTATATGCCAAGAATTCAAAGGTATGGGCCCACGTAATGACATAAAATCTCAAGAAAACCAGCGAAAACAAAACAAAATCACATTTAATGTTCTAAGTTAAGTTATTTCCTCCTGTATCTGTATCGGTGTGCGCGCATGATCAGTTCGGATGTGAGCGCACACTCCATATAAAGAATCTTTGTGAAAATGAACCCTCTCAAATTAGTCTCAATACTTTAGAATATAGAATTAACGTAAAAATAACAAAAACCTTCGGAATAGAGAACCTTCGGAATAGCGGACCTTCGGGATAGCAAACCTTCATAATAGAAGCATGTCCCCACAATTACACCGGTGACGTAAACACATGTGCCAATCTTAGTTGTACTCTCGTAATTATCGGTACGATGAAACGGTGACGGAATCTGACGAGGTTTGCCGAATGTACAATCACCCAGTGAATTATCGATCGACCATGCGATATCAAAAAACCAAAAGCTAGAAACACCACACTAGGTGGCGTAATAAATGTCTAATAATCATCATTACATTCGTACTAACGAAGCCATATCACCACTATATATATGGTGTTATGATTCTGTGAAGAATGCACTGAAAATGATATGAATATTATATTATAGTAATTATAATTATTATATATACTAATGTCTAATTATCGTAATTACATTCGTATCATTTGTATTACGAAATTCTTAATTGTCATAATTACATTCGTATTCGGATATTTATAATATAAATGATATATAATATTAATTACAACATAAAACACAAGCTAATTGAAGAAAATGACTCTAAGGAAAGCGCACACCACCTTCTGTAGTTTTCGGTTGTCAGAATGTTGATTATCCTGTCAAAAATAAGTCAATTACGATTCCATGACACCTACGCACTGGCGCTTTATTTCATCACAAGCGCACACGATGTGTAACCTGTTATCGCAATGGCACTGGGGCTTTTTGTCATGATTTGAAAGCTTTCTGGCATTGTTGTAAATGAGCAGAATACATCGACACTGATTGGGGATTAGTAGATGACGTATTGGCTTTATTGTTCAATATTGTTCACGCTCAAATAAGCTTTTAAATACGCTCTATTCACCAGGTTACTTTCGCTATTTTCCCATAGTAAATGCATAGGGAATATTTTTCAACAATGTTAAACGGGTATTGTGAGCAAATATGTGACAAAACGTCTCTGGTTTTGTTATATATGTTATCGCAGAAGGGAGCAGCAGTGGAAATTCTTTTCTATTCCTTACCTTCAATCTGTGTTCTTTGAATGTTGTAAATAAAATAACTTCTTCTGACCGGATGTGCACTGGAGCTTCTCACATGCGCACTGGAGCTTTTATCACAAGCGAACCGCTTCCCACGGAGCAGCTTACCCCCAGTGGTAATGAAAAATATAATTTGTAAAATGCGTATGTCAATTGATACGTATTTTAAAGAGTGTAGTCTGAGACAGCCGAGTCATCCACCGGTTCGTTAATTAGGTGCTGATCGGTGTGAAAGTTTGCAGTAGGTCCCCTATTTGCGAAGTTCCCAAATTTGCTGAGGTCCCCTAAAATGGTCGAAATATGTTGATTTAATGAGGGAACGGGTGCCTATATCTCAATTGATACGTATTTTAATGAGGTTAGTCGGATACAGCCGAGTCAGCCACGGTTCGTTAATTGCTGCTGATCGGTGTGACAATTTGCAGTAGGTCCTCATTTGCGGAGTTCCCCGAATTCGCGGAAGTCCTCCTAAAATGCACGAAATATGTTGATTTTAATGAGGGAACAGGTGCGTATATGTCAATTGATACGTATTTTAAACAAATAACGACACGATCATCATAATAGTGGTTTGTTCTATCAATCATATCATCATCATCATAATAATACGGAACAAGTCTTGCGACTTTTCGTCCCAATAACATTATTTGCAATTTTTGTTTACAAATATGTGTATCGTCATTCGATATTTACTTGTGAGTCACTTGAACATATTACTTCTCGTCGAATTCGTATTTTATATAATAGAAGAATGATTCTATGTATATTTTGAATTTATCGAGTGTTGGAGCCTCAACAGCGAAGTCTGGCAGAGAGTTCCAGCTATTTACCACCCTCTGCATGAAGAAATATTTTCCTATGGCCTTGTTAACAAGGGGGTGGGGGTCAGGGTGTTTCTAGGTGGTATTTGGTGCCGGCCACCCACCCATGCCGTCAAATCGGTCGAAATCCTTACCGTTCTCGAAAATGGTCCATACCCCATTTTCACCCCCTCGGGGTGGCACCCCCCGGGGGTGATGGGTGGGGGTCGGGGTGTTTCTATGTGGTATTTGGGGCCGGCAACCAACCCATGCCGTCAAATCGGTCGATAGCGACATTTAAAAAAATAAGGAATAGGGAATAAGTTCCAAATGTCATGTTCGTAACTTTGGTATGGATGTCCACATACAGTAATGCTCTAATTAATCGACTTCTTAACCACAGCAGAATTATGGGTAACTTTTCAGAATTTAGTCGGAAATATGGCTTGTTGCCATTCATCAGAAAGCTATCGGCGAGAGCTTTCTGATGAATGGTAACAAGCCATATTTCCGACTAAATCCTGAAAAGTTACCCATAATTCTGCTGTGATTAAGAAGTCGATTAATTAGAGCATTACTGTATATGTCCGATGTTTCAACATGAGGGTATGTCGGCATCGTTGGTGTAACCTCTTGTTAGAATTGTTCTTTGTTGCATCACAAGCATGTCATCTTCCAAGTCGGGTTCATATGCCTGGTGCCAGTTGTGGTTTTAGCTTACATAGGCCAAAATCACCACTGTTGTTTTCGGTACTATTCCATTGTGCATTCGTCCACCTGGCCATGATCTAATAATAGTGAATTTTCTGATGAAGTTAATCAGGCTTTGAGAATTGTTATAAATTTATCCAGGTAACATTTAATTCCATTTTTTAATGAGATTTTATCAACTTGGATAACTTTATAACTATTTTGACAACCTGGTTGACATTATATATGGGCCCCAATGCAAAACTTACAGTAAAATCAAGTTCAATACGTTAGTCAGGTCAACAGGTTCTGTCAACCATTTGGCAGGCGGACCTTGCTACTACATGTATATCCAGTTCAAATAAGTTGAGTATCTGTAGCCCTTTAAGTTTAACCAAAGCACTCCAATCTGGACTCTTGAGAACAAGTTGGTATATTTTGAAACCGAGACAAAATTGTTATGAACGGGAGTGCATCCAGTGCCCAATACCAACTATACACTGAATAACAATTTATCTATGATAGAAATTTGTTGAAATCCATAATTTTTTACACAACAGAATATGACTATCCGCATGCCTTTGGAATGAGTTTTGGTATTTTGAAATGATAGAGCTGTGTCTATATATCACACAACTGGATTTTACTATCGACTATATGTTGGTTGTGGAACTTGAGGCCAATATTCATTGAATAATCCTGTGATTAAACCTGATTGGGACTTTAACATGACTATGTTAAACAGTATTCTCTGATGGTGGATTAAATCTGGATCAGTTTTACTAGTTACAGTTAGTTACTCTTGTTAATGAATTTCTTTGATATTAATTCTCCTTCCAATTAAAAACAAATAGTGAACCTAACACTGCAGGAGGCCATATTTTGGACTGGTTTGGTTAAAGACTAAAGAGGTTATGTGTACTAAATTTGGCCATTTATGAGACCATCTCATAATATACCCAACAGAATGATAAATAAATTTGAACCATGGGTGAGTACAAAATACACTTGTGTGCTTTAAGAGCGATGCGAAAGAACATATGGATTATGACAGAAATGAGGTAATCGAGTCAATAACTCATTTCCATTAATATTATTACCATGTTGTTTCCATCGTTCAAAGAGCACACAAGTGTATTTTTCAATCATCCATGGATCAAATATACATTCTGTTGGGTATAATATGAGATGGTCTCATAAATGGACGAATTTGGTGTACAGTACCTCTTTAAATAATAAATTACTAGTATACTTTAGCTAAAGGTAAGTGGAACTTATATTATTTACAATGTTTGGATTTGTCAACCAAATGGACTGTATTTTCGGCTTATTGATGCTAGGCCATACGGTATATCACATCATAAAGTAGAGTGCATGCTCAATGCTCAAGTACAGTAATGCCCTAATTAATCAACTCCATAACCACAGCAGAATTATGGGTAACTTTTCAGGATTTAGTCTGAAATATGGCTTGTTGCCATTCATTGGAAAGTTCTCCTCGAGAGCTTTCCGATGAATGGCAACAAGCCATATTTCGATTACTTAGGGCATTACTGTAGGATATTTATGCCTATAACACTGTAGGGCCTATAACACTGTAGGGCATATCATTGTATTGATTACATATCATATACTGAGTGTGCACAACTATAATTATACCCCCACTCTAAAAAAGAATGGGGTATACTGGATTGACCTCGTCCATCCATCTATCCGTCAGTGTGTCCAGACCTTTATGCATTCATATATCTGTCAGTCCCTCTTTCTGTCAGTGGGCATGGCAATTGATTCAATGAATAATCTTCATTTCCTGGTGTAATTTCACTGTATAAATATATCTGGGCAGAATCACAAACAAATAAATCATGCAGCTTGTGATAGACACAAATTATACCAGGATGCTGATTATTCCTCATAATTACATGTACACACCAGTGAAAAAGCAATTCGCATTATGTTGATACAATGTAATTAGCGATTGGTAAAGTGTTGATATTCCAACATTGGCCCAATGTTGCTTTGCCAACCATATGCCACCCATCTGCCAACATTAACTGCATCTCCTGAGTATTAGTCATTATGATTAATTGGGAATGCTGTACCAATATACTTATAACGCAGGAACACTTGAAAAGCATAGACATGGACTTGAACCATAAAGAAATCGTCAATATCAACACTATATCTGTATATTTTAACATTATGGTTGGCATTATGTTGGCAAACCACGGTTGGCAAGCCGTTGGAAAATGAACGCGGGGCCAACCATCTGCCAACGTTAACTCCAATTCCTGAGAATTAAGACCATATGTAATATGCAGATAACAATATATTTATATGGTTGGCATTACGTTGGCAAACCACGGTTGGCAAAACGTTGGCAATGCGTTGGATATTAAACCACTGTTGGAAAATGAACCATCTGCCAACATTAACTCCAATTCCTGAGAATTAATTATTATGACCAATGAGGAAAGCTGTAATATGCAGATAACATGGGAGGCACTTGAAAAACATAGACAATTTTAAGTCTTGAACCAGAAAAATTGCCAATATCAACAATATATTTATATGGTTGGCATTACGTTGGCAAAACGTTGGCAATGCGTTGGATATTAAACCACTGTTGGAAAATGAACCATCTGCCAACATTAACTCCATTTCCTGAGAATTAATTATTATGACCAATGAGGAAAGCTGTAATATGCAGATAACATGGGAGGCACTTGAAAAACATAGACAATTTTAAGTCTTGAACCAGAAAAATTGCCAATATCAACAATATATTTATATGGTTGGCATTACGTTGGCAAAACACGGTTGGCAATGCGTTGGATAACCACTGTTGGAAAATGAACCATCTGCCAACATTAACTCCATTTCCTGAGAATTAATTGTTATGACCAATGAGGATAGCTGTAATATGCAGATAACATGGGAGACACTTGAAAAGCATAGACAATTTTAAGACTTGAATCATAAAAATCGCCAATATCAACTATATATATTTATATTGTTGCATTATATGGTTGGCATTACGTTGGCAAACCACGGTTGGCAAACCACGGTTGGCAAAACGTTGGCAATGCGTTGGATAACCACGGTTGGAAAATAAACGTTGGCCCAATTTTTGCCAACGTAATGCCAACGGTGCCAACGTAATGCCAACATAGTTTTGCTATCTGGGATTAACAATGGGCATCTGTAGCTTTTTATTATGTTCTCTTGTTCTTCATGATGAATGTCTTTCTAATAGGCCGCAGGCATTGATATTGTAATGACCATTCAACAGTTTATATACCTCGATTAGATCTCCTCTAAATCTTCGATATTTTAAAGTCATCAGATTGAGTCTTATCAATCGGTCTCGGGAGCATAGAGTTTTGATTTGATGAACTAGTTTCATTGCTTTTCTTTGTATTTCTCCAACACAATGCTTTGATATTTGTGATGTGGGCTCCATGCAGAGTTACAGTATTGGATGATAGGTCTGACCATGCTTATGTAGAGCGATTAGAAAGTGTCGATGTCCAAGTTCGTGAAAATTATATTAGACTACGCCGATGATTTGATAAGCTTTATTGTTTTAGGATATTGTGTAGGAAGGCTAATCTGGCTGTGTCAAATTGAGCTATAGCGATGGGATATCTCGCAGGACAACACATTTCAGGTTTTCGTGGGGTGTGTATTCGCTGGATGTCTTATAGTTGCAGTATGTAACTATTATGACCGCGTTAATTGCTTTCGGTGTTTAGGTATGAACAATGGCTGGGCCATGCAATCTTGAAGATTTTATGGCGGAAACACAATGCCTCCGATTTTTGATCTGCATTTAGAAGCTTTCTGGTGTGGTGAATGAGAAACCTGCAGTAATAAGCCGTAGTTTTATGCAGGGGTGGCGCCAAGGGGGGTCAGGGGGGGGGGGGCTACAGCCCCCCCCCCCCCCCCCCCCGTCGGGGATGGTCAGCCCCCCCGTCGGGGATATCTGCCAAATTCGTCGGGGAGATAAAATTATGCAAAGACGATAAACATTGGAAAATCCGCGACTCGAAACACGTGCACTGGTGATTAACAAATTATGGGATAATCCTCATCCAACTTTGTTCTCTCCTTCAAATAGCTTTCTGCATAAATTTTTCACATCGTATGTTACCTGAACAAATTTACATCTATTATACGCTCCTAAATGATGTTCACGGACTCATGGTTCATCCGTCTTTGTAAGTTGATCCAACTACCTGTGGCGAAAGATTTACGGTGAGTTAACTTAAGATCAATTCCATATTGTCATTACTATTGTATATGCTGATTTTTTTTTCCAAATACTCAAGTAAAAGTGACAATTATGATCCCCTAGAACAGTGTGTATGTTGACACCAGAACACTCCAGAATCGATCTCAGGCTATGTATTTTCAAAATTTTCGTGGGGGAGGTCCCCCAAACCCCCCGTGAGAGAGGGGACACCCCTCTCGCGCTCTCCCCGGGGCTGCCTTTGGCAGCCGCCGATGACCTTCGGTCACCGGTCTAGCCCCCCTGTCGGGGACCATAGCCCCTCCGTCGGGGAAATCCTGGCGCCACCCCTGGTTTTATGTAATAATTTGAAGGATTAGTTGTTTTAACGGAATTCTGAGGCGGCGCATTCATGTAACCAATATATTTTATATTATAATTTATATTTATGGCTAATAATATGATCTTGAGGGCGTTACCATTTCTGATTATGGTTTTCTTGTATGAGACTATCCTACAGCGGTAATCTTTCCAAGGGGCAGTATACAGCGTAATGGCCTGCCTTCAAGAGTCTGTAGCATCAGATGTTTTCGCATGTTTGTTCACATATGGCAAGAATCGTGAGCAGAAAGTTATGGGGGTATGTTTTTGTCCCATGTAGAAAGCCTTGGGACAGAGTGGGACAAGCATTACAAAAGCTGATAGAAGATATTTATATTTTTCATTGCATTACTGCGGGGACCTACGCGAATTGAGTGACCTACGGAGACCTACGCAAATCTAGGGACCTACTGCATAACGCGTCACCGCGTCCCAGTAGTAACCCTTGGGACAGACGTTACAGAAGTGTAAAGAATCGTTTTTATTTCTGGCGATTATCTGCGTTCCAGTAGTAACCCTTGGGACAGAGCGGGACAAACGTTACAGAAGTTTATGTAATCGTTTTTATTTCTCATCGTTATCTGCGTCCCAGTAGTAACCCTTGGAACAGAGCAGGACAAACGGTGGAGCAGTTTAAGGAATCGTTTTTATTTCTGGTGATTAATCTGCGTTCCAGTAGTAACCCTTGGGACAGAGCGATACAAGCGTTACAGAATCTTATAGAGGTGATTTTATTTCTCATCGATATCTGTGTCCCAGCTAGTAGTAACCCTTGGGACAGAGGTTACAGAAGTTTATATAATTGTTTTTAATTCTCATCGTTATCTGCGTCCCAGTAGTAACCCTATGTCTATGACCTAAAGGGCAAAAATGAGCTTTTTTGCATTTTTGATTCCCGGGAGTCACTTTAAAATGTTTGGTGCATCATTCACAGCCTGGTCTTTCAGTCCACTTAATCTCTCATGCATGATGTGGCTATTCTTGCTGTTGACGTCTTCTTTCACTTACATCAGCCAAAAAATAGTATTATTATATAAATACTACCATGGATGGAATACCGAACAAATCTATTGATATATACATAAAGAAACAGTCATAGTAACATATTCATTTCGAAACAATCAAATGGAACGTTCTACGTCAATACGTTCACTATAAATATATCAGGTCATAGCTTAGCGCTTTGTGTTTCACAAGATTCTCGTGTTTCACGACGAGCAATGAACTTATTATTATATGGTGTATATTATTATGGGCGAATGATGATCAGATGAACACTCTGGCCTGTAGCGTGCTAATGAATTGAATTTTGAAATCCATGATGGCCACTGGCAGCCATGTTTTTTTGCTGAAATGACACCAAAATGATTCTATCCAATCTACATGTCAATGTCGACAGCCATTACAAATTTCATAATGATCTGACCAAAGGTACAACTTGTAGCCCGTGCCAAAACAATTTAGTTATGCAAAGAGTAAAATCCAAGATGGCTGCCGGCAGCCATGTTTTATGGCCGAATGACCCCAAAATGACTCGGACCTATCTACATGTTAATGTTAACATACGTGACAAATTCCATGATGATCCGACCAAAGGTACGACCTGTAGCCTGTGCCAAAGGATTTAGTCACGCAAAGAGTAAAATCCAAGATGGCTGCCAGCTGCCATATTTTATGGCCGAATGACCCCAAAATGACTCATTCCCATCTACATGTCAATATTCACATCTGTGGCAAATTTCATGATGATCATACCAATGATACGACTTGTAGCACACGTGCCAAAGGATTTAGTCATGCAAAGAGTAAAATCCAAATTGGCAGCCAGCAGCCATGTTTTATGGCCGATTAACCCAAGAATGACCCGTTCACATCTACATGTCAATATTAATATGCATGACAAATTTCATGATGATCCGACCAATGGTACGACTTGTAGCCCATGTCAAAGGATTTAGTCATGCAAAGAGTAAAATCCAAGATGGCTCCAAAGATGGCTGCCAACAGCCATGTTTTATGGCCAAAAATGACCCGTTCCCATCTAAATGTTACATGGAGGTTGAGAATGAAGTACACTTCCTTATGCACTGCAACACATTTGAAAAGATGCAAAACACTTCTATTATGAGATAGGGATGATGAGTGATAAATTTATTGGATTGAATGATGGCCAAATATTCCAATACATAATGCAAAACAACGAGCCTCATACAGTCATGCAACATAATCTGAACATGGTCCGGACATTTTTCAAAGAAAGATTAAATTCTACTGATATAATTATGAAATAGTTACTATAGTATATATATATATATATATATATATATATATATATATGTTTTTTGCCAAATGGCCCTAAAATGACTCGTTCCCATTTACATGTAAATGTCAACAGCCATGACAAATTTCATAATGAACCGACCAAAGGTATGACATGTAGCCCGTGCCATAGGATTTAGTCATCCAAAGAGTAAAATCCAAGATGGCTGCTGGTGGCCATGTTTTTTGTCCGAATGACCCCAAAATGACTCGTTCCCATCTACATGTCAATATTAACATAAATGACAAATTTCATGATGATCAGTCAAACAGTACAGCCTATAGCCTGTGCTAATGGATTGAATTTTGAAATCATATTTTTTTGCCGAATGGCCCTAAAATGACTTGTTTCCATTTACATGTCAATGTTAAATCCATGACAAATTTTCTGATGATCTGACCCAAGGTACGACCTGTAACCCGTGTCAAAGGATTTAGTCATGCAAAGATTAAAATCCAAGATGGCTGCCGGTGGCCATGTTCTATGACTGAACGACCCCAAAAGACTTGTTCCCATCTAAATGTCAATATTAACATCCATGACAAATTTCATGATGATCGGACCAAAGGATTTAGTCAAAGGATTTAGTCAGCCAAAGGATTTAGTCAGCCAAAGGATTTAGTCATCCAAAGAGTAAAATCCAAGATGGCTGCCGGCAGCCATTTTTATGACCGATTGACCCCCCAAAATGACTCGATCCCATGTCAATATTAACATCCACAACAAATTTCATGATGATCAGACGAACAGTACAACCTGTTCCCCATGCTAATGGATTGAATTTTGAAATCCAAGATGGCCGCTGGTGGCCATGTTTTTTTTCCGAATGACCACAAAATGATTTGTTCCCATCTACATGTCAATGTCAAATTTCATAATGATCTGACCAAAGGTACGACCTGTAGCCCGTGCTAAAGGAAATTGTTGACAGATGCACACACTCATGGACCATTGGGTACTAAGCCATGGCAATAGCTCAAACTTTACCAAGTAAAGTTGAGCTAAAAATGGTAAGCTCCCATCTAGAGTCCACTCCGAGGATCGATATGAAGTCTGGTGATGATTGGATGAGGCCTATAGGTTGTGCGAAAGGAAATTGTTGACAGACGCACAAACCATGGCAATAGCTCAAACTTGACTTTGTCAAGTTGAGCTAATAATAAACTCCAATGAAGCTGAACATGAACCGTGATATGCATTTGTATAATTATGTAGCGTACAGCAACATTTTGTTACGGTTTCCCACAGCTAGCAATATTGGTGTTGCACACTTGAATTTGAATCACTGAAATACTGAATTTGAATCAGTTTATTCACAATGCATGATAATAAAACGAGTGTTAATATGATATATTCCGAATCAATATGGAATGCTTCATTAGTTGTTAAGAATTCTTCAGTCACTCCTTGTGATGTGAATAATATAGTATTCAGAAGAGTACATTTACTGGAAAAGTCAGCAATCACAAATGGGTGTGTTAGACATGCAGCAACTATACAGTCTTCCTGTCTGTCAGAACTCGAACTATGCTTCCTAAACCACCAATATTGAACACCTGAAATTAGAAATGAAAATGTCAATAACACTGTAGCTCAACTCGGAGAGGAGATATAGGGGGCCTTTGTTTGACCGAAATTTTGGTCAAGGGGTCTGAGTAATGGCATGGGTGCCCTATTTGAACCCCTCTGGATGGTGGCCATTTTGGATATAGTGGGGTGAATATTTAGATTGGCTTGGTGGCCACCCCACAGCACCCTTTGTTTGACAAAAATAAGGAACGGAAGTCACCTTCGTCCTCTCTTCGAAGTTGTATTACTGAGAATCAAAATATATACACCTTCTTTCAAGTCGAGATATGTACATAATATATAGTTGCTTAAAGAAGCATTATCCGAATTAACGCTCCTAGTCCTAAATTACTATTTCTTTGGCTTCGGGGGTAAAAAAAATATTTGATTCAAGTCTAGGAACCACCCATCAAAGCTCAGAGTGATGACATATCGATTTTTGAAGTTTGTTATTTCCCGAGATGTGCAATTATTTGTGGCCCAAAAAAACGTCATCAAACGGACGGTATCAGACAAAATTGCGGATGAAGATGGATAACTCTAAAATCAACGTGTTATTTATCAACATTTTGTTTGACGAAATATGGATGTATTACAACGAAATTTGGCTGTATTACCACTTGATTTTAGAGTTATCCATCTTCATCCGCATTTTTGTCCGAAAAGTTGTTTGAGTCAGTGTTTAGAGTGGGGGAGGGGGAGGATGTCCAGGATGTCTTCCGAGAAAAAGTTGTTAGTCACACAAAGAGTAAAATCAAAGATGGCCACTGGCGGCCATGTTTTCCAAAAAAATTCAGCACAATTTTATGGCTTCCAAAAGATGAAGTTTGGTGATGATCGGTTCAGGGATGTGGTCTGTAGGGTGTACCAAAGAGTAAAATCCAAGATGGCTGCCAGCGGACATCTTTTTCTTTGAAAAACTGTTCTAATTCAATAGGTATGGTCCTAAACATATCTATAAATTTTCAAAACAATTCGCCAATAAATACGGCTGCAGATTGTGCCGACGATATATTCAAATATGAAATCCAAGATGGCTGCTGGCGGCACAAATTTTGGAAAAAATTGGTGGCTCCCATCTAGAGGTCACCCCGAAGATTCCTATAAAGTTTGGAGATGATCAAGTAAGGGAGTTGGCCTGTAGGGTGTGCCGAATGATTTAGTCATACAAAGAGGATGTGAGGATGTCTGCTGACAGACATGATTTTAACTCACAATACCTGAGTCATGTCCAAATCCAAATATATAGGCCCATACACAATTTCTATAATGGGCCCTCAAAGGTTTGAGCCAAAATTGGAGCCTGTGTGGAGAAATACCTTAGTCAGCGACATACCTGAGTCATGTCCAGATGAAGAGAAGGGTCCAGATGTGCACCAACATCCATATTATATGCACAGATTCCAAAGGTATAGGCCCATACACATTTTCTATGATTAATACTCTATGTATTAGTGATTATTATTTAATTTGATAGTCGTCAATGACTATGATGGATTCTAAGGATATAAAGACTGATGTATACTTATTTTAAGATATGGCATTACCCGGCTTTCTTTTCCATTGGATTGCATTTAGGTGAGGGACCATCTTAACATGTTAAACATTAAGGTGGATCGTTTGATATTGTAATTAACAGTAAGGGGAACTAAAATGTATTTATATGCAACTAGCATAATTATGACACAAAACACACTGGCAAGTAAATATAGGTAAGAATGCACATTTTGATTGATTAGAAGAAACTCTTGCTAACACTAATTACATAAAAGTATATAGACCGAAGATGTCTTGACCTGTGTGTAGTGAGTGATAATAGTCACTTAGACACTATATTTTACCCTAACATTGTCCAAGAACCACCAGTGTTATGAGTACATGTAATGACATCAGCGAAATGGTGACCGACTGCGATTGGGCATTTATATCGCCGGCTATGTATATTAATATGACACATTATAAAGGAATTTAATTAGATTAGGAAGGTGTATTACCCATTGGTTCAATGATATCATAAATGTGTATATTACAGCGATGTTACATGTATATCTGATCATATGTCTTCTATATAACACTGTTATGTTCTAGATAAACCATGTTGACCACATGTACATGTATATATGTAAATATTGTACACATATAATTATCTCCATACCTTTATTAAGGGAGTGAGAAATAAATGAATTGAATTGGCGTAATCGCATAACTACGGTACTGTAGTACAAACTCTAAATTACACTATTCATGGCGCCAGTGAGACCTCCAGATGGGGGAAAACAGTACAATGCGGAAACTGCCTTGTCAATTGAGCTCCATAGATAAAACATTTAGTTGTTTGTCCCTATAAACGGGAAAGAATGAGCCGATTCGAAAATATACGAATCGGAAAGCCGATTCGGTATCAATCCCGAATCTTGTCTCCAATGTCGACACCGAATCGAATCTTTGAAGCTTCGCAGGGCCCTAGTCTCATTCCCAACCCCTAGTGGAAACCCTGGTTATTCTGACCTCCGGTTGGTAAACGTATCAATCCTGAAAATAACTCAAATTCAGGTGGTGGTCAATATGACAGGCACCAACTTGATTGTGCCGGTCATTTATAATTTGGCGTCAGTCAAAAATCTTCATGATATATTTACCATTGTTAAAGGGGAATTTTCTTCATATTGTCACCATATTTCATCATCTAAGTGACACAATTTGTCTTTCAATCATTGATTTTACATGTAATGTTGTAATTATGTCAATCTGTAATTTTTTATATTCATTTTACTCACAGCACAAAGAGAACGATGTATGATGAAAGCAATCAACTAAACCAAACGATTTGTAATGAAAAGAGAAAGAGGTTATTACTTTCGAGTAATGCGTGTTGTGATTGGATAAAACTAAAGCACAATCATTGTATCAACACAACACAAGCGATACACATTTCAACATAAGCAACATCCATATATGGATAGTGTTGATGAAAAGTACAGTTCCAGGTGTGTAGACTAGAGATCGCGCATTTCTTATTTTCTAACACTAAACAGTAATTTAACATGAAACAAAGAGACAGACATGTGCCGGTCAAAATGACAGGATCAAGTAGGTATACACCAGTCATTTGCACATATTTGGCTAGTCTTTGGCCCCATGACCAGACGCTTATTTTCAACATTGTAATATATATACATGAAAACCCATGAATCTGACCAACCTTCTCATGCCAAGACAAAAGTATGGCACTGCTATTTTCTGTTGGCATTTCAAAACCTTTATAAATGTACTTCATCAAAACATCCTGTGATTTCTCGTCCAGACTTTTTACAGCAGATTCCATATCACTTGATTTGAAAGACATCAGGACTCTGAGAACAAGCTGGCATATTCGCTCCTGGAAAATTAGATTGGATGTGTTGTAAAGGTTGGGAGCAACATCCCTAACAATTAACTCTGAATTAATGTGAGTTAATGTGTAAATATTAACATGTAGTCATTGAAAATCAAGCTACTGTACATGTATGTAAAAAAAATTCCTTTATTTTTGGTGGTGCATAGAATGTGAAATACTTTCTGAAGACGAACGGTGAGTATAAAGTATACCTGTATTATTCTTCTGTAACATACCTGAGAAAATATCCTGATAGGTGTTGATAATTTGGAGTATTAGCCTCATAATCACAACAACGTGTTACAGTTCTATTCCAAGCCAAAGACGACTGTTACTGTTCTATACAGGAGAATTATTCGAACGAGTTCTGCGCTTTGGGCAGCATATTGTTTTGTCAAATGTTTTATAGTCTGGTCGTTGAAGCATTGGACATAGAACAAATTGTTTACAAGCTGTTTTTGGTGTCATATTGTCGGGCAGAATGTAGGGAACGAACAACATATCCAAAATCCGCTTTGGGGAAAATTCTCTATTGAAGATGGCGTCCATAATGACTGTTGTTATCGGAAAATACTGAATTCTGCGGCAGGTGCTCCAATTAATGCCAAATTCGTAATAAATTGAAATATACACAAACATTGCTTAGTCATAAACCATATATGTAGAATATTTTTTCCCAAAATGGCCACCAAAATGGACAAAATCGAATGAAATTTACATTTAGTGCAAAATTGAATAGCTAGTCCTATACGGGTGAACAAACGCTCGAATATTGCGAGGAAGAATGACTACAAGTATAAGAGAAACTTTTGATTAGAGATGTACGAATTCATTCTGATGTATCTCACGAGAGAGCAAGCGAATTCAGGGTCTTGTGGAACGGTTAAATCTGGACTTTTGGGCATCCAGAAACGGAAAAATGACGCAGTTTTATCTGTACCGCTAATCTTGAATCGTGTGATATATGTGTAATTAAACAGCAAAACGGGATTTAGTAGGGATGTATTGACTATGCGGCCTTTCTCTAGAAGCAGAAATATATGTATTCAGAGCAGTCTCACGAATGAGACCGATCACCATTTATTTTGATATCTACGGTATAAAACCTTAAATTGAAAGTGTCAATGACACTGTAGCTCAAATTGGAAAGGGAATAATTTAATGTGTTACACAGTCAATGGAGCGATTAGGAATGTGGAAAGTTGAATGTCTAATACTATACATTAGTGCTGTGCGTCGGATCCGATAATCCGAATCCGATCCGATCCGATTTACAATGTTTAAAAAATCGGATTCGGATCCGGATCGGATTCAGAATTGTCGTCGGATTTTCAAAAATGCTGTCGGATTCGGATCGTCTGGATCGGACCGTACAATCCGATCTCCATCATGTTACATTTATGGGATGGATAACTTGGATTCTAAGTTTCTAACTCAGTCTCAGAGTCTCAGATTAAACGTAGGGCCTATATAAATGTAGGTTACTCTTACTGCCATCTTAGTGTGTCAAGGTCAGACGAAATTTCTAGGAAATCTGACATCATGATTTCCTAGAAAACACATTTTCTCAGAAGTTACAGACTACATATATACTCCAATCCGTCCAGTCGTTCCAGCCTCCATCAACTTAAATTACAGAGCAGTACAGACTACAAAGTATAGATGTTTCGTTAGTTCGTAACTTCGTACCACCATGTCACTTACACTGTACATACTACGTAGTGTCTTACACTTACAGTACTGTCACTTAGGTAAGTTAGGACAAAGTTCCAGATTCCCGAATCCCCGATCATCCCGTTAAATTCTCTAACTTTTCTTATATGCGTCTACACTCTACACTGAGTGGTACACTCTACGTACAGTCCCCCTTCACCCCAATGACCCATCCCTTGACCTCAGCAACAAAAGTTTGATGTTGAGACACACATTTTACACGATGTTGTCACACTATTTGCAATTTATATGTTGCGGATTCGGGTCGGATTTCGGATTGGATTTCGGATCGGATTTAGCGATACACATCGGATTCGGATTCGGATTCGGATTCAAAATTTACATCGGATTTCGGATTCGGATCGGATTCAAAATAGCCATCGGATTCGGATTTTAAAAAATGCTGTCGGATCGGATCCGACGCACAGCACTACTATACATGAAGAGAAAAGTAAAATCCAAGATGGCTGCTGGCGGCCATGTTTTCGGCCGAATGACCCCAAAATGAGTCGTTCCCATCTACATGTCATCGTTAACATCCATGAGAAATTTTATGATGATCAAACTAAAGGTACGACATGTAGCCCGTGCTAAATAATTTAGTCATACAAAGAGTAAAATCCAAGATGGCTGCTGGCGGCCATGTTTTCGGCCGAATGACCCCAAAATGAGTTGTTCCCATCTACATGTCATCGTTAACAACCATGACAAATTGTATGACGATCAGACTAAAGGTACGACCTGTAGCCCATGCTAAAGAATTTAGTCATACAAAGAGTAAAATCCAAGATGGCTGCTGGCGGCCATGTTTTTTGGCCAAATGACCCCAAAATCACTCGTTCCCATCTAAATGTCAATATTAACATCCATGACAAATTTTATGATGATCAGACGAAAAGTACGACCTGTGGCCTGTGCTAATGGATTAAATTTTGAAATCCAAGATGGCCACTGGCGGCCATGTTTTTTGTCCGAATGACCCCAAATGACTCGTTCCCATCTACATTCCAATTTCAACAGCCATGACAAATTTTATGATGATCAGACTAAAGGTACGACCTGTAGCCCGTGCTAAAGGATTTAGTCATACAAAGAGTAAAATCCAAGATGGCTGCTGGCGACCATGTTTTTTGGTCGAATGACCCCAAAATTACTCGTTCCCATCTACATGTCATTGTTAACATCCGTGACAAATTTTATGATGATCAGACTAAAGGTACGGCCTGTACCCCGTGCTAATGGATTGAATTTTGAAATCAAAGATGGCCGCTGGTGGCCATGTTTTTTTTCCGAATGACCCCAAAATTAATCATTCTGGTCTAAATGTTGATGTCAACAGCTAAGACAAATTTCATAATGATCCGACCAAAGGTACGACCTGTAGCCTGCATTGTTGACGCCTTACGTACACACGTACGACAAAGCCATGGCAATAGCTCAAACTTTACAAAGTAAAGTTGAGCTAAAAATTAATTGCTATAAAACGGTATGAATTATGTTCATATTGTACTGGGGAGAATGCGTAGATCCTATTGTACGTGTCTCAAAATAGTAGTTATAGTTGCCTCAGATCAAGTGATAAAACACGAATATTTCGCTTTTATCCGCAAGAATGAGTGATGGTGTACCATGAACTAAATTTATTAAATCACAAATGAGTACCATAGACTGTCTTCAATAAATTCAAAACTTGACCAAAATTGCCTACATAATCTGTGACATAGACTGTTTATACCTGGAAATTATATTTGGCCACATCTACGCGAAACTTACAACGTTGTCTTCAACCGCATCACCGCGTTTACCCATTTTCCATAATGTTACACATGTCTGTTGCACACAGAACCACAACTAACAATATTGGGTGAATGTTCAATGTTGGAATAACATCTTAAACGATGATCACCTGATATTTAGCACGATTACGTGGGTGGTAATGGTAATATATTTTCAAACAAAAATAGACTGAAAACTAATAGTGTGCATCGCGCTGTAGCTTATTCTAGTTGTAAAGTGGCCACTGAAGTAATTTTAACAAAATTGTCTACTAAGAAACCGGGTTGGTAGCAGAATGAAAATTAGTCTTACATACAATGTACTATGTACACTCTCTTTGACCTGGTGAGATTTGGTGCTAATCCATTGAAGATATGAGTGTTTCTTTACAGTATAATAACCATTGCGACATACGTGTATCGTTTATTATCACCGGGAGTGTTGACAATTCCGGAAATATAACTAGTATTTATACCTCTAGAGTATGCACTTAAATTTCGGCGTTGCATTCAATATTTAACCACCATGCCGAATGAAACTACCATGCACTGTGAGGCGAAACATTAGTTCGTGTGTTGCATGCACGAGCTATTTTTGTTTTGCCCAACAGTTGGATGTTGGATAAGCAGAACACCCAAACGTTAAAGACGTAAATCATTGGGGGGGGGGGGGGGGGTTGACTTGCTGTGCAGTGACCGATGATCCTTCAGATTGATCTGTTTTAATGATGTGTGTACCTTTAAAGATATTTAACAACTGACTTGTATATTGCCAATACGTATTTCACTCTTGTGTGGTTACCCAATATGTTGCTTTCTACGTGGTATGGTTTGTAGTTGCGGCCATTTTGACAGCCATTTCATGGCCACAATTGTATAATTTTCTGTCCGTGTCACTCTACTCGCTCCCGCATTATAATTTAACACAAACTGATATAACGGCATAATTCTGATGCCACTATATATCGTATAATGACTTATATCGAGAACTGATGTGGTATAGACAACCATGTTGGACGCCATCGTGGATAACAAAGTTTCCCCAACGCTGATTTTTGATATGTTGTTCCTGATGCTTTTCCGCGTCGAATGACACCGAACACAGCTTGTAAACAATTTGTTCTAGGTTCACCTCAAAATCGAGTCTCAACGACCAGATTATTAAACCTAATAATGACTATAGAGTATATTATTTGCATAATCCAACAGGAATATAAAGAAATAACAGTATATCTATCTAGTATAACCAGTATATCTATCAGCTATAACCAGAGATTAAGTGACATTAGCTGATTATCTTAGCTGCCGTTGGGTATACAGGATCATAATCATGATCCTGTAACATATAATTGACCAATGAAATTAGACATCTACTGTCATGAGATTTTTTTCATACAAGTCCCTTATTGAATGTCCCAAGTGGGATATAAATTGGTTCGATGGTAGAGCCAAATATCCAAAAATGTCATTAAGTGAAAGGTAAACAGGCTCGTATATCATTAGCTGCCTATCTATGTAATAATGCATTAATAACACAACAAGAGATGGACTGTCGTCCGGTACATACCCCCTAGTGGCATACCGCCTAGTGTGGGCATATCTATAACTTATGACTGCTATACTCAGACAGATGGACCCAAAGATCAGCTTTTTCATATAAACGAAGATGAATAACTATAGCACAAAAAACAAAACAGTTGAATGTGCCATTAAATGTCCTCATAGTGGTGAACATCCATACAAAATTTCATTGAGATCCGAGCATTACTGTTCAAGTTATGACCTGAACAGACATCGGATGGACCAAACAGCCAAGATGTCCAGATAAACATACTTGAATAACTCTAGAATGGAAAAGCCAAACAGAACAATGGAACCCTCTATTGAATGTGCTCACAGTGGTGAACATCCATACCAAATTTCATTGAGATCCCAGCACAACTGTTGAAGTTACGACATGAACAGACACCAGACGGACCAAAAAGCCAACATTTCCAGATAAACAAAGATGTATAACTCTAGAATGGAAAATCCGAAACAAAACGATGGAACCCTCTTTTTAATGTCCTCATAGTAGTGAACATCCATACCAAATTTCATTGAGATCCCAGCACAACTGTTGAAGTTACGACATGAACAGACACCAGACAGACCAAAAAGCCAACATTTCTAGATAAACAAAGATGAATAACTCTAGAATGGAAAATTCGAACAAAACGATGGAACCCTCTATTGAATGCCCTCATAGTAGTGAACATCCATACCAAATATCATTGAGATCCCAGCACAACTGTTGAAGTTACGACATGAACAGACACCAGACGGACCAAAAAGCCAACATTTCCAGATAAACAAAGATGTATAACTCTAGAATGGAAAATCCGAAACAAAACGATGGAACCCTCCTTTTAATGTCCTCATAGTTGTGAACATCCATACCAAATTTCATTGAGATCCCAGCACAACTGTTGAAGTTACGACATGAACAGACACCAGATGGACCAAAAATTCAACATTTCCAGATAAACAAAGATGAATAACTCTAGAATGGAAAATCCGAACAAAACGATGGAACCCTCTATTTAAAGGTACTCAATCCGAACAGAGGGTCCCCATCTCAACAGATTCCAACAACAACAATCAGAGGGTCCTATATTACTATTTCTTTGGCTTTGGGGGTAAAAAATATTTGATTCGAGTCGAGGAACCCATCAAACAAAGCTCAGAGTTATTAGATATTGATTTTTCAAATTTGTTATGTTCTCGAGATGAGTACCAATAACTGCCGTAATCTGCTCTGGATGTGTACCTCAATCCTCAGATCCGAGCACTATTGTTCAAGTTATGACATGAACAGACATCGGACGGATGGACGGACGGACGGTACGACGCACGGACGGACAGGTGCAAAACAGTATACCCCCCTTTAAAAAAAAAAAGGGGGTATAATTAAGCCCAAAATACAGAATAAAGAACTGATTTACAGGCTATATATATATACAAGACACACGAGAGTGAACGCTAAATTGACTTATATTATCGTTCATACTGCTTCCAGATGCAATGATAAATAGAGGAAAAGTGAAGTCAAAACATGTCTTTTGGAAGTTAGTTTATTAAAAAAAAAAATATATATACATGTGTGTATGACTTTTCAGGTTTTGACCATTTTTCAACTAAAACGGAACTACCGTTGATATCAATGGTGTTTATTGTTTTGAGCTTCTTAATTGCGAAACACTGATGTGTTTTTAGACAAAATTATTCAAGATGGCTTGTAAAATAAATGGCAACCGAATTTGATATAAAAAAAAAGAGTAGATTTGTGTGTGGTTGAACTACAAAATCAATTTTTTTACCAAATGTGGTTGTCATTTTGCAAGCAATCTTGAGGATTTGGTATAAAAACACCTCAGTGTGATGCATTCAAGTCAGATCAATACAATAAACACCTTTGATACCAAACATAGTTCCAGTTTACTTTAAATGAACTGTCAATGACACTGTAGCTCAACTTGAGAAGGAGTTAATATTTTACTGACCAATGAATAGAATGATAAAGAAGAAGGAAAGTAAACTAGAATCCCCCCCCACCCCCCGAAAATCCATATGACATTTGGTGATGATCGGAATAGGAATGTGGTCTGTAGGGAGTTAGTCATACAAATAGTATATTCCAAGATGTCTGTTGGCAGCCACGTTTTTCAATGAATGTCGGTCAAAATAGGAGGCTCCCATCTAGAGGTCAGCCACGAAGATTCATATGAAGTTTGGTGATCACCAGATGAGGAATGTGGTCTGTAGGGTGTGCCAAAGGATTTAGTCATGCAAAGAGTAAGATACAAGATGGCTGCAGGTGGCCATGTTTTTCATCGACAGTTGCTTAAATTTGATAGCTCCCATCTAGAGGTGATTCTAAACGTACCTGTTAATTTTCAAATCAATTCTCCAACAAATGCGGGCTGCGGGGTGTGCCAATGGATTCAAATTTGAAATCCGAGATGGCTACTGGCAGCAATGTTTTTTAACGAATTTCGGTCAAAATAGCAGACTCCCATCTAGGTCACCCCGAAGATCAATATGAAGTTTGGTGATGATCGGATGAGAGATGTGGTCTGCTGGGAGTGCCGAAGGATTAAGTCAAACAGAGAGTAAATTCCAAGATGGCTGCCAAAAAATGGTTAAAATATGGGGCTGAGGTGATGACAATCGTGCCTGCAAAATTAAATGAAAGTGTCAATGACACAGTAGCTCAACTTGGAAAGGAAATAATTTCAAGTCAATGGAGTGATTAGGAATGCGGAAAGTTGAAATGTCTAATGAATACTAGATTATCAACAGGGTTAGGGTAATCATAATCAAAGTAATCGATTACAAAATTTGGAGTAATCAGCACATGTAATCATGAAATTTTATATTACAAGTAATCATAATGTACCTGTAATACATTTTGATTACTTTTGCTAAAATAACAATCGGATGAGAGATAAGATCTGTAAGCTGTGTCAAAGGATTTAGTCATACAAATATTAAAATCCAAGGTGCTGCTGGCGACCATGTTTTTCAATGAATTTAAGAATAATTTGATGCCTCACATCTTGTGGTCACCTAAAAGATCCATATGAAATTTGGTGACGATCGATGAGGGATGTAGTCTGTAGGGTGTGCCAAATGGTTTAGTCATGCAAAGAATAAAAACCAAATTGGCTGCCGGCAGCCATGTTGTTCATAGAAAATTGTTCTAATTCGATAGCTCTCACCTAGAGGTGATCCTAATCATGCCTGTAAATTTAGAAAAATAGTGATGGCAATTTCACTCTATGTCTCAATTCCAAATAATAGTGATCGTTGGGAATTTTCTCCAAAATTAATAATCGTGCTGACACTATTATTTGGCACCTGAGAGTATGAGGGCTGCAGTAGTCCAGGCACATTAGACATAAAAATGAGAAAGTAAGGAAAAAAATCGGAGAAAGCTGATTTTTTTATATGTTTCCGGGACACACATTGCGGATAAAGTGTGAAAAGTCCCCGCGAATCCGAGTTGAGCTTTTTTAGTTATAGCGTTTTTTTTATGAAAAAAAAAATTGAAAAAAAAATTCGACCCAGCTCCATATTTCTCATTCTTGTTCGCCTTAGTAGGGTGAGAATCATAAATATCGTGCTGAATTATATTGAGAATACATATCCCCAACAGAAAATGCCAACTTTGTACCAATCCTCACACTCAATGGTGAAATATTCACGAAAATGTACAAAATTACGAAAAAAAATTTAATTGTTTTCATACACACAACGGTACACAACGTCCATTAAATCAAATCTACGACTACTTTGGGAGTTAAATTATATATCAAAAATTGCAGAAAAGCAGTGGCTTTATAATGATATATAACAATAGTCATTTATTCCATAATGAACTGGTGAAACGTGTGAAATATTAACCATACCCACTAAACTCAAATTCAAACGGCATCGACTTTTCTCATTCAATTTCCTGATGAAAGTCGTTCAAGGCTATTTTGCATCAAAAAGAGCGTTGTTCGCCTACACTCAAGATGCATTGGCATGTAATGTGTGCACGCCCTTTATAAACAAATTTGTTACGACAACGCTCTTTAATTCCGCATTCCAGGTCTGTCCATTGCACAATTTGCTCTGTTCAGTATTGGACACTCCGCATTTGATGCCTAGATATTGAAACCAATGATCCCTTGATAGATACATATGTAATTTTGCCTGTTGTTGATTATTAGAGTCTTGTGTTATTTGTAGAACTGATCAGTTATGTTGTTGGCATATCACTTAGCGTTACCTGTTGATACCTTACGGTGACAACGAAGCAGGTCCGCACATTGATATCTGTTCTGTGGTATTGTACTTGAGTTTATTGTGTCTATCATCTTTTTTCTGTTGTGACTTTGGCAATGGATAAATGTATCAAATGTAACGATGAGTTGACCGGCTCGTCCGGAATAACTACACTTGGTGAGCGGGGTATAGAAAAGTTGGTTGCTGTAAGCGTCGAGCTTGGCGATAATCTTTTTGCCGGTTCGAAGAAACCCACAGTTGGTGAGAAAATTCACAGATTCTGCTACAAGAATTATACACGGGAAAGTTCTGTAAGAAAAAGTAAGAGAATGTCTCTAGATGCAGCTGAATCTGACGAAGCTGGTCCATCTATGACAAAAAAAATGCGCTCTGATCAAGATGCTTTCAATTTTAAACTCCATTGTCTGTTCTGTGGAGAATCCACCGACAAACAAACTCATATACCCGTTCAACGTAGAAGAGAAGTCCACACCGTTGAAACATTGACTCTTGTTGATAGTATCAGAACCCGTTGTTTGAAACGTAGTGATGAATGGGGTGAGTCTGTACTTACTCGGATCGGTCGTGCTATCGATCTAGTGGCCGAGGAAGGTCGGTATCACCATGATTGCTGGACAGGATTTGTCAGAGATAAGCCTGAGCGAACTCTTTCACGGGGTAGGCCTGTTGCAGACAAGAAAGCACTTGCATTCCATGAATTGTGTACCTTTATGGAGAACAGCGATGAGTGTCAGTTTTCCTTGAGCGAATTGGCAGAGACGTTTGAATCGTATCTTGGTGACGAAGTCGGTTACACAATTAAACATCTTAAAACCAAACTGCTTGAGCATTTCGGTAGTAGAATCTCTATTACAACACTGAGGTCCCTAAAAAATGTTGTCACATTCAGAGATTCATCAGACAAAATACTATATGATTCGTGGTACTCAGACAAATGCACCAATGAAACTGATGAACGTATGCGCATCGTCAAGAAAGCATCGGCTATAGTCCGCGATGATATTCGGTCAACCATTTACGAGTGTGACGTTTATCCCAAACCCGATTCGTTATCTGTATCTAGTGATCTACTACCCGATACACTCCAAACCTTGTTACAAGGGATTGTTGCTCCGTCGCAGCGTGGGCAAAACATCCAAGCCAACCAGAGACGCGTGACAGCCATAGGTCAGTCTCTAATAAGTTCTTGTCGGCCCCGTTCATTCTTGTCACCATGCAGTATTATTGTCGGTAGCAGTTTACATACATAGGAAATTCGCATCTCGGGAATTGATCGACATTCTGAATGGACTAATGTTCTCTTCTAGCTACCGGGAAGTTCAACAATACGTTCATTCTGTCATGATAAGCAAAGGTCCGTCGCCTAGACTTGCGAACTTCACACAATTCGTTTTCGATAACGCCGATTGTAATGTGCGCACGCTAGATGGCAAGAATACTTTCCATAGTATGGGAGGCATCGCCTGTATAACTCCAAGCAGAGATCACACAGAAGAGTCTCCGATAAAACGACTAACTGGTGATCATTCGAATATTGGCTCTGGTGAATTCGGGTACATCCCTTTGAAAGGTTACAGTAAACCAAGCAAATCGGGTCTTGACGAAATTGTGATGAAGGATTTATCAACATTGGGTGAATCTGATCCGAAAAATTTGAAACTCGCAAAAACAGTCGACAGTCTTTGGTCTTTGACGCATGTACTGAGAGTACCTTGCCCATCTTGGGCTGGATATATGCACATTGTCACATCATCAGATGATTATGAAACAAGTGATGTCGAGATACTTCCCTTTATTAATTTTGATCCATCCAACCCGAGCACAATTTACACTGCTCTCATGTTTGCACAAACTGAATGTGAGAAACAGGGACTGAACGTTTGTCCAGTGACGTTTGACCAACCACTTTATATCAAAGCAGTGGAGATTGTGTCTTCGTCAGATAAGTTGACAAAAGTTTTCGTTAGACTCGGCGGCTTCCATATATATGATTATGTCATATTTAGGGGCAATTGGTTCGATCATGGCTGGTAGCGGCTTGGATGAACTTTGGAGGACTGTTTATGCTGGTGGGTCAATCCATCATTTGATCAGTGGTCATGCATATTCAAGAGCAGTTCGTGCCCATTTGCTAACACAAATTGCCATTACAAAACTTGTGTTTGAAGAAAGCCGAACACTAGATAACATAGACTGCACAGAAGTCAATGAAATATTCTGTGGACTTGCCAGAGGTGACTGTACAACAGCTGACGCTGTCAATCAAGAAAGTGTCAACCATCTACTGTCAAAATTACACGAACTGCTCCAGAATGCGTCCGTAGGACGCACAGGAAAGCTTTGGGTACAATACTACGAGCAAATAGGTCTTCTCCAGTTGTTCTTGAGAGCAGAGCGCACAGGCGACTGGGAACTCCACACATATTGTGTTCGCAATATGATTCCTGTATTTCACGCAGGTGGTCATTTTGCATACGCAAAAAGTTCTCATCTCTATTTGCAGCAGATGAATGAGCTAACAGAAATAATGCAACAGGATGATTTGAAGTTGTTCACTGAGAAAGGTTACTTTACCATAAGGCGCTCAGATAAATTCTGGGACGGGATATATTCTGATCAGACCATAGAGCAGTGTTTAATGAGAATGTTCAAGCTCCCTGGTGGTCTCACACATGGCAGGGGAATAACCGATAGCACTGTTGCGAAATGGGTACATGGACTACCTCTTTGCCTTCCGATATGCATGCTCTCGAAAATTTTGTTAATGTTCACACTGGTCATGGCGAACAACATCGGGATCTCCGTCAAAGTTCACAATTGACTGATGCCAATGATATCACCAAATTATTGAACTGGCTCAGAGTGCATTCCCCATTTCAGATTAGAGATCCACTACAATTAGTCTCTATAGCGACCGGGTTTGTGGCCGACGAAACTGTGAACTGTGACCAAGTTCGCAAAATTGGTGAATGTTGCGTATCGAATGTTGTAAGCAAAACGTTCAACAGCATCAAACTACGACGTGTTGACACTGTGAAGTCTTTCGCATCGATGGCAAATAGCATCAAAGTCCGTGGAAGTAAGGTAGTGATTGACCCCACAATTCTGTTCAACCGCATCACATGTGTTATTCAGTCACAAGCAGAGATGGAAGAGTATCTCAAATATGAACTCGCCCCGAAACCAACAGCATTGTTTGATTCTGCTGGAATGAGGAAGACACAGAAAAGCACGCTCGGTAAGATCCTCAAAACATACGGTTCCGAGCAAACTAAAATCCCAGAACATTCTCTGTTTGTTGTAGATGGTGGATTTTTATTGAGGGCAGTTGTATGGCCTAAACAGTCGTCATATAAGGACATATGTACATCATATTCCAATTATCTAGTGAGACATTTTGGGGCGAACGTCGTGGTTGTTTTTGATGGTTATGCTTGTACAATGTCGACAAAGGGCATGGAACAAGCCCGTAGATCTAAAAACAGGTATTCCATTGATATCAATATCTCACCCGAGTTACCAGCCACCACACCCCAATCCGATTTCCTTGCAAATGCCAAGAACAAAACCCAACTGATCGATCTTCTAATGCAGGAGCTATCTGCTATCAATATTCAGTCCAAGCAGGCCGAGGCTGATGCTGATGTACTGATAGCCGAAACTGCACTTGACATCGCTCAAGATGACAACAATGTTGTCGTTGTGGGAACAGACACAGACTTGTTAGTCATTCTTACCTCTCGAGTTCAACCGGGATGTAATATTCACATGATGTATTCCATTACCCAAAACTTACTAGTTTCAGTTAGTGAAATAGCAACCAAAATGGGTGACCATAGAAGCAACCTCCTTGTAGCACATTCTATAAGTGGTTGTGACACTACTTCTGCACTCTTTCGAGTTGGTAAGAAGAAAGTATTCAGTACAATTGTCTCCGATGTTACTAGCGACTCACAACAGTATGTCAACACAATTTTGGCGGATGACAGTACACCAAGTGCAGTAGCCGCTGCCGGGGAACAACTTCTCCTGATCTTATACGGGAGTAAAACTGTTTCCTCTCTCGACCAATATAGATATGTCACTTACAAGCGTTATGTTGCAAAATCTAAACTGAATAAACCCATCGACCTAGCCTCACTCCCACCAAGCAGCGATGCTGCACAACAACATGTCTACAGATGTTATCTCCAGGTCCAACAATGGCTGGGCACTTCGCTTCCTCCGACGGATTGGGGGTGGTCGCTAGACAATGGACTTCTTGTACCGACTGCAGCCACAAAGCCATGTGCCCCCGATAACCTACTGAATCTGATCAGTTGTGGTTGCAAGAGTGCTTGTACAAAAAGGTGTGGGTGTAAGAAGGCAGGACTCTCTTGCTCAGGTTTGTGTAATTGCAGTTTGGATTCTTGTAACAACCACAGAAACACTGTCCTGTCGGAAATTTCTGAGTTCGATGAATAATATGTATATAGGTCATGTCATTTCTGTATATAGCGTTGATAATAGTCAATGTAACTTAATCCATGTTGATTGATTTGTACATCGAAAATAGTTGAGTTCTCATGCTGACGAATTTTATGCCAAAAGGGGAACTCGGCCAGAAGCAGAGGGGGTCTTCCATAATGTCTATTTTGTAAGCAATGATAAAAGTCTTCAAATGGTGGTGGATTTTTTATCGTCTGTCCAACTAACATCCCGTTCTGTACTACGACCCTTTGGGCAAATCCGTTAGGAAAATCGTAATTTTTTGCGTAAATCCGATACTTTTTTGTGAATTTTCAATAATTTTTCGCAGAAATTGTCACAGAATGCACATTTTCCTCTAGGTAAATGTATATTAGACATTATGTAGCTCGAAATACGCGTAAACAAAAAATACAGTTGGATCAATTCGAGGTTACAAAGTTCGTGCAATTTTTTTTGATTTTTTTCAAACGCGTTTTCGAAAAAAGGCTGTAGAAAAAAAAGCTCAACTCGGATTTTAGGGGACTTTTGTCTAATCGTTCAGTGACATGTACTCGACATTCCCTGAAAAAATCAGCTTTCTCCGATTTTTTTCCCTAGTGAAACCTAATGTGCCTGGACTACAGGGTGTGCCGATGGATTCAAATCGAAGAGGCTCCTGGCAGTCATGATTTTTAACAATTTTCAGAAATAATTGATCGCTCCCATCTAGAGGTCACCCTGAAGATCAATATGAAGTTTGGTTACGATCGGATTAGGGAATCGGCCTGTAGAGTGTGCCGAAGGATTTAGTCATGCAAAGAGTAAAATTCAAGATGGCTGCTGGCGAAAATCGCTAAAATTTGACAGCTCCCATCTAGAAGTGATCCCAAACATGCCTGTAAATTTTCAAAACATTTCTGAAATAATATTTGAAATCCAAACTGGCTGCCGGTGGCCATGGTTTTTAATGAATTTTGGAAAATTTTATGGCTCCCATCTGGAGGTCATCCCAAAGATCCATATGAAGTTTGGTGATGATCGGATGAGGGATGCGGCCTATAGGGTGAGCAAAAGGAAATTGCTGATGAACGGACGGACACCAACCTGAATAGCTCAAGCTTGACCTCGTCAAGTTGAGCTAAAAATCAATGGCTTTCAAGCCTTCCATCTAGAGGTCACCCAGAAAATTCATTTCGTGGACTGTTGGTGATCGACCAATCAAAAATGCTTCAGAGTTGGGTCGCTTATGATATCGTGTTCTTAACTTTAAAATAAATATTTATATCGAAATTGGCTCTCACAAGTCACGAGAAATATTTTATTTTCGAGCTGGGATCTTCGCCTATGGATATATGTTAATTAATAAGCAACAGGTATTAACAAAGAAATACACTCTGCATGTTATTTTTTTCAACTTTATAAGGTTTCCAGTCTAAACTTTAATAAGTTTCCGGGTTTTGAACGGATGGAATATGATTTCTACCAGAGTAGAGATTCATGGCATGATTTACTGTAGGGTGTGCAAAAGGAAATTGTTGAGAAATCACAGACCCACAGACAGATGGTCGCCAACCCATAGCAATAGATCAAACTGTCAGTGACACTGTGGCTCAACTTGGAGTTGGGATAATTTCATGTATTACATGTGTTACGATTAGGAATGTGGAAAGATTAAGTGTCTAAGTAATACTAGATGTCAAGAGATATATATATGAAGTAAAATCTAAGATGGCCAATGGCGGCCATTTTTTCTAATGAAATTCGAAATGTGATAGCTCCCATCTGGTGGTCACACCAGAGATCAATATGAAGTTTGGTGACAATCGGATGAGGGATTTGGTCTCTTGGGTGTGCTGAAAGATTTTGTCATAAAAAGAGCAAAACCAAGATGGCTTCAAATTCGATGGCTCCCATTTAGAGGTGATCTTAAACAAGCATGTAAATTTTCAAAACAATTCTCCAATAAATGCGGGCTGCAGGCTGTGCCAATGGATTTAAATTTGAAATCCAAGATGGCTGCTGGCGGCCGTATATTTTAACAAATTTGGAAAAGATCAATGGCTTCCCTCTAGAGGTCACCCCGAAGATCCATATCATATGCAGTTTGGTGATGATCAGTTCGATTCAGATGAGGGAGGTGGCCTGTAGGGTGTGCCAAATGATTTAGTCATGCAAAGAATAAAAACCAAGATGGCTGCCAGGCAGCCATGTTGTTCATAGAAAATTGTTCTAATTCGATAGCTCTCATCTAGAGGTGATCCTAATCATGCCTGTAAATTTTCAAAACAATTCTCCAAAAAATGAGGGCTGCAGGCTGTGATGATGGATTCAAATTTGAAATCCAAGATGGCTGCTCCCATCTAGAGGTCACCCCATTTGAAGTTTCGGGACTATCGGATGAGAGATGTGACCTGTAGGGTGTGCTGACAGAGAGATTGTTGATGTACAGACGGACGATGGATGCCAACCCATGGCAATAGCTCAAATTTGACTTCGTCCAGTTGAGCGAAAAATGACATACCTTGGCAGCTGGATTCTTTGTTCCAGTTAAAGGATTTTTTAACACTGCTTTTAATGCTTCGGTGTTCTTGTTCTTAAAACTAGTTAAGGAATTTGAGGTATATGAAAATAATAAACCTTAAAAAGTGTTAAAGCCATCAGTCAGAACTTCTGAGACACTCACCAAAAGCACAATACAATATACAACCTTGATATATAAGTTATAATAACGGTAACATTGGAACCTGTTAATATATGTGTCCACAATGGGAATTAATTGCATGATCAAAACTATATACTAAGGCAGTGTGAACACTGTATCAAAACATGTCCCAAAAGCAATCCGTGACCAGATTCTTTATAGTCGCAGAAAAACTACATAAAAAAATTTATTGCATCTTACGTGTGTCTTTATCAAGTAATTTGGGTAAATCTGATTAAAAAGGAAGAAATTATGGGCGGACCTCCTATTTTCCGAGAACAACCGAGAACAAGTCCAAAATTAATAAATAAGTAATAATAATGTCCAAGTATAGTGTATATATATCACTCTTTAAGTAGATATTGTACCATATTTGACCATTTAAATGACATATATGTAGTTATTTTACGTATACCGAGAACTTGAAACGTCGCCGCCATGTTCAGATCCACCAATACTTTTAGGACCTTTATTTTTGCATTGGGATGGTACTTTTTAATCTTACCATCGGTTTTTATCTTATTTATCAAGTAAATTAGCAGGCATTTCACAAGATAAAGTAACATTTGGAACTGGTGATGAATTGTAACTTGTGAATGCCATAACGTCTAAAAAAATTCTACAATTCATATCAGCTCCTTTTAATGAAAATTTTGATGTCTACTGTAGATATATAAGGCATTTTAAACCTTGTTCTCGGTAAATAGGGTGAATACCACGAAAAGAAAAAATGGTGCAAAGTTCAAACTTCTTGGACTTACAAAAATGAGGCCATATTGGTGGAGATGTGGCACAGCAGGGAGTGCAGGCCTATACCACATATCAGCCATCTGCTATGCAGACAAGGAGAAGAGGGCTGCCGCAATTGTTGAAATTGGGGCAGCTGTGGAGTTGACAGGTACAAAAATGTCAAAATAAAAAATTATTCAATTTCACTTGAACTTTCAAGTTCAACTTGTTAGTTTAGAAAATTGAGATACATGCCGTGTATATAATTGCATAATTAATGAGGATAATGTGATATAACATTTTGCTATCATGTGATCGATCACGTGGATAAAATCGTAGCTGCATACATCACAGCACCGTAGCGTCTGCGGGCAAGTCACTTTTCTCCCCCTGCGATTTTCCCCACTTACGATTTTAATCGCAGTGTCTGCGGTGGCACTTAGAGAGAGATAGATCCCTTGGGCAGAGCCAGCCCGGGGCGAGCTGGCCCAGGTCAATTGGACCGAGTGGGGCCTGCATAGGATGAGCTGGCCCGTTACCATTTTCGACATCGGCTAAAACAAAAGCTGCAGTTTATGATTTATCACCTTATTATATGACTACCACTAATCCCTTACAAATACCACTATTGTTTGGCGATAAATTCCGAGCAGTCGGAAAATGATTGTCTGGTCGTGAGCCGTATCGGTATTCTATGAATTCCGTATTAGTATCCTTTGAATTCCGTATCAGTATCCTGTGAAATTAGGTCACCGGAAGTTGAGAACTATATTTTTCAGCTATGTTCGTTTGAAGCGTATAAACGGATCTGTTCTATTGTCGCGGGATGGTGTAACGAAGTAGTTTTGCCCTTTGTGACATGGGATGAACCAAAAATGTGTCATATAATAAACGCTTTATCGGTAGGCCTACAGGCTACAGAGAAGTGATATGGCTGCAGTATCACATCTCGTTGACTATGTCAGATCGCCGAATCAAACTCGCTGCCTGCGGCAGCTCGTTTGATACGGCGATCTGACATCGTCAACTCGGCGTGATACTGCAGCCCATATCACTTCACTGTACCGATAATGTGTATTTACTTAGGCTTAATTCTAAAAGGATATGAAGTCAGGAAAGAGTTGATTTCGCCTTCATTTGGTCCTTCAACCTGCTCTTCGTTTTCATCTTCTTTGAATCTTTCTTCATCGAATTGGTCAACATCTACCGTGCGGAACTGTCGAGAGCCCGCACTTTTTGCCATATTTTCCTAACTGAAAATTACTAGGACCTATGGCACTTCAGTTATTTTTCGAATCATTCAAGTTCAACAACAATTTCTTTTCAAAACACACCCCGGAAACCAAAATAGGGCACCCGCGAAACAGTTCGGGGGCCCGGGAATATCGCCTCGTTTTCGTACCCGGATGGGGGACACACTAAAAGTTGTAATCCGATTACCGGTAGTGGATAAGTTAATAGCCATAGACAACAAATTTACTTACTGGCAGGTAATGAAATTCGTATAAATAATTCAAATTCTCACACGGAAAACATGAAATGTGGGTGACATGATAAAATCGTTACAGGGCTCGTTGTTGCCGGCTATACGGTGACATATGAGGCTCAGCGAGACTATATCGGGCTCGGCTAGCGCCGAGCTCGCCCGATATTAATCTCACTTCGCCTCATATGACACCGTATCCGGCAACAACTCGCCCTGTAACTTATATTAGCAGGCCCATATAGCTAAAGCGCGGTATACCGCTCTTTAGCGTTTGTCACTAAAGAGCAGTATATATAGGCTATACCGTTCTTTAGCACCAAACGCTATAAAGAGCGGTATACCCTTAATTAGCGTATATCAGGCCCATATATAGCTAAAGCGCGGTATACCGCTCTTTAAATAGCGTAAAAAACTTGGCACTAAAGAGCGGTAGGCCTATACCGTTCTTTAGCTATACATCTTTTATTTTCGTTAATTAATAGGCCGTGGCTAAAGAGCTGTATACCGCTCTTTAGTACCAAACACTAAAGAGCGGTTCTACTATACGCAGCAAGTCCCTGGATATGCAGCAAGTCCCCGGTAAATGCAGCAAGTCCCTGGTAAATGCAGCAAGTCCCTCACACCTAGGGTGGATTACGGCGGTTTAGTCATGCGTGTTTACACAACGATATGTTTAATCAGTGGAGGTGCTGATTACAAAGGGCTTTAATCACAGGGCTTTAAAGGATCGTGTAGCCGTGGCCGGCATATAGGCCTACAGCTTTCGGGAACAGGAAGATTCGATCCTCCGCCATATTGGATCATCTACACCGTTTTCTCCACCGATCTTGCACCACTGTGTATACGAATTAAGGCATGATCAATGATCATAGACTAAAAATAGGATAGACGTCGCAATCATGGTTATCAATCTGTCAATCGGAAACGATAGTCAATATGTAACGCTACTGGGCGTCGCCATTGCTTTGGCCCTCAAGCGTTAAAGGAATTAGTCTGTCAAAAAAATATTTTTTTTATCGTCATAATACTAATAATAGGCTATATGTCTAACAGACCCATTTCGCCAAGAAAATTCAAAATCGAGCAGATAGTATTTTTATTATTATGATATTTAAAAAATCGCGGAAATATCCGAAGTCAGTCACGTGAGTGCGATCACATGACCACAACGCGGTCACATGACCGATCATCTGCATCGACGCTTACCGATGACAGCGGTGGGTGGAGCTTGAAATAATTCCGCCAATCGCTTACTCTTATAACTAATGTGTAGAAACGATTACACATCAAATGTGTAAACCCGGTTAATACACATAGCAATGTGTAGTTTTACATACAAATACATTGACCAAGTGCCGTTCTACACATAATGTGTATATTTTGTTACACACAATTGTGTAAGAACGTAGAGCATGCGCATTGCGGTGCCTTCAGTTTCATAGTCTGCTTCGTGACGCCATATTGTTTGAGTATATTTTTTGGAATACAATCTACAGCGATCGTAGACAAGGATGTAAGTTCAGAATTCAATTTGTGGGTTTAGTATTATTAGTATAATTTTATGAGGATTTATTTGTTAAAACTTTCATGGCGATTACTGCCCTTAGACTCTTGTTATGGTTGTTGTGATAATACTAATATTATGCAATCACGCCTCGACCCTGGTTTGTTCATTCAAAGCAAAAACTCACAGTACAAAACAAAATACTACATACCACTATGCGCCATGAAAGTTTTAACATATAAATATGCATATATCTTTAATACTATACCCACATGTCGGACTACTTAACTTGCATTTCTTGTCTACGAACTGTATGTGTAATAACCTACACAAAATGTGTAAGGGATATGTGTTGATTTTATACACACAGTTGTGTATAAATGTGTAAAAAATTACCCATTTATGTGTAAAAATTGTTATACAATTTGTGTACGAATATGAAACTACACATATACTACACAAATATGTTTAAGATCAAAATTGAATAATGATTGTGTAGCAGGGCTACACATTTTGTGTAGAAAACCTACACATTGGTCATAAGAGTGAACGAGTTGATAAATTACGCTGGTTAATTACCTTTACGATAAATAGCGATTACGGAATAAAACTGTTTGAATGTGCTGAATTATGAACTGGATTTGCTAGAATGTTGGATTATATAACGAATAATGATGGCTAAAATGCACTTTAAGGCGATAAAAGTTGTTTGAAATGAGATTAATTTATGCAGAAATGCAATGAGCGAAATTTCGTGCGAAACTAATTTAACTGTTTCTGAAAGAATACAAGTTAGGCGATATACCGGTACTTCATTCTTCGTTGTATGGTACCAATTTCGGAAGCTAGTTTACACACTAGTGTCATCCCGTTGTGTGCTATATGCGTACAATTAAATACAAATGGGGTGTGATTAAAAAGGTGGTGGTTATTGTACTAGTATGTGTATCATGATGGCTTATATTCGTCATTATAATGTTCCTGTCTGTTTCTTCACACGAAACATTTTGTGTGGAGAAGTGGACGACTGTGAACAGCTTGCGAAAATCCTTCCAGTCAAGATCGATAAGTGAGTAAACAAAATAATTCACTCGAATACACAACAGACTGTTGAAACTACAATAATTATTTGTTAGGCTGCAGTTTGGCATAACGACATTTTGTTTTAATTGAAGGCTAGCCTGGCATTGTTTTTCAGTTTGTGTTTGTTGTTCGTTTTATTTTACGTTTTGGTGGCACATATTGACTTTCTAGAGAGGATTTTTTTGAATTGTTAGCATAGAAAAAATCCAATGATTGCCTCTAATAAAGAGCGTCCATGTTTTCGTCGCGGTGTAGACAATAAAGAGCGTTCTCAATTATGAACGTGCTCTATTTCGATATGTCATGGGTGATTTTGTATGTGGTATTGTGACAATTAAATATAAAGAGCGTCCATGCTTCCGTCTCCCAAAAGCGGTAGACAATAAAGAGCGTTCTAAATTACGCAATGTGTTGTCTTTTTGGAGGTACTAAATAATGGATCGCTATCCCGCCCACAACTGAACACACTACATCTACTAGGCATCTTGGAATATGTGGAGATGACAGATACTCGGGATATTTATATCGAAAGTAAAACAACAAACAAACACAAAACAAAAGCGCCTAAATAGAGTTAACATTATTCAGCCCAGTGTTTATATAGAGATAGTAGTTTGGGTGGCTGGCCCGGGATTCTCGAAAGGGCCGAGTGGCACCTCTCCTTAACCCCTCATTTTAATGCCTTTATTGAGATGAAACAAAACAAAAAATAACAAAAAAATAAGCATTTTATGATGTTTGACTTTATCGTTTTTTTCCGCTTTTTCTTCGAGTTTGGTTTCTCAGTTGAAGAAGGTGGAGAATTCTGTTGTTGTAAGAGGAGTTCTATTTGTTCTTTTTGGGTATCAAATTGTTCTTGCTGTTGTTGTTGTTGCCATTCTTTCTCCACTATGTCGGTCCTTCTTTTGTAGTCAGGAATGATTTCCTCCGTATACATGGTGGTGGCTGCACTGGTGTTGTTGTTGGTGCTGGTGGAGCTGGAGGACACCGGGATGTTTTGGTAATCCGGTGTCCGAGGTGTAAAGTCCAGTTCCACGTCGAAGCTGGCGGCAGGAACATCTGGGGGGCCTCCGACAGATCCACGGAATCCCTGCTAGTTGGTGCTATGTCGTCAGTCTCCATGCAGGTCGAGTCGTCTGGGCGTCTCTCAGACAACTTCGACCCGCCGGCTGTGACTTTGGACGGCTGAGCCACACGGGAAGGGGCGACTGACCGATCAACAGTCACCCCCTTCTGCTTCTTCCATTTCGCCCGTATGGCAGCGTCCCTTCTTTTCTGTGAGGGTGTCTTTCTTTTGGGAGGCCCCTTCTTCATTGTACAGCGGGTCTTGGCGTTCCTGTTCTCGGCAGAAGACTTCTGGTGCCAGCTTCTTCTGTCCGGAATTCTATACAGAGAACCAGAGAGCCCCTGTTAGCTTGGAGAGACCAACTAACAGCGTCGACTAACCGGCTTTTCTGAATAGCAGCCAACGCGGCCTCAGGGATTTATGGGAGGCCGTTTTCACATTTATTCCTGATTTGCACTTAAGCGCAAATAATTCTTGTTATTTGCGCTTAAGCGCAAATAAATCCAGTTATTTGCGCTTAAGCGCAAATAATAGAAATCATTTGCGCTTAAGCGCAAATCATTTGCGCTTAAGCGCAATTCATTTGCGCTTAAGCGCAAATAAATATCAATAATCTTTTAGGGAAACTATTTGCGCTTAAGCGCAAATCATTTGCGCTTAAGCGCAATTCATTTGCGCTTAAGCGCAAATAGATCTTCCTTTTTAGAAAAACCCCCTTCATATCAATGGCTCAAGCCTTGCTACCTACCATGTGATCATAAGGGGAGGACTTCCAGTGATGCTTTGCCAAATAAAAATGAATGGGAACAGTTCATCGTGCAACCATGTCCTACTCCGAAGGCTATGAAAGACAGTTTTCACATTCAGGCTATCACCCCCCATAAGATTTTTAGGAAGGTCTAAACCAATTAAGTTATCGTTTTTCATTAGGAACCATTTTCCCCTCCTTTTATCATTTGAACTTGAGGCAGCTGGGTGTACATCATCTATAAGTATTACAATGCAAATATCATTTCTAAATAATTATGGATGTTGATCTAACTATGACAACATTGAGCAGGATTTTGCGAACAATTTTTAATTTATGATGGATGACAGGACTGTTCAGTCAGCAAAAGAAAGATACTCATTAAAGTCTGAATTGGATCAGTGTATTTGGAGAGGATTAAACCTTCAATGGCTTCATCATTCTGTTCATTGAGGTGCAGTCTCCATAGGATAAGTTGAAGGCTTTGTTTGGTATTTAAGACATTTTTCTCCATTAATCTACAATGAATCAAGAGTTGAATCAAGAACAGAAGATAATTCATTCACAGAATCAATTGCCGGAGGAAGAGGTTAGTATCAATTTAACCAATGATTGGATTTTAAATTAATTAGATCGATTGGTCTTATTAATATTAAAACCAATTGAATTGGTCTTTTCCAGACTTGCATGTACGGTAACTGGAATAAGGGGAATCACTTTAAACTGTTCTATAATTAACCCAATTGTGTTGTAACATCATATAATACATAGATCTCTGTCAATCTGTTAGGTTTCTAGATTATTTGCGCTTAAGCGCAAATAATATAATGGTTACCAACGCTCTCAGTCTCCATTAGATTATTTGCGCTTAAGCGCAAATAAAGCCTGGCATCTTCATACCATATCAAGTTTTCATTCAACACCGATATGGTGCACGTGGTAGTTCTGTCATCGTACCGTGATTAACCCTTTCATGATGGGAGCTGCACTATTGCAGCATTAAAGATCCTATGCCCATGAATAATTCTTATAGATGCAAGTTTCCCATAGGGAGCCTCGCATGTATTAAAGAATGCACTAGCTTACAAGGTGAATATTTTTAGGCCAGTCAGGGACGCCGGAGAAGGGGGGCATGATGGGGCACTTCCCCCCCCCCCCTTGCCCTGGCCCAGGGTGTCTAATTGGGACCCAAATGGTGCCCTAATGGCTCGTTTGCCCCCCTTGCCCTTTCGTGCTTCCGGCGTCCCTGAGGCCAATGTATTATCTTACAGGTATATATGTGAGGCTCCAGGGGTCGATTTAATTTTTAAAATTTGTATAGCATTTTGCAGCACTTGGTAGATTTTGTATAGCATTCCCTACGATACCAATACATGTTTTTTCATTGTAAATAATTGGTAAGCCAAAATTGGAAATTGCATCGCGAATTGCGATTTGAATCCAGTTAACTCAATCCATTTGAGGCTCCCTATGGGAGACTTGCATATATAAGAGAATACATTGGCACAGGGTATTTACAAAATTTCAAGAAACTCCAGTCATGGAAAGGTTAATACATTTGAGAATTATTTGACTACTAGCATGGACTAGTGTATGTTGCAAAGTATTTATAATGTGGTGGAGGTGGTAGAAAATATAAATTGCAGGCAGGTATGCTATGTTTTGTTTGCATCTGGCAATTTTGGGAACCCTTCACCCCAAGCCAGCAAAAAATATTTGTTTCCACCAGATTTTTAGACACCTACCCCCAAAGTTTCTCTAACTTCCATCTTAATCAGTATACAACTCATAGTTATAGAGCTCTAATATTACGTGGCTATTTCAGTTCCAAAACATGGAATATAACAATTAATATCTTTGAACATTATCAAGCTTAGATGTTTGTTCATGAATCAGTTAGATACCAGTTGTACCATAATTCCAAAACTATTCCTGACTATAATGCTAACCAGTCCATCATCCACATGTATGTTGTACCGACCCATACCATTTTTTACCATCCACTGGAGATCAATTTATGATAGGCTATGAAGCAGTTTCCGAGTGTAGTTAGACATTTATCACAAATTGGAGGAGTAACAAATTTATTCCTGAGTTCATTAACATAGTCTCATTAGGATAATATGTTGCCTACTCATATTTATGCATACAGAATATCAATATCAACCTCCTCATTTCTTTGAGGAAGAGGTTAGTATCAATTTAACCAATGATTGGATTTTATATTAATTAGATCGATCAGTCTCATTAATATTAAGACCAGTTGAATTGGTCTTTTCCAGACTTGCATGTACGGTAACTGGAATAAGGGGAATCACTTTAAACTGTTCTATAATTAACCCAATTGTGTTGTAACATCATATAATACATAGATCTCTGTCAATCTGTTAGGTTTCCAGATTATTTGCGCTTAAGCGCAAATAAGTTATTTGCGCTTAAGCGCAGATAATCTAATGGTTACCAAAGCTCTCAGTCTCCATTAGATTATTTGCGCTTAAGCGCAAATAATCTAATGGTTACCAAAGCTCTCAGTCTCCATTAGATTATTTGCGCTTAAGCGCAAATAAATTATTTGCGCTTAAGCGCAAATAAAGCCTGGCATCTTCATACCATATCAAGTTTTCATTCAACACCGATATGGTGCACGTGGTAGTTCTGTCGTCGTACCGTGATTAACCCTTTCATGATGGGAGCTGCACTATTGCAGCATTAAAGATCCTATGCCCGTGAATTTTCTTATAGGTGCAAGTTTCCCATAGGGAGCCTCGCATGTATTAAAGAATGCACTAGCTTACAAGGTGAATATTGTTAGGCCAAAAAATATTTGTTTCCACCAGATTTTTAGACACCTACCCCCAAAATTCTCTAACTTCCATCTCAATCAGTATACAACTCATAGTTATAGAGCTCTAATAGTACGTGGCTATTTCAGTTCCAAAACATGGAATATAACAATTAATATCTTTGAACATTATCAAGCTTAGATGTTTCTTCATGAATTAGTTAGATACCAGTTGTACCATAATTCCAAAACTATTCCTGACTATAATGCCAACCAGTCCATCATCCACATGTATACTGTACCGACCCATACCATTTTTTACCATCCACTGGAGATCAATTTATGATAGGCTATGAAGCAGTTTCCGAGTGTAGTTAGACATTTATCACAAATTGGAGGAGTAACAAAATATAATTCTGTACAGTACAATCCTCAATATATTTGATAGATTCAGCAGAATTCACAGGTGATTACAATCCTGAAGAAATTAAGTGATTACTTTATATTTTAGAGCCTGGTGCCATCAAAACATTAACATTGCATACCTGAATTCAATATAACACCATAATCTTTGACTGATAAATTTGTTTTGTTGGAGAATATACATGATCATGACTCGTTTGTCAATTTTGTATACAATGTGAGAGTTGTTAATGGCCTTTAAAGCCAGAGTAGCCAGACATTTGAAGGAAAGTGACATTCTTTGTTAATTAACTGTCCTATCTTTCAAATTCAAATATTAATTTTGTATGGAGTGTTAATTCAAGCCATGGAATATGGGGCAAACCTTGTCTTACAGGTGGACAGGAATTTCGTTGGATTACTTTATGTGTATATAATTGACAATAAAACATTAACTGTAATCTTACCAGCCAACCCATGTTTCTTATAAGATAACAATCTGTATACGAATGGAACAATATTACAACATTCCCAGATTTTCATATTTAGAGTGAATTTCTCACAATAAAAAACATACTGTCAGGCTGCAGCTGCTACTGTTATCTATAAATTGTCATGGTGGAGTAGATGGCTCCTGCTGAGTTTATCTATCAATGTAAGGCCAAACTGTTTTATTTTTCTGCTTAATACAGATTTTTTAAACCTTGTTTTGGTAGGGTTGGTCTGAAAAAAAAAAAAAAATCCTTGAATAACTTTTTTTTTGGACACTCACTAAGGCGGTAATTGTGTCTTCATAATTCTCTAGCAGTCACTTACAGAGAACATGTTTCCGAAGCATATCACAAAATTCAAATCCAGTACTATTATTTGAAACAGCTATAATAAAGAGTTTGTTTTTGTTCAACATTTTAATTATTAAAGGTACTCAACCCGATAAAACACCTCTCAATTACTATTTCAATGGCTTCGGGGGTCAAAAAAATTTGATTCGAGTCGAGGAAGTCACCCATCAAAGCTCAGATTTGTTAGATATCGATTTTAGAAATCTATTATTTTTCATTATCGAGAATTCTTACTGGCCCAGTACGTAGTCAATTATTACCACTTGATTATAGAGTTATCCATCCTTGTCTGTTTGAATAGAATTTTGGCGTAAAATCTCGAGCATGTTACCAAATTGACGGCAGTTATAAGTACTCATCTCGAGAACATAAGAATTTTCAAAAATCAATATCTAATAACTCTGAGCTTTGTTTGATGGGTTCCTCGACTCGAATCAAATATTTTTTACCCCCAAAGCCAAAGAAATAGTAATATAGGACCCTCTGATCGGATTGTTGTTGTTGGAATCTGTTGAGATGGGGACCCTCTTTACGGGTTGAGTACCTTTAAATAAATGGACTCCCCCATTATTCATCTGGATGGATGTCATGGAAAAATAAGTAGCCGACAGATAATATATCTGCAGAAGCATTCCTATTAGTTGGTTGGAAATGTTCAGATAATAAGTTTAGAAAACGGTCTATGGCCATTTGTTACTTATTATCACATTTCCTAAGGAATCTACTTGTCTGGTCAATGAGTATTTAGTATTATACACACATGGGAATGGTGAGATTTGTTGTCATAAAGATCACCATAAATTCCCAGGAATACATTGACTTGAACATATTTCTTGAAACGCATCAATACAGTACAGGCTGTCAGCAATATACTACACCTGATAGTCAATTATTATCTTAAGGAGGCACCCATCGAGAATTTTCAAAAAATCTTGATTTCCAACTATCAAATTAAGTGGAAAATCATTATCATCTGTAACCAATGTATGCTATAGTACTATAACAACACCTTTTCACCCTCACAATATAAGAGATATTTTCTAATGTAAAAACATGTTTTTAAAATAATAAAAATGTTTGTTGAGGAGGTCAATAGAGTTTTTACAGGAAATAGTTGTAAAAATCATACTGCATTATCGAGCTTATGAACCCAACAGTCTACCATCTGAAATCATTGCTATTGGCATGAAAATAAATCAAACATTTCTCATTGCATATTTTAGTCTTTTAGTGCTTATTTGCTGAATTATTTTCACAAATGGGGTGCTTTCTTAACATCCTTGACTTCAGTAGTCATATCCTAAAATGGCTGGTACATTCAGGCACATTTGATTAAGATTTGAAACATTTTCCAGGTGTCATCGAGACGATACTTTGTAAAAAGTGTGCGCCCTCCACTCCATTGACAGTAGAATTGCTCTACCAATGCTTTTCATTTAAAGACTATGGTGAAGAAGGATCCAACAAAAGATCTCAGTCACAAAAGATAACTGGATTCCTTGAATCCTTTATCTATGATGTGGAAGGTATGGGCTATATATACCATACAATATTGATACATTATTTAATGAAAATGTCATTGACACTTTAGCTTAACATGACCTTGACTATGATGGCAGTCATGACTTTTGTCCAATCAATCACAATACAACCTATCTGTGTCAATGGTACAGTATGTAGTCTGTACTAAAAGATTTACATTGTACAATACGAAAAGTGGCATAACTCCATCAACAATCATCGGACCATGACCAACTTAGAACCTGGCCTGAATCTTTTCAAATATGAATCATGTAC